>PVKS010000225.1:19342-149181 GCA_004027875.1 Aplodontia rufa | reverse complement strand
CCTTTTGGCACAAGGATTTTTACAACAATTCCCTATTCTCTGTGTTAGCCCCTGTGAGCATAAAAAAAAAAGTTCTGCAAAGGAAAACCATGCCCAATCACAAAACATCTCTGGGATCACACTATCAATGAGAACACAGGAAAGATTATATATTGCATCCTGGGTGACGTTCCTTATAGCCAAACGTAATCATTTTCTTCATCTGAGAATAAAAATCTTATATAAAAGGAAATCCTTCCTCCAGAAATGTTGAAAATACCATTAAAAGACCCAATTTATCAATTAATTCCCTCAAAAATAGTAACTCTTACATTCTAGAAAGAAAAAAAATTAAAAGAGCTCTTCTCATAAAGGAACATGAAGAGTTCTTCATCCAAAGAGGATTGTCAATCAAGTAATCTGTATTTCCTGAGGTGGACAGATACACAAAGATGTACATTTAAAGAGAAAACAGCAAATTCTTTTACTGAAAATGGTATAGTATTATCCTGTTTTTTATAAAACAGAAAGAGTTAATTTATGCTGATATGTTTGGAGAAAAGGCTGGAAAAATAAACATCACACTGTTCTCTCTATAGGAAGTTATGGATGTATTTATTATTTCTATAATTTAGAAAAAGCAACTAGCATTACCACCAGTAAAGAAACAGCTAAATAGACAAAACAAAATACCTCCCCCAAAGATGCTGAATAATATCTTCAGGAAATTAATATCTGTCAGCCTAAACATAAAGGAATCTTGAGTCCTATAAAAATGGTATGATTATTCTGACCTTTTTGTACAGTATCTTTTGTTCATCTTTCATGCTATTTTTAAAGTCATAAATAAGGTCTGGTATATTAAAATAGCAATAATATTTCAATTAATATCAAAAGAAGCAGTGGATTTGAGAGTGAAGGTTTTATCACAGTCTGATTTTACAAGATACAACTTTGTTCTAACCCATTTAATATAGTCAATTCTATAGTATCTCTGTAGTCAAGAGGAAGCACAATTCTGTATATTATACAAAATAAATGCATACCAAATTTGGAAATAACACTTAAATAAATTTCATTCTGATGGTCTTAAAATCATTATAAAATAAATCTGACAATACTCTCCAAAGACAGTTTGAATGCAACAACTTCTTGGTATTTCACTTTACGTAGTTAGTGTTTAGCATATATTTTCCCATCAGGTGTTAATTGAGTGGCATCTCTCAAGCCACGCTACCTGGTACCTGCTTAAAATAAGCACAAAGAAGAGAGATCTACATGTGCCTGCAAATATTAAATTCTGGAATGGGAATTTCTTCATGGCCTAAAGCATGCAGCGTTTTCCTCCTTACCCAGGAATCTGAAGCAAATGTTGCTCAACATGCCATAAACATAAAAAGGGTTTTGGAAGAATCACATGCTCCTGCTGGCAAACACCTGCCACCCATTGCCTCAATGAGATTTCCTCGACCTCCTACAGATTCCGCATCTCGATCCATCTCTCCTGTGAAATTATTAGAAGTTTCTATTCCTCCACTAATCATGCAAGGGCTACATTCCTTGGCATACCTGTCATCCTCAGCCTTGCTTCTTCTTCTTCTTCTTCTTTTTTTTTAAAGAGAGAGGGACAGTGAGAGAGAGAAAGAGAGAAACAACTTTATTTAGTTTTTCACAAAGCCTTAGTTGCTCCAACACTTAGTTGTGTATGTGATGCTGGGGTTCGAACTCGGGTCCTCGTGCTTGCCAGGCAAGCGCCGAGACCACTGAGCCACCGCTCCAACCCCCTCAGCCTTGCTTCTTATTGCTTGCTTCTCTCCACCATCCCTTTTTATGATTGGAGACATTTTTTTTAATCTTGTGTGTAAACAGAATTAAGAGAGAATTGTCCTCCTTCTTCAAAAGGACTGCCACAACTTTTCCATTGAGGAACATCTTTCCCCCATGTTTTGTGAAGTAGAAGCAGAATAATATGATTAGTGTTACCTATGTCAAAAAAGGGTAGTGGATTTCCTAAAGGACTCAGAAGAATTAAAATTGATGTGGCAATAGGTAGCTAATACCTCACTCGTCTTGCATCAGATGGAACTAAACTAGTCCACATGAACAGGATTTCCATATAGATGAAAATTCTCTCTTCCGGTGCATCTATTACATTTCAGTATAACGTAGGGATGATCTCAGTGCTTGTAAAATTTAGAATGATTCGCCCCTGCACTCAACAGCTTCATAGGCCTATGCTGTGCATAAATTAGGCCTGCCATTTATGAGACTCTGGGTGGTCCTTTTTTCCCCCCAAGTTGCCTCTTTCTAGCAGCGCTTTACTTCCCTGCATCCAAGCCACTCTCGTATGGCATAGAAACCCAATGACCGCTCTTGATGAACTGTGTCCTAAACAGAAAACTATGAATCCTATGAATATTCTGGGAACGTTCCTTATAATCCTTACAAATCCCATGGCTTTGGGAGGTCTAATATCTCCTAAAATCTTTCTTCCTTGTTAGGGGTGTACAGGAATGGCAAAACCTTTCATTCATTCATTCATTCACTCATTTGTATCTTTGTTTGTTTGTTCAATTAATAATTATTTTGGAAATA
Source organism: Aplodontia rufa (assembly GCA_004027875.1). NCBI lineage: Eukaryota > Metazoa > Chordata > Mammalia > Rodentia > Aplodontiidae > Aplodontia > Aplodontia rufa. The sequence continues at coordinate 146,607 of PVKS010000225.1, read as the reverse complement.
CAGTCGTGAAAGAAAAACACATTCTTTGCATGCATAGAGTTTAAACCTAGCGAGCTTCAAAAAGTAGCACTGGAGCATGAAATGGGAAAACATCTACGCAGATCAACCTCAGAACTCAAATTTCAAAAATAAGAAAATAAACTGCATTTCAAAGGGATGAATTTGCAGCCAGGAAATCATAATGGTCCTGTTGGAGGCATGAGTCATAGGCTCTTCCAGGAATAAGTTGTTTCTGGCAGAGGAGGCCTGCTCTGGAGGCAGGTCCAGTCCATGCGCAGCATCACTCTCTGGGGCTGCAGCATCACTCACTGGTCCCCAATCTCTTCACACCCTTCTCAGCCTTCCTCCCAGCTGCTTCTCAAAACGACTCTGTCCAAGACTTTTGCTGCTGGAAGAGGACATGAATACAGTATTTGAGAGATTTTAATTTGTACCCATAAAGGTTGAGCCAGGAAGGAGAAAAGTATATGATCCATAGCTGCTCCAGGCGGTTGCAGGAGTCATCCTCAGGACCTTGTTTTCAAAAATAAAAAAATAGAAGAGCAAGAATAGCAGCACCTGCCTGTCACTCCAGCTACTGGGGAGACTGAGGCAGCAGGATCACTTGAGCCCAAGAGTTCAAGGCCAGCTTGGGCAACATAGTGAGATCCTATCTCAAAAAAGAGAGGTAGGTAGTCAGGAGGAGGAGAGAGAGAAAGGAGAAAAGGAAATTAAAAGAGCATAAATAAAATGCAGGACTACAGAGCCTGAGTTTGGATCTGAGGTATCCCTGAAAGGCTCCTGTGTTAGTGCAGGAATATTCAGAGGTGTTAGGATTAGATTGAGTTGTGAGCTGATTGGTCCACCCTGGTTTGAATGGACTGATTGGGTGGTAACCTTACACAGGTGGGGCATGGCTGGTGAGGTGGGTGACTGGGGTCAGGTCCTGGAAGAGTGCCTCCTCCCTGGGCCCCTTCCCCTTGATCTCTCTGCTAATTCTCCTCCAACGCCCTTCATCACGGTATTCTACCTCACCTTGGTCCCAGAGCAATGGAGTTGCCTGGCCATGGACTGAACCTCCAAAATCACCAAAATAAACCTCCTTTCAGTTGTTCTTATCAAGTATTTTGGTCACAGTGACAAAAAGCTAACTAACACACCTGAGCAGCTTCAAACTTAAAGAGACAGCTGAGAAAAAGAAGTGTGAATATCGCCATGAGATTAATATTATAATCACTGGTAAAAACATCAACTTCTCAAGTTAATTTAGGAAAAATCTAAACTCGCATGACTTCCTTCTTTCCTTCAGTTCTAAAGTTTGTGCAAGCAAAGTGAGAAAGCCCCATTCTCCCTATCCCACAGCTCCCCAAATCTCCCACTTGGGTTTGTGAAAACATTCGCAAGCCACCAGATGTCTCTGACAAATTCTTCACAAAAAGCAGGACAACGACTATTCTAAAATGAAAACAAAAAGTCTGGAAAAAAAAAACATTTAGCAAGCTAACAGGAGGTTTCCAAAAGGAGAAGTATTCAAGAAAAGGGCCTCTCTGCTTTCTATTCAGCAGGAGCTCACAGCAAGCCCCAAATCAGGGCCCCTGGAGCAGTAAGATGAGGTCACTGCTGACCACGTGAGTGGACCTCATCCAAGAAAACTCTTTGAAGGTATCCTTTTTGGTGACCGAACAGATTGTCCCCTGTGGTTGAAGCAAGCACAGATAAAAAGCATTTGGGAAAAGCCACTGCGAGTGGACAGGGATGATAAACAGGCTGTTGATTTCAGCTCCTCGCTGCAGACTTTGGACCTTTTTTCCTTAACTCATTCCTATGTTTACTCTCAACTCCGGAATCTCAGTTGTGAAGATTAAGGAGCTTGGGGGTGTCCAGTGAGTTCGCTTATCATGAAAGATATATGAAAGCCTCCTTCAACTTCATAAGAGTCCAGGAATGGAAAATGCAAATATAATCAGAGACTCCAAATTCTTCTCCCTTCCAGAAATAATCTTCCAAATGGTGCCTCTCACCACACATTGCTCGGAAGCCTAAGGCACCCTCCCCCCACACCAGTTATTAAAGTTGTAGATGTTTTGCTGACATGACTTTATCCCGGATCTTCAGCCTCTGCTCACCTGAGGCAGGTTTGAGTGCAGACTGCCTTCTATGCTAGGAGGACCTGCCCATCCCTACTCACACCTCAAGGAGAGCTTGACTCCTGCTTCTTTCAAGCAGCCCTCTCCCCGACGATTGACAAACACTTGATTTCCACCCAATTCTTCATGGTCATCTTTACTATAAGGAGCTTGGAACCTGTGAATCCCAAGAAACACCAAGATGCTGGTATTTGTGACCTAAAATAAATATGTGCTCAAAACTCGTCTAGACTCCAGTCATAAATGGAAGGTATTTACAGCTGAGGTTTCACATACATGTTCTATTTGCTGGCCCTTCCTAGAATCTGTGGGACATAAGCATCATGGCAAACACCAGGGCTGCACAGTGTCCGCAACCGAGCAGGTTCTATCCCACAGAGAGGTGCTCTTTGGATTGCTTTGCTCCCATCCTCCCTGCCCTGCCTTCGGAATTTCCATTGAGTGGTGATAAAACATCTGTGCCTCTGTCTGGGTCTCCTTCCTGAGCTGCTCCTTCCCTGATAATATCTTTTACACCAACTTCTTTCCACCCCATAAATTTGCAAGCTTCCAAGCTTTTGCCTCTGGAAACATCCTTGCCCTCCTTTCCTACCTGGTAAAAGTCTCCCCAGCCTTTTCAAGGCTCAGCTCAAATGCAACTCCTTTCTTCGCCTTCTCTGAACTGCTCTTGCATAATGTTAACCACTCTCTCCTCTTCCCAAGACTTTTGCTCTATTTTAGACCTTACTAATCTTGTATCATCAATTGTGTGTACATGTGTCACTCCGAGCCCCTGGAGAGAAAGAGTTGTCTTACTTAATCTTTATATTTCCAGTCCCTAGCCTTGTGCCAAGCACACAGTAGGTGTTCCATTAACATGTGGAATTGAACACAAGCAGCCTAGAGGTTGTTAAAATGAGCCCACGTGCCACTGTGTCCCACATGGTAAGTCCAGCCTTAGGCAATCTCCTGCTGCTTCTGCCGCTTGCTGGTACACCCCTAGAGTCTCCTGTTTCTTCTTATCCCAGCTCTGACACCTGCTTCTTGCTTTGCTTATTTAAGTGTTAGTATGTTGGCCTCTATCTGCATAAGCCAAAGTGCTTGTGTACTATCTCTGAACTTCAATTTCCTCATCTGATGAAGCTTACTTGTAGCACTGTTGTAAGGAGGAAAATTAGATGTATTTGTAAAAAAAAAAAAAAAAGTTTTGTAGTGAAATATCAGCGAAGCAAGCAAAAAAATTTAAGTGCATATTTTAAAGTACATTTCTTATCTAATCATAATGATGATACAAAAATAACTCACAAAATATGAATGCAAAGGAGATGGAAATATATTTGTGTAGCCAAATAGATTAAGAAAAGAGAAAAGTATACTAATACTAGTTATGATTAAAAAATACATTGGACTGAAATTTTTCTTAATATTACCAATTATAGGAATAAAACTTAGATATCTGATTATTAATTCCCTCTTCTTTGGCATTCAAATCCAATTTATATAAAAATGAATTCATAAACTCTTACCCACCCACCTCCAAACAAACTTCTATTCCTATGTTTCTTCCCTTGGCCAAGGCCACCAATATCTATCTGTTTCTTAAAGCTAGGAGACCTATCCCTAGCTCCTCCTCATCCTTATTTCACCTGCCCAGCCTCCATCCAAGTGTCCAAATCTTAAAATACTTCTTGATTCTATTTCCTCTTATACAAATATATTGTCCCAATTTCAGGACCCAAATTTCTCTCCTTCTCTGCTTCAGTCAATATTCCATCAAATCTTGTGTCTGCAATTCATCCTTCATCCACAATGTCACTAATGAGAGCTTTCACAGGTCTAAACCTTAGCACACCACTTTAAAGTATCCCATGGCTCTCTATAATTCAGACTAAAATCCTTACCCTGTCATTCAAATTCTTTTGGAATTTTGCTCTTGCTTAACTTTCAAGGGGGACTTTTGAGTTTCTAAAAGTACTTTTAATGTACAACGCCTTCTCAGACCTTCCACAATGAAGTTTATCCTAATGCCTGTAGCGCTGTGCTCACTTTGATTAGAACATCTGCCTCAAACATTGTGGTTTCTAAATAGATATCTTTTCCTTTGCTTGCTCAACCAAAACTTCTACAGGAAGGCATTAACTGGAATTCTTCCATTGCCTCCTCTTCCAGGGAGACATCACATGAATGAAGTGGTAGACAATAGAAGAAAGCAATGATAGGAAGGGAGGAATGATGAAGCGGTCAGCCAGGACACTGGGAAGAACAGGGGTCAGGCAGGACACTGGGAAGAACAGGGTCTTGCAGCCATGGGTGGTGCAGGAAGAAAGAAACTCAACAGCATATTCTTGACCACATGATTCCAGCAAGGACCTGGGAATTAACCCTTGATATGAATCATCTCCAAAAACAATACAGACAGCCAGGCTCCCCATCAAGACCTCTGGAAAACACAGCTGCCTAGACAAGCTTTTTCCTGATGGACGTGGACTAATCTCACGGAACAAATGTTTCATTGTGAATTATGTCTTGACCATCTGCCAACAGGTGATTGCAGTTAAAGAACTGCAGTTTTTTTAAAAGAGTCCTCAAAATGTTCTCATCACTAAAATATCTAAGGACAAATAAACATTTCAAAAACAACACACTAGCCCAAACAGCGTAAAAACAGGTCACAGAAACAAGAACTCCTGGCAAATGTAACCAGCTTATTGAACCAGTTTAGTTCTCTGGATATATTTTTCCACACAAACATTCTCATCATTGGTCTCAACATCTAACCAAGTCCAAGTTTATATAATAAAAAAATAGAGAAACCTAAAATTCTACCTTCATAAGAATCAGTTTTATATAAATGAAGTATGGATTTTATCCACTTCCTGAAGTACTGAAGGTTTTAATCTCAACCAAACTTTCTGCTCTAGGAAAACTAATATTCATAAACAACGTAGGCTATAGGGGCTGGAGCAGTGGCTCAGCAGTTATGGTGCTTATGGCACTTGCCTGGCATGCACGAGTACAGGAGTTCAAACCCCACCACCACACACACACAACAACAAAAAAAAATGTAGACTATAAATAATTCTAGTGCTCTGGCTGACTCTGATATATATATATATATTACATATAATCTTAGCTATTCTGTGATTGTCATATCCCTCTTTACCTACATGGAGCATAAAATAAGACTGAATCTTTTTTAGTGTCTCACCTCACATGCTAAAAGAAACCACCTCAGAAACTCCCTCAGTCATGGTTACTGTTCTTGTGATGGAAGAAAACCAGAAACTATGAGGAGCTCACCCACTGCAGGATGCCAGGATGTGCTGGGCTTGCTGCTGACAGAGTGGTTGTGGAGACAGGTGGTGGGATGGTGAGATTAAGCCCCTGGGCCCTGTGATAAGAGCAGTAGTGACTTGTGACTTCTGTGCTGGCCACACATGCACTGAAGAAGGGAACCAGATGCCAACCCACCCTCTACCACTGGTCTGTCAGGAGTCTCTCGAAGTATAGTATGGAAAATAGAAAGATATATTGAAGTCAGTAATACTCACTGCACAACAAAGGGAGATTTTCTAATTGCCTGATGTGTTCTAAAAGATCTTACACAGCTGCTTTTCCAAAGGTCTGGCCACAGCACCAGGGAAGCGGCCCAGCAGGAGTAACGTGCCGTGCTCTGAGCCAGCTCTTTCCTTGACCATCTGGCCTTGGTTCTTTCTCTCCTAGTGAACACCCCTGTCTGCCAGTTACCCCACAATCTGATCCATAAAGCTCGGCAAAAATCTAGTAGGATATAAAGAAAACCACACTCAGGCATGTCATAATCAAACAACTGAAAACCAAAGATAATAAGAAAATCTTGAAAACAGCAGGAACAAAGAGACATGTTGCTAAAGAAGAATGATGGTGTGGATGAGACGAGCTACCCATCAGGAACAACAAAAGCGCTAACATCAATCTTACACAAGCTATCAAAACACTCACCATGCCAGGCACAGTGGCACACACTTGCAACACCAATGGCCGTGGAGGCTGAGGAGGGAGAATCGCAGGTTCAAAGCCAACCTCAGCAATTTAGCACGGCCCTAAGCAACTTAGAGAGACCTGTCTCAAAATAAAAAATAGAAAAAGTGCAGGGGATATGCCTGAGGGGTTGAGCGCCCCTGGATTTAATCCCTCGTAAGGAAAAAAAAAAAAACCACACTAACCACTGCAATAAAGCAAGTAAAAGAAACAAAAGTAAAAAAAAAAAAGTCTAAAACACAAAAGGGAAACTAAAACTATCTTCAATCACAGACATTATAATTATAAATATTAAGTTGAAACTATTATGCAATTTACCAAACTAGTAGAATTGGTAAGTGAATTTATCAAAGTCACAGGATAAGAGGTCAATATAAAAAATCTGTTTAACATTTCTATATACTAGCAGCAGACAATTGAAAAAATGACAATTTAAAACAATTGAATTTACAGTTGCATCAACATACACAAAATACTGAGGAATATATCTAATAAAAAATAAGACCTCTCCACCAAAACTACAATGTTGCTGAGATAAAACTAAAGAGCTAAACAGAGAGACATGCTATGTCTGTGTATTGAGAAGCTTAATATTATAAATATCAGCTCTCCTCAAATTGACCTACAGAGCCACAATTCCAGTTATAACTTCTGCAGGTGTTTTATAGACACAGAATAATTCTAAATGTGCACAGAACATGAAAAAAATCACTAGCCTAACCAAACAATCTTTTAAAAGAAGGAAAAATTTGGAGGACTCACACAACCTCATTGCAGACTTCTTATAAATCTACAGTAATCGAGACAATGTATTAAAATGAACAGAAAAATATCAATGGAATATAATCAAGTCCATAAATGAGCTTAATAGTTAATTGATTCTGAACAGAACACCAAACTTTGAAATGAGGAAAAAAGGAAAGCCTTTTCAATAAACATACTGGGGGAAAAAAACTTATAGGGATATGATTGAGAGAGAAAATGGCCTTCAATTCCTTTCTCACCTTTCACAAAGATTGGGATGACACAGATCTTAGACCTAACAAGGCTTAGATCATAGACCTAACAATCAAGAATAGCAGAATGTCTTTAAGACCCAGATATGAAGTTCTAGAACAGATAAAACTAAATTGTGTTGGTTTAAAAAAATCAGAAATTCAGTTACCTTGGAGAGTGTGTATCAGGGCAGGAACTTACTGTGAAAGGTCAAGAAGGAATTCACTAGAGTGATAGAATTGTTCTTTATCTTGGCAGGGATTATGTTATACGGGTGTATCCATTTGAATTTGTAAAATCATATGCTTAAGATTCATGACTTTCACTACATGTTAATTTTTATCTCATGAAACTATAAACATATTAAATTCTAGTTAGCAAGTTTACTTTTCACATTGATATGGTTGAGCAATTCTGAAGTTACTTTCTTCATATCCAAGCATGGACAAAGTAATAATCAAATTAAGAATGAGAGCCTGCTTTCTCACTATCAGAGAAGGTAGTTATAGATACAGAAAGGGAGAAGATTAGAATGTAGCCTGTGTTGTTGGAGTGAACCGGAAGTGTCAGCCTAAATTTGTGATTGTATATGCATACAGAGAGGGGGAATATTGGGCTTCTGTGTGTGTATGCATGTTAGTGCTGAGAGGGCCTATGAGCAATGACACACACGGAACAAGCACATTTGGAACCCAAGATCTTGGTTTATAAATACCGGTCTTTAAAAGTCAAGGCGCCATGGAGAAAATGCTGATTCAAGGATTGGAGCAGAAATAATGATCCTGAAGTACCTTGTGCTAAAAAGTTATGAAGTGCAAAGCATAAGAGACTATCAAAGGTACAAGGAGATGGCTCAAAAGACTTCCCATTGGCCAAATTTAGGACAATTGATCAAATCAGCTGATGTTAAATATATAGTGGGTGAGATTTCTATTTACACAATCTTCAGATAATCTTAATGGACTGTATATCTTTCAGGGGCAAAACTGGTGAACACCATCTTATCCAAATGATCTAGGTCAACATCAGTAACATCAGGGCAAACTGAAGTCATATGCTAACAGATGAAATGCACTGAAAAGGACATATCATTTTATCTCTGCCAAAAATATGTGACCTGAAACTAATCACACTCAAACTGAGAGACAGTCTACAAAACATCCAGGTTGTTCTTCAAAATGTCAAGGTTAAGTAAGACAAAGAAAGCTGAGGAACTGTTTCACAAAGGGAGGCCAAAGAGATCTGACATCTACAGCTACATGTGATACTATAATTGGACCCTGGGCTAGGAGAAAAAAATAATAGTGTAAGGGACACTTAGGACAAGAGATGAAATTAAAATTAGGACTATGGATTAGACAATAGTGTTATAATAATGTTTTACGGTTCCTGAATGTAATATCCATACTTTCAGAAATCGACACCTAATGAGTTCATAGAAAAGAGGCACGATGTCTTAAACTTATACTCAAATGGTCTAGAAAAAATATTTGTGTATTTATACACTTTGATATGGAACAGAGAGACAGGGAAACAAAGAAGAAAGAATACTGAGATCCATGGGAACAAAATGGAAACTGGGGATGGTATCCTGGAGCTACTTATAATATTCTTGAGGCTTTTCTTTAAATTTGAAATTACATCAAAATAAAAATTCAAATAAATAATTAAAATTATGTAATATTTTGAAATATTTATTAGTAACCAATAAATTGGTGTTCTTTGGAGAATTTGTAAATTATTTTATTTATTGAAAAATATTTTTAAAAATAAAATTCTTTCTTGAAATAAGTATTAAAATGTACACTATAGAGGGCTGGAGCTGAAGCTCAAGGGTTACCAGCACTTGCTGGGCACACGTGAGGATGTGGATTGGAACCCCAGCACCACATACCCAATGAAGTTTTGGAGCAACAAAGGTTACACGAAAAACTAAATAATGTTGATTCTCTCTTTCTCACTGTACCTCTCTCTTTAAAAAATAAAATAAAATAAAAAGTCACTATACACCAAAATTTTGTCAATAAAAATTAAAAAGTTTTAATTCTTTAAAAATTAAAATAGTGTATCTGAATACATTAGAACAATTTTTTAAAATATTAGGGCTGGAACCACCTTTTGACCCAGCTATCCCACTCCTGGGTATCTTCCCAAAAGAGCTAGTATCAGCATATTATAGAGGTACAGCTTCTTCAGTGTTTATAGAAACTCAATTTACTATAGCTAAATTATGGAACCAACCCAGATGCCCCTCACTTGATGAGTGGATTCAAAAACTTTGGTACATATATACAATGGAGAAAATTAGAGAAAATGATATTATGGCATTTGCAGCCAAATGGATGGAGATGGAAAAAAAAATTTTGCTAAGTGAAGTATCCCAAACCGAGAGACTCAAGGGACAAATGCTTTCTCTCATTTGTGGAAGCTAGAATATAAGCAGAAACAGTTCGTTAGATGGCTAATCTAACAATTACCTCAACACGTATGAATTCTTACATGATCATGGGGAACTGTGCTAAGATTCCTGGGGGAAGTAGGGAGAGGGGTCGGGAGGGGTGAAGGAAATAGGAAGGATATGGGGGAGGTAGTATGGAGGAATCTAATTAGAGGGGAACCTCCGATTTCCATGAGAAGGCCAATTAACTTGGAGTTTAAGTAGGGGGAAACAAGGAACCATGGGGAACTCAAAGGGGGAAACCATGGAATGGCAGCAGCCTTGGCTTGTTCTGTCATTATACTTTTGTTCTTGATTGTTTGATGATGAATCCCTCCTAATTGTAAGACCATGTTTAATGAATAAAATTTTTAAAAATTAGCATTAATTTTCTAAAACTAGAAATAATTTAAAGATTATTCTGGGTATATGTTCATGTGTTTGATCAGTTTTATAGCTGCTATATCTTTAACACCACATCACTGGTAGTTTTGAATTTTCTATATTTTCTCATTTTAACCTTTAAAATTGAAATCTATAAATATTTCAACCAGTTTTCACAGGTTTATTTTTCTCCCATTTAGAGTACTTTCTTTAATGAATGCTTATTACAAGATGCAACTTGTTTTTAAAAGTATTCTTTTTATGATTCTTCTAAATATTTGATCAGATTTAGATTCTGCAAAATGATGGTCTTTCTCAATTTCAACCTATTCCAGAATAGAATGTGAACTTATCAAAAGTAAAATCTTCATCAAAAGATTTTTTTCCTCATATTAAGCTATTTCACTAATGCAGCTTCCATGCAGTAGTTTGTTGACATCTTCCCCTGCTTTTGTGTGAATAGGTGTCAATCTCTTCCTATGTGAAAGCTTTATATTTAATAATAGCAACTTACAACCTACTTTGAGAACTGACGCTTTGGGTAGTCCCTTTTATTGAATAATTTAATTAAACACTTCCAACTGATTTTGATTAAAATGCATTGAAAATGAAGAGGACTTCTTCACCATGATTAACATGTGACTGATTTGCCAAATAATTCTTCAAAATCTCAAATGTTTACAACATCTAATTGATGAAGAAATATACACTGTCATGCTAAAGTCGTTTGTTTTGAGGATTGTGTTTGTTTGTTTGTTTGTTTGTTTGATATTAGGGATTGAACTCAGAGGTGCTTAACCACTGAGCCACATCCCCAGTTCTTTTTATTTGTTATTTTGAGACAAATTCTCACCAAGTTGCTTAGGGCCTCACTAAGTTGCTAAGGCTGGCTTTGAACTTGCAATCCTCTTGCTCAGCCTCCTGAGTCACTGAGATTACAGGTGTGCGTCTCGACACCTGGCAAGTATTTTGTTTTTTAACATCAGTTTCATCTTCGAAAAAATCAATGTACTCAATGTACATATAAAAATATTTGTAAAATTGAACTACTCACAGTTCCTATTTCAATAGAAAAAATATTGAAATTTGGAGGCAGTTGGGAGGTGTGTGTACCACAATCAAATCACATTTATGACCCATGAATGTCATGATTAGAACATAGTTATTGCTATGGCACTATGCTCTAACAAAACTTATGTTCATAATATCAGCACAGACACAAATAATTTCACTTTCAATGCTGAATTTTTATTAAATTTTTTACAGTATTCACATGCTGTCAGATGTTTCTTCTTCAACAAACTTCTGGAAGCTTAACTTTGAGTTCGTGAATTGTCAGATGGGAAAAATAAAGGAGCCATTAACTGAAATTAACTTGATTGACTTCTGCAGACCCTGATATAAAACTGGAATTATTTAACTGTTCACAGAATTCTTTTATTGCTGATAGGACCAACACTTTCACATTGCTTTATACACACACACACACAAAAAAAAAATCTTGGTATTGAATATGATTGAAATTAATTTAGAAAAATAGACATTTGATCTAAATGAAAAGTCACTTCAAAGAATGATATGTAAACAAATCTTTCACAGCTGTACATGTTAAATTGCTTTCTTTGAACACAATCCTCTTAAAATAACTTCTAACTCTGAAGTAGGTACTGTTGCTTCTTTGGCGGATGCATGTCTTCTGCTTTTTATGTTTGGTGACACCACTAAAATCCCAATGGGTGGTAAATGTCAACAAACATTTTGTGCAAATTCTTTATTCATCACTGTGTTAGTCAGCTTTCCATTACTATGACAAACACCTGAGATGAATCAACTTACATAGAGAAAAAGTTTATTTTGGCTCACAGTTCTGGAGGTTTCAGTCCATGATTGATTGGCCCAGTTGATTCGGGTAGAAAGCACGTGGTCCAGCAAAGCTGCTCACTTCAGTGAAGGAGAGGATGAGCTCCCACAGATTCCCTTCAAGGACACAGCCCCAATAACCTAAGGACTTTCTGCTAAACCCTACCTCTTAAAGGGTCCACCATGTCCCAACAGTACCAACCTGAGGACTAAGCCTTTACTAGTGGACCTTTGGGGAACATCCCAAATCCAAACATTAACTGTATTTAGAAATCAGCCTTCTAGAACTAATTTTTCATTAAATGTGTTCTTTCAGGGTTTTTATTTTGTTTTACTGTCATTATTGGTTTGGTTTGGTTTGGTTTAGCTCTTTGCTGCTGAAATTACTTATTATGAAAAATTTTAAGTAATGACCAGGTAACAAATGATAAAATCACCACAACAAGAAAGTTCACACTATTCTCTGAATTTATCATCTATGTCAGTACTGTTCAGTCTTTATATCCAATGCACCTCTTGCCTACACCTAACCTGTGGTTCCCCATGTTTCCCACTAATGGGGAATTTTGTGACTTTGTGACTCTTCAGGGCCCAGCATACATCAGGGTACAATTGACAGGTAGACTGGGGAATAGGAGAGACGGCAGTGTCAAAGAGAAGGAGCTTCATCTATCCCCTCAACTGTGGGTGACTGTCTTTTTAATGGATAGCCTCCACATGCAGTTCTTGAAAAGGGGAGATCAAATGCATTGCATCTGGAAAGACCAGGAAGAGACATGCACATATTGAAAGGTCACACTGCGCCTTGTAAATGGGAACAGTTACATTTAGTGAACGAAACAGAAAAAATATACACTAAAAATAATAAATAAAAAAGAGACACATACTATTATTGGTCCCCTTTCATATTTAAGCACATTAGATTGAAAGTTCTCCTCTTCACTGTTCATGCATGTATATGTGCATATTACATGTGACCATGGTAGAACCCAAAGTATAAGACAGAGGGTTACTGCACTAGATTTCTGTGCTATAAAACATATTTTCTTTATCTATAAGATGGAATAATAACAAAGCTACTCATGGGATTCTGGTAAGGAATAAAAGAGTTGATAAATGTAAGAATGACTGGGTCAAGAAAATTGCTATGTTGGAATTAGATATTACAGTAATTGTTGCTTTCTAGAAAAAAAAACAAATACTGGAATTCCTCAGCAATTCCTCCTCGTTGAAACTATTAGGAACAAACATGTTTTCCAAACCTTTAACTGTCATCAGTATTCTCTAAATATTCCGTTTGCCAATTCTTACCCCTTTGTAGTTATATTTCTGCAGATTATCATTTTATTGCCACAACCTCAGCAATTTGCTTTTCTGTCCAGCTATGTTGCATATATGTTGACTTAAAATCTTAAAAATAAGACACCCAAATGTATTTCATATGAGCTATTACTAAATCAGTTTCCCATTTCAAAGTCAAACAATTGGTTTTACAGACATGTGTTCAGAGTTTTCTATTTATCTCTTTCTATTTAATCTTGTTAGCTCTGTTTCTTTTAAGATACTTTTGATCAACCAATAATAGCTTTGGATTATTTGTCATTAAGAGGATGGATATGAATTCAAATCATTTTAGGTTTAAATATCAACTCCACCCATTATTAACTGTATGGCTTTGGGCAATTTCAACCTAAGTCTGTTTTCTCATCAGTCAAATAACAAAAATAATATTTCACATCACAGGATTCTTGGGATGATTAACTGTTACAACTGGCCTACCTCTTACAATATTATTATATAAATAAAATATTGCTGTAAGGATTATATTATATACAACATAACTAAGTATTAAATGCAATGTGTCAAGTATTACTACTTATAATGATCAACTAAATGTTACTATAGAAATTTATACAACAGAACAAAAATGACGTCCGTGACATTCTATTAACAACTCTCCAGGGCACCATCAAAAAAAAAAAAAAAAGAGAGAGAAAAAGAGAAAGACAGAAAGAAAAGAACAAAAAAATCACTGCCTCTTCTTTTGAATATGACTATTTCAACAGCTACAAACCCATTTACCTATTGATCAAGTTTAAAGCTCTACCAGTGTGAATGAAATGACTATGCTAAAATAGTCAACACAAGTCGTTGACCTCTTATAGTCAAATCTCTTTTTTTAACGTGATATTCTTTGTACCTTATTCCCATTTTATTCTTCAGCTCTTTGAATGTGTTCGTATGGGTGAAAGCAAGTTTCCAGACCGAAAGCATGCATTCCTTCACCGCAGCACTGCAGACTAGCACAGAGCCCCCAGATAGCACCATGCACATGCTGGGTTTCAAGAAGCACTTGTTTTCTGACAACACTTTGCATTTGTTGAATCTTCTGAGTATAGATATTTAATAATAAGAAAAATCAACACTTCCTGGTTCTTACCTTGCCTGGCACTTTCTGGTGCCAGGCGCTGTTCTCAACACTTTGCATGTATAAGCCTACTTACACCTATAATGATCTACTGCAATAATTGCTATCATCCCACTTCACAAATGAGGAAACTGAGTCCCAGAAACATGTCCAAGTGGCATGTCTAGGTTGCAAACGCAGAGTGAGGCACCACCATGCCTTTCACTCTAGTTCTGCTGCTTTCTGCTTGCAGGAGACAGGAAGTGACACAATGACCCGACCTGGCACCTGCACTAACCAGAGGGAGCACCCTGGGGCAAACCTGCTACCTGGACAAGCACACATGGGGAATAAATTCCAAAATACATCCCAAGGGCTGTGCCAATCCCACGCCATTATAAAACTCTACCTAAGGGGCTGGAGTGGTGGCTTGAGGGTTACAGCGCTTGCCCAGCATGCTCAAGAACATGGGTTTAAACCCCAGCACCCACATACACAACTAAGTGTCAGAGCAACAAAAGCCATGTGAAAAACTCAATAAAAAAAAACTGATTCTCTCTGTCTCTCTCTCTCTCTCTCTCTCTGTCCTTTGCTCTGAAAAAACAACCTCTACCTAAGCCAAGCATGGTGGCACATGCCTTTAATCCTAGCAGCTCAGAAGGCTCACAAGTTCAAAGCCAGCCTGGGCAACTTAGCAAGGACCTAAGCAACTTAACAAGACATTGTCTCAAAAAAAAAAAAAAAAAAGGCTGGGGGACGTGGCTTAGTGGTTAAGCGCCCCTGGGTTCAATTTAAAAACAAAAACAAAAACGAAACACACCACCTATTTCAGAGCCACATATAAAGTAGGCTTTCCACGTGTGTGCCAATCACGGTGCTGTTCTGTGAATCCCTGTTCCCTCACGCAGCCCTCTGTGAAGGTACCCCAGGATGTCCTACATTTTCTCTCTCTCCAGGTCAATTTTTTCCATCTTCTGCATTATTTTTAGAGCATCCTACACCAGAACCAACTCTCTCCCCTCCCTCACTGTCTGGGTAGACTTTGGGGGCTTCATGGTAAGAGGTGCTGAGGACTGCCACACTGCAGTTGGAACGTTGCATTTGGATGTAGAACAAAGCACATCACCTCTGAGGGTGCTTCTCCCTCACTTCACAGGGCAAAACTAGCTCATTTACTGTTGTCCTGGCAACCAGCCTGGTCCATCTTTCCTTTGCCCTAATTTTTTTAAAGCTGTTTCATCACAACTTTTCCCTTTAGGATATTACAAAGAGGGACAAAGGTAAAGGAGCAATGGCCACCCCTCTTCAATCTTCCATGGTGCTAGGTGTTTGGCACATTGTGAGCAGCCACCCTATTCCAGCCCCTGCCTGCCTGAATACCCCTTCCCTGCTGCCGCCAGGGCCAGGTCTAACTGCAGTGTGTTTAGTCAGTCTGTCCTCCCCTCTGCTCCAGTTCCCTTTCCTCTGAGTGCTTTCGCCACCATCAGGCACTGTTCCAACAACTGCTGCTGGACAGAGCCCTTCTGCTGAGCAGCCACAAATCCCTGGTGAATGCCAGAATCTTCTTTTAAACGCCTGCTGGAGAATCAGTACTTTAAGATTCCAGTTTAGATCCCCCCCACCTCCAGAACAACAACCATGCCCTGGCATTTGCCAGATGCCTGCATCCACATTCCTTCATCTGTTCTTCTTCAGGGGGAAAGACCACTCAGAGCTTGAGGATGCATAACTGAGTCTGAAAGAGCATAGCTGGAGACAGGGAGTGAAGACAATCTTCCTCAGTATCTGCCACCCTCCAGCTTGCATGCCCTGCCTCCAGGTAAGTGCTCCTGGGGCCGTTCACTGAGGCTCACAGGCATAGGCACCTCACCCCAGCCCTTGGGGCAGAACATGTCTCCTCCGACTCCAAATCCAGTGCTCTTTCCACCACAGGAGTAAAAATGCTTCCCTCCCCATCTCCCAGGAACACAACTTCTCCCTCTGCAAATCTCCCACAGTGCTTTGTGTAAATCACACCCACCTCCCACAGCCTGGGCCATTGTCATGGCTGTCTTACTCCCATCATTCTGCTAGAGGGTAAGGTCATCTTGTTCACATTTATAGACAACTCCCTCTCTGCCACTCCAGAGATGCTCAACAATATTTGTGTTATATAAATATTTTAAGATAGACAAGGGTCTGAGAGAGGCAACTCTCATTAGTAGTCATGATCACTCTTATACGCAAAGGGGATTAGAAACAGTTGACTTTTCTTCCAAGTGTATCTGTTTCTAATCTACCCATCCACTCAGCACCACGAAAAGACATTTCCTATTTCTGTCCTTCTGTAGGGGTTTAGCAATAACTTCTATTACAGCACTTACCGCGGGGTATCAGTAGAATTATTTCCTCATCCTATCTAGACCGGGAGTTCATCAAGGACAAGAAACTAAGCAGTTCACCTCCATGATGATGAATGGTAGGTGGTGCTTAGGTGGTTCTCGAATAAATGAAAATTGCATGAACTAGACTGTGCTCTTAAAATAGGTAGTGAGGCGGGTTGATGCTGGCTGGGAAGCTTTCGGTCTTAGATCTGAATACACTTGTGTTGAAAGACACTGGAAGTGAAGCGCAGTGCCCTCATTCAACAAGGGGAAACCCAGGGAAGTTGAGCAATTTGCCCAAAGTCACAGTTAGTCACTGAGCTGGAAATGGACCTTTGGTATTCTGGTTCCCAGTTCAAGGATTCCTATCCCTCTGATTGTATGTGCTAAGAAGAAAAAAGACGTAGAAATTTCCAGTGTCCCCCATTCTTCATCAAGCTAGGATCCTCTGGAAACTAGTTCAAAACTGTTCTTTTCTCAGGGTCTTAGACATGAGGTGGCTGTGGATGTTATGGAGAATTTGGAGATGGCTGAGAGAACTTTGGCCATACTCACGTTCTCTCCTTTTTCTCCACAGTTGCTTTCACTTTGCATAATTTACCTTCATCTAAAAGGTGGACAAAGTTTTATATGAAAGGAGTTTCATCGCATAGTTACTTCATGGCAAAATTTTTACCCAATATAAATGTCCAAAACCAAGGAGCCTGCCAGGGGAGTAGCTCAGTGCTAGAGCACTTGCCTACCCTGTGTGAGCCCCTGGGTTTTATCCCAAGCGCTGGTGGAAAAAACTCCAAACAATAGGAAAACCTGTCAATCAATCATGGTACACCTATACGGTGACAGACACTGTGCTACAATTAACAGCTGTGCGATGACTCATTGAAATCCTATTTCAACAATATGGTAATTCATGCATGACGTGAAAAATATTAATATTAGCTGACATTAACGAGTGCTTGCCATATACCAAACACGAGCTAAGAGCCTCCTACGTACCATCTTATTCAGTCCTTCTGAAGGGAATACTTACTGTTGTCTCCACTTTACATAGGCGAATACTAAGTCTTAGAGTGGCTCACTAACTCACCAAGGTAGCAGAAGTTAAAGGAGGACCAAGAAATTTTAGAAAAATGTCTCTTTACACTGTTAGTTTTTAAAAATCAGGTATACAACTTTATGTATTATATTATTCCAACCATCTGTTTTGTTCAAAGGAAGTACCATTTAAGGTACTTGTTCA
The DNA here is from genome assembly GCA_004027875.1 of Aplodontia rufa. Classification (NCBI taxonomy): domain Eukaryota; kingdom Metazoa; phylum Chordata; class Mammalia; order Rodentia; family Aplodontiidae; genus Aplodontia; species Aplodontia rufa. The sequence goes on along the minus strand of PVKS010000225.1, from coordinate 128,795 downwards.
AGGCTAGTGGAGATATGCATAGTTTTTGTTTTGTAAAAATGCTTAATATTTTTCAAATATTCTATGATGGATAAATATTTGTCATTTATCTATTTATTTAAACACAAAATGAAAAGGTTTGTTTTCTTTTGCTTTGTTTTGGGTTTTGATACCTACCAGAGATTGAACCCAGGTACATTTAACCACTGAGTCATATCTCCAGACCTCTTTATATTTTATTTTGAGACAGGGTCTCATGAAGTTGCTTAGGGCCTCACTAAGTCTCTGAGGCTGACTTTGAACTTGCAAATCCTCCTGCCTCACCTCCTGGGTCACTGAGATTACAGGAATGTGCCACCATGCTCCACTGAACATTGTGAGGGATTTTGTTTGTTTGTTTGTTTTTAAGTATTGCTCTTATGTTACCAGAATTTGAAAAAGAAGAAAAGAGAGTATCTTAGTCCATTTTCTGTTGCTATAATTAAATTCCCAAAACTTGGTAATTTATAAAGAATAGAGGTTGAAAATTATCAATAATTATATTAAAAATTATTCAACGTCTTTAGCCACCAGGTAAATGCAAACCAAAACTGTGCTGAGATTCCAACTCTCCCTAATTCAAATAGCTATCATTGAGAATTTCTTTTAAAAATTTCTGGAAAGGATTCATGGAAAAGGGAACTCATACACTGTTGGTAGGATTTAAATTAATATTGTCAGTATAGAAATCAGTATGCAGGAGCCTTGAAAACCTAAAAATAAAACTACCATATGATCCACCTATACCACTCACTGGTATATACCCAAGGAATTGAAGTTAGCATAATAGACAGACGCTACTATAGCCATGTTTACCATGGCAATATTTACAATGGTCAAGTTATGGCATCAGCCTAGGTGTCTTTCAACAGATGGATAGATAAAGAAAAGCAACAAACATACAATGGAGCATTATTCAGCCTAAAGAAGAAGGAAATCCTTTGCAGGAAAGTGAATGGAACTGGAGATCATCATGTTAATCAAAATGAACCAGACTCAGACAAGTGTTCCGTGTTTTCTCTCCTACGTGGAATCTAGAAAACAATATGACGAAAGTACAAGTGAGATGGGCAAAGAAGAGGGGAGTGGAATGTGAGGGCAAGGGACACAGGGGCCTGGAAATGATCCAAGTGGGCCATACACATGTATAAATACTCCACAGTGAACCCCGTTAATCTGTATAATTAATATGCACTAAAAAAAAAGGAATCAAGGTTTAATTTTAAAAAGATCCTGGTTCCGGAGGCTGGGGAGCCCAAGAGCATGGTGGCGGCAGCTGCTTGGTGTCTGGGGAGGCAGGCGTCCTTGCTGCACCATCACTGGCAGAGGGCATCACATGGGAAGTCAGCAAGCATGCTAGCTCAGGTTTCTTTCTCTTCTTGGGCCTCATGACCTCATCATGGGCCTCATGACCCGTGAGCCCCATGACCTCATCTAACCCTAACTACTTTCCGAATGTCACACCTCCACACTCCATTAACCTATGAATTTGGGAATTTAATTTCCAGCATGAGATTTGGACGGGATATTGAAACCATAGCTTGGGGACATCTTATAAAAAAGAGCATGGGAAGGTGAGAGAAGTTGAGCCCACATCCACTCTCACCTCCTCCAATCCCCTCCCTGAGATCTAGTACAGGTCCTGCCTTCACCAGTGAGAACTTTTCCAACCCAAAGTTAGGAGAACTGCTTGTCTCATAGTTTCAGCTGTACGAACACCAACCTTGGCCATTTCCCAAAGGATTTCCCCAGAAAGGTCCTGAGTGGGAAATTCTGAGCCCCCTTCCCTGAACTGTATTTTTCATAAGCAAGTAAGAAACTTACACCCACCTCAGACCCGCAGACTCTGTACTGGGGATTTCACACGATTGCACAAGGGGTGCTGTGGAGAAGGCCAAGAAGGTCAGAGGTGGACACATGAGTTGCAGCCCATTTTCTTCTCCCTGTCAGCTCCGCCTGGGTTTCCCCAGAATGATGTGGACTTCAGGGAAGGGCTAGGATATGGACACTCGAAATATGTCCGACTGTTGCTTCACCCAGCTCGGAGGATGTGTGCACGCACTGACACACACACGGAGAAACACAGCTACAATCACCTGCACACATTCATAGGGCAGGGCACAGCAGACATGCACAGAGCTGGTACAAGGTGGAAGGCAGGTGTCTGAGAAGCTGCTGTCTTCACGGTCTGCCTGGCTGGTTCTTCCTCTACCTAATCCCACATGCTGGAGTGTCCCAGGGTTGGATCCCTACCCCTGTATATCTCCTTCCATTGCATCCTGGATGATGTCAATTAGACCCGTTAATAAGCTGACGGTTCTCAAATGTAAATTTCCAACCAGGCCTCTCCAACTAACTCTCACAAGTCAATCATGTTGACAGACAGCCCATCCACGAAGAAAAGGGATGAATAAAAGTAGCACAGAGATTTCAAAAGTCCATTTTATTTTGGGAAGCCAAGTTCTCTCCATCACTCCATCAAACCTCTGTCTCTCTCTCTCTCTCTCTCTCTTTCTTTGTGCTAGGGATTGAACCCAGAGGTGCTTCGCCTCTGTGCTGCAGCCCCAACCATTTTTGCTTTTTCTTATTTTGAGACAGGGTTGACTAAGTTGACCTCTTTGAGCCTCACTTATTATCAGCCCCTAGGATTCATTGCAATGGAGAGAAACAAAAAGATCAGACCCTGGGTGTTCTATGTCCTGCACCTGATGCGGTCCTTAGTCTTTAATATCTAATACCCCAGTGGGTTTGTCAGTTAGAATAAGATTAAACTGTGCGTCCCAGGTGGAAATTAAAAGATGTGAGAGGTTCATGTCCTCTCAATCAACAATGCTGGAAAGAAAGCTGGTATACCAGATGCTCAGTGTCATCAGACACACAGGATCTCATCTCTGCTCTGTCATCTCCCACGGGCTTCTCTCCCTGAGATTTTAGATGGTCCAATGTGGCAAATGGAGCTCCAGCCATCAAGCTCCTATTCCAGATCAACATCAGAAGGAAGCTGGAGAGAGCCATTTAACTCTTATCCTTTCTTTCGAAAAGCCTTTCAAGAAGTTTCACACAATGAATCAATTTAGGTTTCTTTAAGCAACCCCATCACATAACCAAACCAAGCTATGGTGCAGGGCAGAGGCTGGAAGCATCGTCCGTATTCTCAGTAGCCAGCCCACACCTAAAAATTGTGCTTCCATGGCTGTGAATGGGAGAACAGAGGGCTGGAGCAGTGGCTCAGCAGTTATGGCTCTTGCCTGGCATGTGCAAGGATATGGGTTCAAACCCCAGCACCATGTGCACAACGAAGTGTCAGAGCAACGAAAGGACTTGAAAAACTAAGGAATATTTCCCTCTGTCTCTCACTGTCCCTCTCTCCCTCTTTAAAACAAAAATAGAAGAGATAATGGAAGGCAACCAGGAGTCTGCCACCTAATCATATTCAACTGAGGGCTCAGAAGATTGACCTCACATTTTACAAGTCCCTAATCCAATCTCTGCTCTCCTGATGAGTGCACACCCTGCCTTAAAGCACCATTTCATGATGATCCACCAAATTTAGCATTATTTAGGAGAAGCTGAAATTACACTACACAGATTAAAGTATTTTTGTCAAATTTCATTTTTAGCATATTTTGTTGCCAGTGTGTGGTGTATTTTAACCTTCTATAAAATTGTTAGCACAAGACTGCATTTTACAGCCACAAGGAAGCTACCCTCATTGCCCCTGCAAGACCTTGCACTTAGCAATAATCACAACTAGAAAGCAGTTCTATCCAAGAGGACTCTACTTGTAACAGGTAACATTGTTTATCTCACACCTATGATACCAAGTGCACGGCTCCTAACCACTGGCTGGAAAGTTCCTCCAAATCATTCAGCAGTCATGCAAAACGTGATATACTCCATTCCTGAGGATATGCGATGCCAGTGCACAGGTGTTACTTACATATAGGGCACCTTGGTCCACATGATGTCCATGGATACCCCATGCCCGTATGGACTCTGTTCCTCTGTACCCTAAGGACTTGATATACTGTGTTCTTGCTGGACCTAGTATTCTCTACCTATTTTTATTACATTAGCTTCGTATTTGCACACATAATATTCCTCTACATTCATTTGCTCATTTACACTTTATCTGTGCCTAAAAAAGGTTTGGTGTTTGTTTTCTCATAAGTTAAAATGATCTCAGAAAAATCAGAATGCCTCTAATAAAAGCTCTGTACAGATTCCATGCAATCCCCATCAAGATACCAATGACATTCTTCAAAATATAAAAAGTCAAATCTTAAATTTATTTGGAAGAATAAGAAACCCAGAAAAGCCAAAGTGATACTTAGAGAAGAAGAGGAGAAGGAGGAAGAGAAGGAGGAGGAGGAGGAGAAGGAGGAGGAGAAGGAGGAGGAGACACCTGACCTCAAATTATATTATAGAACTGTAATAACAAAAACAGCCTGGTATTGGTAGCAAAACAGACATACACTAAACCCAGGCTCGGACGAAAGGTAGTCAAACTCATGTATAAGATCCAGCAAAGGCTTACCAATACATAATCTAGGGCAATCATAGATATGTGGTGGGGGGGTTGATGAGGAGAGGGAGGATAAGGAGGGATCTAAGGAGACAATCAACATTGTAGCATACTCTACCCCCTGAGAATCCAAATAATAGTTATACGATAATTTAATTCTGGAAAATTCACAGTCTAAGCATTTATATTGCTTATAGGGGCAAAATATAGAAGACACGAGACTGGGGTGTGGGTGATATGAGGGTAATTCTGGTTTAAGAACATATGCATTTCATATTGTTACTTTATATGCATTTATGATTGTACAATAACTTAACTCCTTAATAAAAAAATTTTAAAAACAGACATTCAAATGAATGAAATAGAGTAAAAGACACAGATACAAATCCACAAATCTTTAACACTCTGATATTCAACAAAGGAGGCAAAAATATATCTTTGAGGAAAGAAAACCTGTTCAACAAATGGTCCTGGGAAAATTGGACAACCATATGCAGAAAAATGAAATTAGATCCTTATCTCTTGCCCATACAAAAATCAAATCAAACTGGATCAAGGACTTAGGACTTAAACCAGAAAACCGTTAGAAGAAAACACAGGATCAACACTCCATCGTATAGGCACCGGCACCAACTTCCTTAACGTGAGGATTAAAACCAAGCATCAATACGTGGGATGCTATTAAACTAAAAAGCTTCTGCACAGCTAAGGAATTAGTCAAGATCATGAAGAGAAAACTACAAAATGGAAGAAAATCATGGCCAGCTACTACTGCAAAAGGGGACTAATTTACAAAGAACACAAGAAACTTAATACCAAAAACACATTCAACTCAATCAATAAATAGGCTAAAGAACTAAACAGAAACATCTCAACAGAAGACATATAAAAGACCAATAAATATATGAAAAAATGTTCAACATCTCTAGCAATCAGAGAAATGCAAATCAAAACTACATTAAGATTTCACCTCAAGAGAATCCTCAAAAAACTAGGGATGAACCCACCATTTGATCCTGCTATTCCTCTCCTGGGTATTTTTTCAGGGGATTTAGAATCAGCACATTATAGTCACACAGCAAAATCAATGTTCATAGCAGCTCAATTTCCAATAGCTAAATTATGGAAACAACCCAGATGTCCCTCACTGGACGAATGGATCCAAAAACTGTGGTACATATATACCATGGAGTTTTACTCAGCAAATAGAAACAATGATATTGCAGCCTTTGAAGGTAAATGGATGGCTATGGAAGAAATTGTGCTGAGTGAAATCAGCATAACCCAGAGAACCAAGGGTCAAATGTCTTCACTCATCTGTGGAGGCTGGAGGTAGACCCTGGCCATTGAGAAAGAAGGTCTATTATCATGTTTTAAATCAGGATAAGGTGTGATGTCATACAACCTAAGGCATTTGTAGAGATGTATTGGGAAGGGGAGGGAGGGATAAGGGTGGGTCATTGGGGAGGGCTCTTGAGGATAAATCTAATTTTCAGAATTTATATATATATATATATATATAATATTATTTCATTAGAAGCTTGTTTGATTGTTCAACAAATAAATTTCTGACTAAAGTAAATTTTTTAAAAATGTAGAGAGTCCTACAAAGGATAATTAAATAAATTACCTTAGTCATTACACCCCCCCAAAAAAAAAAGATTTCCCCTCACTCCAGAAAGAATGACAAAGATGAAGAATACAAATAATAATAGATGCTGTTGTGGGGAGAAAGGAATCCTCGTACACTGTTGGTGGGACTGCAGACTAGTACAGCCACTTTGGAAAGCAGTATGGAGACTCCTCAAAATATTAAGGATGGAACCACAATATGACCTGGCTATTCTACTCCTGGGTATTTTTCCAGAAGAATTAAAATCAGCATATTACAGTGACAGAGTTACATCAATGTTTATATCAGCATGATTCACAATAGCTAAATTATGGCAATCAACACAGATGCCCATCACTGGATGAATGGATCAAAAAACTGTGATATATACATACATAGATACAGATATATACATACACACACACTCACACAATAGAGTTCTACTCAACTATTAAAAAGAATGGCCTTTGTGGGTAAACGGATGGAAATGGAGAAAATTATGATAAGTGAAACTAGATATACTCAGAAAGACAGAGGTTGAATGTTTTCTCTCATATGTGGAAGCTAGAGCAAAACAAAAGATAGGGTGAAAGATAGTCAAGTTTATATATTCGACCCATCAAACTTGGAGTAACATGATCTGGGGAAAGTCTAGTTACTTAGATGGGGAGGGGCAGGGGAATGATGTGGGGGCAGATGGCAGTGATAAGAGGGGTTATGAATATTATTTGGTATACTTTACACCCCTGAGAATGCTGAATAATACTCATGCAGGCATTTAAAAGTGGAAAATTTTAAAAAATATATACATTTACACATATATAAATATATAATTTGTAAATTATAGCTGGGGGGAGATCAGTGGAGATAAGAGTTCAGGGGGCGGGGAAATGCTAGATAAGGAATGGGTTCAAATTACACTGTCATAACACGGGCATGGATGAATGTGTAACAACTAATCCTTTCATCATGTGAAACTATAATGCATCAATAAGAAAAAGAAAATCTGAATGCAAAATAATGAATTAAAATAGAAAATGACACCCAGTCCTGAGATGATTCCAGAGTAATACACTTCGTCTCCAAAATAGCAAAGCTGTCTTCCGCGCAATCATATCATATGCATCATAGAAGGAAAGAAATGCTGTGCTGTCTTTGAACATCTAGGGCTGTTTATTTCCTCTGAGATTATTGAATCACCTAGAAACCTCAGAACTATCTTTCAGTCCCTTTTTCTACAGTGTAGATTTTAATTGGCAATAAACATACATATTTATGGAATACAGTATAACATTTCAATACATGTATATAATGTGCAATGATCAGATCAGGGTAATCTATGCATCCATTACCTCACATGTTTATCATTTCTTTATGTTGGTAACATTCAAAATCCAGTAATAAATGCAGTATTTTTCTGTTCTTGGCTTATCTCATTTAACATAATGTCTTCCAGTTGTATTCTGTTGCTGCAAATGACAGAATTTCATTCTTTTTATGACTGCATAATATTCCTGCATAATAGTCCTGGTATGTATCACATTTTCTTTGTCCATTCATCCATTATTGGACACCTAGATTGATTTCACACCTATTGTGATCAGTGCTACACTAAACATACAAGTACCATTATCTTCAACACACTGATTTTATTTCCTGGGATTTCTAGATCATGTGATAGTTCCATTTGTACTTTTTTTAGGAACTTCCACACTGTTTCAAATAAAGGCTGTATTAACTTATATTTCCACCAAAAATGTATGAGATTTTCCATTTCTCTGCATCCTCATCAGCATTTATTTTTTTGTCTTTTTGATCATAGCCCTTCTTACTGGGGCAAATGATATTGCATCGAGGTTTTGATTAGAATTTCCCAGATGATTGTGATGGTGAACATTTTTTCATATACTTACTGGCTGCTTGTATATCTTTTTTTGAGAAATTCCTATTCAAATCATTTGCCCGTTTTTTAATCTGATTACTTACTTGTGTTTGTTTTTGCTATTGAGTTGTTTGAGTTCCTTTCATATTCTGGATATCAATCCCTTCTCAAATAAGTAGTTCACAAATATTTTTCTCCCATTCTGTAGGTTGTCTCTTCACTCTTGTTTCCTTTGCTGCACAGAAGCTTCTTAGTTTAATATAATCTCATTTATTAGCTTTTGCTTTTGCCAGCTGTGCTTTTAAGGTCTCATCCAAAAAAATCATTGCCCAGTTCAACATCCTGATGTGTTTCCCTACGATTTCTTCTAATCATTTCATAATTTCAAGTCATTTTGATTTAATTATTATATATGATAAGAAAAAGAGTCTGGTTTCATTACTCTACACACGGATATTCAGTTTTCCTGACATTGTTGTTGAACAGATTTGCCTTTCTCCAATGGGTGATGTTACTGCTTTTGTTGAAAATCAGTTGGCTATGGCTGTGTGGACTTTGTTCTGGGTTCTCTGTTCCGTTCACTTGGTTTATGGGTCTGTTTTTATGTGAGCACCATGCTGTTTAGTTACTCAAACTTTGTAGTAAGTTTTGAACTCTGATATTATATATTTCCAACTTTGTTCTTTTTGCTCAGAATTACTTTGGTTCCTTGGGGGTCTTTTGTATTGTAGCTCCGTACAAAGTCCTGGAAGCTTTTGTTCTTGTCATTGTTGTTGCTTTGTTTTGTTTTACTTTTGTTTTTGAACTGAATCAAATCTGTAGATCACTTTGGGCAGCACAGACACTTCAACAACAATTCTTCCAATCCATGAACATGGGATGTCTCTCCATTTTTTTTAGTTTCATTCATCAATGTACTGTAATTTTCATTGTAGAGCTTATTCACTTCCTTGGTTAAATATATTCCTAGGGTTTTTCATTTGTTTACTTGCTTGTTTGCTTTTGCTATTATAGATGGGATTGCTTTCTCAACAACTTTGTTATTGGTCTATTAAAGTGATAATGCTTTTTGTACATTATTTCTGTGTCCTGATATCTTATTGAATTTGTTTATTAGTTCTGATAGTTGTTAGTTTTATTTTTGCTGGAATCTTTAGGTTCTTCTATATATAAAATCATATCAAAACGGATAATTTTACTTCCTATCTTTCTAATCTTAATGCCCTTTATTTCTTTCTCTTGCCTTATGCTCTAGCTTGGATTTCCAATATGATGATTAATAAGAGTGATATCAATTGTAATGTCTTCTTTTTCATCTCTAATGTTATTTTTTTGAATGGTCTATCTCTTTCTCTCTCTCCTTCATCCTCCTCCCCACCCAAGTCTTTCTAAAGATTTGTCAGTTTTACTTATCTTTAAAAACAAAAAACAAAAAACTTACTTTCAATGAGTTTTTGTCTCTATTTTTCACTTATTTCTACTTTTTACCTTTGTTATTGCTTTTCTTCTATTAATTTGGGGTTCAGTTTGGTTTTGCATTCTTAGTTCCTTGAATGGAATCATTAGGTTGCTTATTTGAAATCTTTCTCTGTCTTTTTTTAGGTAGGTGCTATAGCTATAAAATTACCCTTTTAGTGCTCTTTTTTTTCCATATTCCATACATTTTTGCATATTATGCTTCCATTTTCATTTGTTTCAAGAATTTTTTAATTATGCTTTTGATTTCTTCTTTGATCTATTGATCATTCAAAAGCATGTCATTTCATTTGTATGTGTTATAGATTTCTAAATTTTCCCTTCTTAGTGATTTCTAGTTTTGTTCCATTGTGACCAGAAAGTATACATGCTATGATTTTTTTTAATCTTCTTGAAACTTGTTTTGTGTTTTAGCACATGGTCTATCTGGGAGAATGTTCCAAGTGGTGATGAGAAGAATGTGTAATTTGCATTTGTTGGATGAATTGCTCTGTAAATTGTTATGTCCATTTGGTCTATAGCATAGTTTCACTCCAAAGTTTATTGGTTGATTTTTATCTGTATGATTTGTCCACTGATGAAAATGAGATGCCAAAGCCCCAAGCTATCGTTGTATTAAAGTCTCTCTCTCCTTTTAGAGCGAAAAACACTTGCTTTTTATATTTGATTGCTCCAGTGTTGGGTGCACATTTATTTATAATTATTATTTCTTCTCATTGGATTGATCTTTAATCATTACATAGAGACCACCTTTGTCTCTTTTTATGGTTTTTTACTTAAAGTTTATTTTATCTGAATATAGATATTCCTGAAGAAAGAAATGGGAGATGTAAAGCACAAATAAATAACTAGGTGAAACTTCCAGAGATGAAAATCAAAGTACTCAAAATTAAAATCTCACTGGATAAGTTTATTATCTAATGAACAATAGAAAAAAATCAGTAACTTTTAAAAGAGAGCAATACAAATATTCAAATTAAAGCGCAGAAATAAAGCAAGCTAAAAAACTTATTAAAACATCATGGATTGGGAGCAGTGGCTCAGCAGTTACCGTGCTTGCCTGGCATGCACAAGGATGCAGATTCAAACCCCAGCACCACGTTTTACACAATGAAATATCAGAGCAACAAAAGCCACATGAAAAACTAACTAAAAATTTATTCTCTGTTCTCTCTCTCTCTCTCTCTCTCTCTCACTGTCTCTCTTTAAAAAAAAACAACCAGTGACATGTGCAGGCAGTATCTAATATATGTGCAATTGGAGACCTGGAAAGAGCACAGAAAAATATGTTTAAATAAATGTAAATTTTTTTTCCAAATTTGATGAAGGATATGAATTCACAAATCAAAGGAATTCAACAAATATCAAGAGAAAAAAACACAGGAAAATCATACCAGGCACATCATAATAAAATCAATGATTCATTCATTTTCTTTATCATTGAAAATCAATGATGAAGAGGAATATTGTAAAAATCAGGAAAAGAAAAGAAAAATGTGCATTATATGTAAGGAAAGAAAAGATAAGAATTTTCACTGATTTTTCATCATGCTCATGCAAGCCAGAAGAAAATGGACTAACATTTTTTAAAATCTAAAGGTGGAAGAAAGGGGTCAACCCAGAACTCAGGTTAAAAAAATTCAAAAACAAATTGAAATAAAAGAATTTTCAGATGAATAAGAACTAGGATAATTTATTATCAGCAGACATTTCAAAATATATTAAAGAAAAAATATATTAAAGGAAGTGGTTTAGGCTCAAGGACAGACAATAATTTCAAATGGAATAAATTCACACAAAATAATGAATAGTATCAGAAATATTAAATATGCAGAAAGAAATTTATGTCTTGTTTTTAAAGGTCTTTAAATGACAAATATTTTTAAAGTGAAAAATAAGTATCTTGTGATGTTGTAGAGAAATAAAATTCATCACTGTAATAGAACAAAGAAAGGGAAGGAGGGAAAGAAAGTTTATAGACTTTTCATTTTTTAAATTTTATGGGAATTTGTTGTTGTTGTTGTTTTGTTGTTTTGTACCAGGAATTGAACCCAGGGATGCCTGACCACTGAGCCATAACCCTGGCCCGTTTTTACTTTTTATTTTGAGACAGGGTTTCACTGAGTTGTGTAGGACCTCGCTATGCACTGAGGCTGGCTTTGAACTTGTAGTCCTCCTGCATCAGCCTTGGAGCCACTGGAATTACAGGAGCCACTGGGATTACAGGCGTGCCCCCATTGCACCCTGTTAAGCCTGTTACACTTGTACCTTTCTTATTCCATCAAATCCTACTGAACCCAATCTTTGCCTTCATCATTACTTCTAGTACCGATTCTTCAACTCTATCACATTCCTTTGCCTTCCAACTAATTCATCAGGAACCTGTGGCCATGACATAGATTCAAAGATGCTACTGTGCCAAGAGTTGGGCATTATCCATTTCAAAACCTTCACTTCCGTGGTAGAGAGAATTCACGCTTCCAGTTCCTTTGCCTCCAATGGTTCTCTTACCACTTTTCTTTGCTTCCAACGCTCTGCTTGCCTTGCCAATCCCAAAGCGGTCTAAGCCCTACATTCAATTTTTTCACTTTTAAAAATTCATTGCTGCAGTTAATTGCTCAAGAAATGCAGTGGTGGGGCTGGAGCAGTGGCTCAGCAGTTACAGCGCTTACCTGACATGTGCAAGTAGATTTCAAACCCCAGCTTCACATACACAACGAATTGTTGGAGCAACAAAAGCCACATGAAAAACTAAATAAAAATTGATTCTCTTTTAAAAAGAAAGAAAGAAAGAAGTGCACTGACAACATCAAGGGGTTCTATTATCATTTTGTGCATCTAAACTCTGCCAGGCTTTCAATATTGCTCCATTTCCTTTTGTCCATCCTTATTTAGTTCATTAGTGGAATTCATAACTTCATCTCAGCATTTGCCTTTTTGTTTTTTTGTATCTCACATGTCCTCCTTTTTCCTATGGTAGACATTTTTAGAGTTTTTGATTCCTCAGCATATGTACCACCCTTACTCCTTCTATGTTTGAGAAATTTCACTTTGTGATGAACGGACTTCTAAAACAGTCCCCAACATTCCTAGACCCTTGTGCACAGACCCTTTCTTTCTCCCAGGAACTCAGAAACTAATGCTGTGAATTTTCTGTTACATAAACACACTTATTTCAGTTGTAATTAAGTTTCCAAATCAACTGACCTTAAAATAGGGAGATTATCCAGATTGGCCTGACCTAATAACAGGAGTCCTTTAAATTTGGATTTAGAGGTCAAAGTCAAAGTACATACAGGGATTCAGTAAGAGGAAATCTCTCCCTTGCTGACCTTGAAGTTGGAGGGATCACATGGCAAGGAACTGAGGCGCTCTCCAGTCTCTGAGAGTAGCCCCCTGGATGGCAGCCAGGAAATGGAGACCTCAAAGTTGCAGCCCCAAGGAGCTGAATTTTGCCACAACCACATGAGTTTGGAAGAGGACCTCAAGCTCTAGAGTAGAGCGCAGTCCAGCTGATATCTTGATCTCTCGTAAAACCCTGAAAGGGAACCCAAGACTCTGCCCTACAGAGCTATGACCTAATAAACACGTTGTTTCAAACCACATACACAGCAGAAGAAAATATTACTACACCCACAGTGTGAGTTTAGGTAAGCGCAGAAACCATGTCCTGGCAAGACATAAGCATGCGGTTTAGGTTTTGCCTCTCAGATCTGCTCACGCCAGACTTTAGAGACAATGACCCAATAAAAAAGGGATTGTAACAGCCCCACCTCCCCATGGTGTTACCGGAAGTTGCTTAAAATCAGGTTCCCCACATAGTTGATGTCCATACTGGTAATGATGAGTCTGTAAGGGCCAATTTTCCCTGTTCCTCATCCTGAATAATCTCTGTGGCATTGGACCCCACTAGTTTTTCTCTCCATTCACTTGCTCAACAACCTTTCTTTAAAACGTTTCCACACTTTCTTTGACATTCCTGCAATACGGGCTGATCTTCCTTCTAATTAACAGAACAGCTGAATTGAGAGAGAACAGCAGTAACCCTCCCCTTGGCTTCCTTTGGGATGAAACCCAGACACCATCCTGCAAAGAATCCCAGGCCACCTAAAGGAGTCACATAGGTGTTCAAGCCAATAGTCCCAGCTGAAGTTCAGTTGATAGCTGCCGTTAACTGCCAGACAGGAGAGTGAGGAAGTATGATTCCAACTCCAGACCTTACCTGGCAACAACAGAAGGAGAGACTCTGAGTGAAACCGGCCTACCTGGTCCAATTGAACTCTCAGATCTATGACAGATAATAATCCATTATTTTTTTGCATTACAACCCAAAGTTTGAAATGGCTAGTTATGCAGCAATAAATGAATGTACAGCCTAACAGAGGAAAGCAGACATTCGGCAGCATCAAAAAAGGAAAAGTAAGAAAGAGAGAGACAGAGAGAGAAAAGAAATTTCACTACAAGGGTACCACAAGATCCTCTCTTTCCTGGTCCAAAGACACCACACCATCGCAACCCTCTTCCTTCCTCTCCCAGCTTGCCTGTCCTTGCTAACAGCAAATTACTCGGGTGAAAACCAAGGTTGCAAAATTTGAATCACTCTTTACCTATTTTTTTCATACTTATACTCAATCGGTTATCATGACCTGTTGACTCTATTTCCAAAGGTCCTGCCACCTGGCTTTTTCTTTCCAATCTCACCACTGCCTCTACCCAGGTGGGGCCCTCAGAATCTCATTCCCTGTGTATTGGAATGCCTTCCCCAGTCCGTCTCCCCACTTGCCGTTCACTGCCTGACCAATGCACTCTATTTCTTGCTGCCAAACATATATCCCTAAACTGCATCCCAAATCAGTAAACCTTCCCTGCTCACAAAGCCTTCCTCTCTGTACTGCCTAACATGCATTGCAAATATCTTAGATCCTTCATATCCTGCTGCTCTCGTTGGACCTGGATTCATTCCTCACACCATTTTGTTAGTGCACAGTGCACTCCAGATTTCCGACTTCCTGATATGCACCTTCTGAACACAACTTTTCAGTGCCTCTGAGATCTTTATTCCTCCATCTGAAGGCTTCTTTTTTTCTCCATGTACCCAGGAATCTACCACCTGCAGCCTTTCAAGGTGCCCACAGAAGTAACCGTCATCAGTCATATGGAGGGCTAATAATGATGGCCATGGCTCACGTGGCTCTGGGCCACCATCTCCTACAACAGAAGTTATGAATTTTAACTGAGCATATGGCCAGCTAGAGGCTAAGTTCCCACCTTTCTAGTACAGTTTGACACAATCATGTGACCAAGTTCTGGCAAATGGGCTGTAACTAGAAATGGTACATGCCATTTGTAGATCATACTATGAAAACAATTAATCATGCCCTCCCCTGACCCTTTTCCTTTTCTGCAGGCTGGGATGTGGTAAGGACTGGACCGACCACTGTCGTCTTAAAGACAGAAGCTACAAACTGAAACTGATGTAGATACCATTACAGTCCCAGACTTCCGACGTGTGCACAAAGAGAAGAATAAACCTCTATGACGCTATGCTACTGGATTTTGTGATCTCTTTGCTATAGCAACTTAGTTTATGCCCTAACTTATTATAATCATTAATCTTCACATTAAAGACTTTTTTATGTGGCAGATACCTTACATTGTATCATTTAATCCCACAATGGTACTATAGGGAAGGTAATACTAGAAATGAAGAAACACCAAAACACAGAAAAGCTTTGCAGTTTTCCCAAGGCCACACAGCTGATGGGTAATGGAATTAGAACTCAAACGCAGGCCAATTGATTTCAGAAACTAAACTGTTACTCAGTAGTCATCCCCTTGCCCTATTCCATTGCAATAAAGCTGTACACAGGTCACCTTCAGGCTTGCCAAATGTCCCCACAAGCACTTAGATAGAAAAATGCTTTGTATATTCTAGATGCTCAATAATCACTTGTTGAATGAATGCTTGGTTGGTTTTATGAAAATTCTTAACTACACTAATGTGATGCAGTTGTTTCTAGCTATCCAGCATCTCTGTATCCCTATTTTATACAGAACACTCTCCTGGGTGCTTACTACCTGGCATATTTCTCACTGGAGAATATTACGCACCAGAGCCCTTTCAGCCCATGTCTTTATTCATGGTACACACAAGCAACAGTGTCTATGTGAAGCTGTTGGAAACACATGCAGCTGTTGTTGTCATCTGTATTTATTTACACAGCTGTTCTTCCCCTGGTTAAGCAGAAGACTGTGGCCCAGAAACCAGAGATGGAAATAAAATTAGGGGGATTTTTGAGGACTGCTGTTGGGCAGGATCTTGCACCCTGGGCTCTCAGCAGGGACATGGGGTCCAGGGTCTTTCAAAGTCTTCCTTTGTCCTGTGTCAAGGGTACAAAGTGAATAGTGCTGAGAACTTGGGGCTTTGGAGAGGTTATTACACAGTACCGATGTCCTGCTGTGATGGCTGAATGTGTCCCTTCTGCAGGGCTCTTATCTGGAGCCTTAAGATAGAAAGAGAATAGGACAGAACGTCTGAGCTGTTCTAGGGTTGCCTTCAGCCCTCCCCTGGGAAAGCTTTTAGCAATAAACACAAATCAAGAGGAAGCTGAAGAATGATTTTTAAAAGGGTCTTCAAACAGCCAGGCTTTATTTTTTCAAGCCCGGTTGGGACGCGGGGCAAAAAGAAGAAATTGGCGCCAACTTTTTTTCTAATTAAGTTCCGTGGACCTCCCAAAACACAACACAGATGCCGTCATGAGCACTAACAAGCTCTTCAGTGGAGTGTGCTTGAACTCAGTGGCACTGGAGAATGATTTTTGGAGACTAAAAATTTTAAACACAAACAAAACACATCAGCAGAGAGAGACCATAAAAGCTTGTTGTAATCATGATTTGTAATCTTGGGGAGGTTATACAATAAAGCTGAACTCTTTCATCAACATTCAAAATAAATTCATTTTTCTCTTTCAGTTCCAGATTCATAGACAACTAAAATATTCTTTCTCTTTCTAGGTGCACCTACCATATTTATATTAGTATACCAATTCAAAAGCAAGCCTTAGTTTATTTTAAGACAAATATTGGAAAGTAATGCCCATGTCCTGGAATTCCATGCAGCCATATGTCTCAGGGTGAGGTCTAGAGGTGGATTAGGAGGAGCTACCCAATCATCCAAGAGACTCGCTTGATCCACTGCCGGTCAGTTGGGGTGCAACCAAATCCCTTGGGAGAGGGGCAGAGTGGGTGGAGTGTGGATGATCAGCCTTGGACAATCCTAGCTTCAAATTCATCAAATTAGAAAGAAAACTGGGTCTTCCCTTCCAGGTTCAAGGTCCACTGCAATAATTGCATGGACACCATCAAGGACATGAAAGGGACACTAGGAAGAGGGATTAGCATCACTTTGAGGTTAAGTTGAGGTGAAGGAGTCACAGGCCGTGGTATACATTTCATGGTTATGTTGGAGTAAGAGAATAAATTAAAATATGTAGGGAATTTGTTGAAAGCAAGAAAAGCTTTGCAAATGGAATGAACTGAGGTAGGAGATGAAGGTTTACTGCTGTATCTCTTCTTGATGCTGTGTATTATGTCTCTGATGTACAAAAATAGGTAATACTTTACTCCTATCAACATCAAACTGCTGGAAAGATATTATGGCTTGAATCTAGAATGTTCTCCAAAATCTCATGTGTTGGGCATTGCAGCAGTGTTCCAAGGTGAGATTGTTGATCATCAGGGCTTCACAGCATCAGCAGATTCACTCACTTGATGGATTCATAATTTGCATGGACTTACAGGGAGGTGGTGACAACTATGGACAGGTGGGGCATGGCTGGAGGAAGTAGGTCACTGAGGATGTGGCGTTGGAGACTATAATCTGTCTCCCCTGCCACGCCCTTCTGCCTTGATGTTCTACCATGGTGCTAGCTAATCGTAGAGTGAATTTTCTGAAACCACGTGCCAAAATAAACTTTTTCTCCTCTAAATTGTTAGGTATTTTGATCACAGCAATGAAAGGCTCACTAACACAGAGGAAACGGCTCCATTTCCCTCCTGTGAAGGAGTTACTCTCAAGGCCTCTCTCCAACCTCTCATTCACACCTCTGTGAAGAGAAGTGGCTCCTAAGTGCAGATTTGGGGAAAATAAACTGGACTTTCTTGCTCAAATCCTTCCTTCATCTTGGAAATGAGCAACCCTCAGGAACAGTAGTCTTACCTGGACAGCTCCCACCCCAAATGGTCCTTCCTGGATCATTCGTGACTGGTGGTGAGGTGGAGCTCTGCATAGCTGCCTAATTTTGTGGTTCAGTTCACAAGCCCATTTGGAGGTCCTATTTATCTCTCCAACACAGCCTTGCTTTGTAGGAAAGGGTATCTGCTGATTTCTGAATGTCTAATTATTTCTCTTTTTTCCCCAGTCTGTTCAGAACTTGGCCAGAGAAAAGAAATGCTTTAAGGTGCTCCTTGATTTATGATGGAGTTACATCTCAACAAACCCATCGTAAGTTGAAGATACTGTAAGTTGAAGATGCACTTAGGATAACTGACCTACTGAACATCATAGCTCAGCCACCCCTTACAGTATGGACTACCGGTTCTGTCCTCTTGTGATCACAGGGCTGACTAGGAGCTGCAGCTCCTGCCACTACCTAGGATCTCAAGAGTATTGTGCCACTTATCGCTGGCCTGGGAAAAGATCAAAATTCAAAGTATGGCTTCTACTCAACACTATCACTGTCAGACCATGATTAAGTTGAAAAATCATAATTCTAATCACTATTAAGTTGGGGACTATCTGTACATTAGGCTCCCTGGGAAATTCCTACAAATTTCCTACAAAATGTCTATGATATTCCTCCAAATATTGTGTTTCATTAGATATTGCAATATATCTGCTAATACATATGAAAGTACATGTAAAAAAATAAGCAAGAAAAACAGCTCATCGTGAACATGAGTAGTAAATGTAAGTCCTTATATTATAAAACTTCAATAATTTAAGCTGTGGTGTTGTCACACTGAATATGCCGACAGATCAATAGGTCAGATTCAAAAGTCCAGAAATAGACGACTGTATGTAGAAATGTAGTTATCAAGATGGTATTAAAATCAGTAAAGAAAAGGACAATTATTTACTAAATTGTGTTGGAGCAGCCATCTGGAAAAGAAATTTAGTTGAATCTATCCTTTATAATTTATGGCAAGATAACTCCAATTAGAATAAGTGCTGAAATTCAAAAAATGAAATAATAAAAACTCAAGGAGAAATTGTTGGAATCTTTTTATGTTCATGCAATGGGGGAAAGTTTTAAAAGTACAATAAACCCCCCAAAAACCATCAGAGGACAGGTCAAGCATTTCAATTACATAAAAATAAAAGTTGAAGTATAGCAAAACCTACCAAAAGCCCAATCAAATGACAGATGACAAATTGGATAGAATATTAGAAAGTTAAATCACAGAAGAAAAAACAGAATTTCCTAATGCATAAAGTTTCTACATAAATCAGTAAGAAAGACTAACAGCTCAATAAATAAATAAATATTATAAAATATAAATGACAAATAAAGATAAAAAAGATGTTTAGCATACTTCATCAAATGAAATAAGTAAATAGGACTATAAGGACTTCTTTGGTTTCGGTTTTGCTTTATTTTTTGTTTTGTTCTTTTCTATTATATTGGCAAATGCAGCAATAATCAATGCATAATTGGTAGGAGTATAAACTGGTTACTTCACTACTGGTAAGAATAATCTTGAGTCTGCCATTCTTGGCATCCATCTGTAGTCTCTCACTTTTGTTTTCAGGAGCCCCAGGTGGCTGTGCCATTCAAATGCTGGGAAGTCCTGAGGGAGAACAGGAGGCACCTTGAAAGCCAGAAAATGGTAAATTGAATTATCCCTTCTCAGTCACAGGAAGACATCAAGGGTGATAATATTGATATTTTGCCAGGAAATTCTATTTTACATTGTTATAATGTGTCAGTTATTTTTCCTATGCTCCAAGATCTCTGAATGCTACAGAAATGAAATATCTCAAATCAACATCAAATAAGACCAACTACGACAGGTTGGGTGGTGATAGTTGATGACCTGGAAAATCACAACCTGTTTCAGATGAACAGTTCTGGGAAAGTGAGGTCATGCAAGTTTCAAGCTGGCAGTTGGATAAATGCAAAGCTGTGGTTGAAGCCTTGGAGTGCACCCTTTCAATGTAGCAAATGACAGGTTCCTACAAACTTTTGATGACTTCTGAGTAAATGCCTCAAGAAGAAGAGGTGAAGGGCTGCTCTTGGATGAGAGCAGGAACCTGACATTAAAGACCAGATGCTGACCGTCACATGCCAGGAAGAGCCCACAGGTCAATCCCTGCCTTTCAGATTCTGAAAGAGAAAGTTCTAATTTCAGGGAATATGGCGAGGTATTCCCAGAGATGATATTGAAGTTGGAAAACCAACATGAGCAATTCTTCTGGTATGTGAACTAACCTGTGGAAATGACTGCTTTGAAGGAATGAAAGAGAAACCAACATGAAACACCTAGAAGCTGTTGACATTCAAGGATGTGGCCATTGATTTCTCTGAAGAGGGATGGGAACACCTGACACTTGCACAGTAGAATTTATGTAGAGATGTGCTGCTAGAGATCTCCAGAAACCTGGTCTTCCTGGGTGAGAATAACTTCCCAAAAGAGTGTCCAATAATTATCAACATTTACTTTTTCCCTCCTTTGTAAAATACCATTTGAGAGTTTCTGCTCTGCATGAATGAGTTTTAGATTTTTTATTTCAAGGAAAAAATACTGGGCAATTTGTGTTATAGACAGGAAAATGTACACACTTCTTTTAATCTTTAATCTCCCCCTTTCTTGAGGTGTTAAATGTCCTTTAGATTATTGGACTATATAATAATTGAAGGAAAGAGAATATTGTGGCCTATACACTATATTTTCCAATTTTCCCCTTTTCTTTGATTTGTTTCCTTTACCTTTGATTCTTAGAAGTAGATTCCATGAAAAACTCTTCCCAAAGATTTTAATATGGTAGTCTAAAATTTCTATTTTATTTACATACTATATGTATTTATGTAATATATATAAATTTATATAATACATATTATTTTCTATTATATCCATAACCATAGTAGTCATAGTAGTAGAGAATAAACATCATTAGCTACAGTGGAAATTCAAGAGCATTCTCATTTTCCATTAAGCAGATCCTATTTCCTCTAAGCCATATCTGAGCACCTTTTTTTCAAGAGCTGCAAGAGAGCCCTGATTTGCAGAGACAACAAGTGGTTCAAAATGAATGAACCAGAGGGCACAGTTCAGAGGTCCAAAGGTCAAGAAGGAAGTCAAATTTGCAAATTTTCATTGATATGTCATTATGAAACAAATTTTTTTCAAAACCTTTGTTTTTTTTAAATATCATTTTTTTTTTAAGAGAAAGAGAGAGAGACAGAGAGAATCAATTTTTATTTAGTTTTTCACATGGCTTTCATTGCTCTAACACTTACCTGTGTACGTGGGTGCTGGGGTTTGAATCTGTGTACTCGCACATGCCAGGCATGCACTGTAACCACCGAGCCACCGCTCCAGCCCCAGAACCTTAGTTTTATTTCTTTTGCTTTCATAATAGTATTTGTACTGCCCTGTTTATCATGCTTTCGGATTCTTTAGAATCTCCTCCTTTCCCTGCAGTGATGTCCCAGTACTTTCAAATTAATAATGAAAACATGACCCTTTGCTTGTAAGGGTCAGCATACGACAACTTTTCCATTATTTGGGAGTTTGTTGGAAATCTGTCCATATTTCTAAGGACCTCTGTGTCAAGCCATAGTAATTATTATATCTTATATATTTTCCCTAATATCACATATATATGTACATATTCATTAAAATTCTCTTAACAGAGCACTTTATGAATATCTATAGTGAAGTTTTTGTGAAATTTTCTTCCATCAAATGAGTGTTAGTGATTCACAATGGCTGATCTTTTAGGTCATATAGTCACAGTTGAAAATTTGTATGTAAAAGTTTTTGTGAAATAATACATTAATGGTTATTCAGAATTTTGTTGGTTAATTTTCTCTTTTTAATATTTTCCTTTCATTTTACAAAGTAGGGCTCATGTTGTGGAATTGGTTTCCACAAATAAGTTAATAGTTTTATTTTTACCTACATATGTTTTAGTGATTTTCATTCTTTGTAAATTAGAGTAATGTATGTTAGAATTAAGATATGAATGATCCTTGCTTCTATTGCCAATAAAAATTATATGAGCTCTTACTTAATTGTATAATATCATACCTGCTTTGTTAATGGTTTTTAACATTTTATCTATATTGTTTTTCATTCTGCCTATCTACAATATTCATAACAAGTCACTTTTTATTTTTATTTGGGAGAGAGTTTCTCACTAAGTTGTTGAAGATAGCCTGGAATTTGGAATTCTTCTGCCTCAGATATCTTAATAGCTGAGATTTTATGCCTGCTCATCATCTATATGCTGATGAGTCAGTTATGTCTAGGACAAAAGCGTACCATTTTAAAGATAGCATTTGAATTTTTGTAATTCAGTTTATTTTCCATGCATTATTTGAAATTTTAATCATGAATAAAACCACTCAAAATAAAATATGCTATCATAAATAGTTTTATTCATTTTGTTCTGTAATGTAAATTCAAGTTGTTACAAATATAACAAAACTATGTTATCTCTAAAACCAAAAATTTAATTTACACAAAACAAGTTCTACTTTCTGTATCTTGTGTAAATTTTGCAAAATATTTTATCTTTTTTACTTGAAAATTTTTCTTCAGCTTCTATATCAAATTGTCTCATACTGTTATTTACTGTGACCTATTGGCTCAGCCACTCAAATAGCTAACATTGCAGCTACCTCTGTCAGACACTATTGTTAAGTATTTCTTTATGGAAATTTCTGCTTTCATTAATAATTTATATTAAAATTTAACTGATTTTTAAAAAAATAATAATCTTATCACATCAGTCAAAATTATAAATGTACATACCCTCTGACCAAGAAATTCCTGTTGTAGAATTGTATTCTACTAATATATTTACATAAATATGCAAAATGATATATTATGAAATATTCACTGTAGCACTATTTATAATAGCAAAAGGTTACAAACTGTCTAAATGTCTATTATTAAGAAACTAACTTTAAAAATTATGTTGAAGCCAGATGTGGTGGCACACACCTGTAATCCCAGTGGCTTGGGAGGCAGAGGCAGGAAGAACACAAGTTCAAAGCCAGTCTCAGCAACTTAGCAAGACTGTGTCTCAAAATAAAAAAGGGTTGGGGATATGGCTCAGTGGTTAAGTGCTGGTGAGTTCAATCCCCTGTACAAAAATAAATAAATAAAATTATGATGGACCTCACTTAGAATATAAGCTCCATAAGAGAAGAGTTTCTTGTTTGTTTTGTTCACTAATATTTCAGAGCTTAGAAAAGTGCCTCCTCACACATACTACGATTTCAATAAATATTTGATAACTATATCCAGACAAGATAATTCTAAGTAGATTTAAAAGGGGATGATGAATCTTCTCAAATGTTTTATGAAATGATGTCCAAATATATTATTAAGGGGAAAATAGGTGAATAACAGCATATATAATGTACTATCATGGTTTATATATATGCAGTTCAATTATTTGCTTATGTATGCATAAAATGCCTGTGTAGAAATATGAAAGAAACTAATGACATTGATTGTATCAGAGTAAGAAATAAGCAGGTGTTGCTGAGGATTGGGTACAAGTAATAAAGAAACTATTTACAAAGTAACATTTGTGTCTTTGAATCTTGAGCCATTTGAATATATTAACTATTCAAAGAAAAACAAATCAGGTGCAAGTTATTTAAAAATAAAGATGAATCATTCTCTTATGTGACAGTTTCATGGGTGTATACATGTATCAACATTTATCAAATGATACACTTTAAATATGCATAATTTATTGTATATCACTTATACTTCAGTAAAGCCACTAAAATATGTTAAATGAAGAAAAGATTCACTATTCAATAAACAACGTTGGGACATTTGGTTACCATTTCAGAAAAACAAGCAGAAAAGTTAGACCCTTACATCACAACAAATTCCAATTAGATTAAAGTGCTAGATGAAAACCAAAACAAAAATCCTAAAAAAGTTTTTAAAAAATTAGATCCTACAGCATACTTTTATAACTTTTGAGTGGGGAAGGCCTTTCCAAGAAATATTCAAAATACAGAAGCCACAGTATGTCAGTCAGCTTTTTATCATTGTCACCACAATACCTGAAAAGAACAAGGAGGACAAATTTATTTTGGACCCATAGTTCCAGAGATCCCACTCCAGGGTCAACCAACTCCATTGCTCCGGGCCTAAAATGAGACAGAACCTCATGGCGGAAGGGCATGGTGGGGGAAAGCTGCTCAGCTCCTGGTGGCCAGAAGGCAGAGTGAGAGAGACAGGAAAGGGCCAGAGACAAACACAATCTCTAAGGCCACAGCCCCAGTGACCTTCTTCCTCTACCCAAGCCCCACCTGCCTACAGGTACCACCCAGTAGACCTCCATACCTTCTCTACCTGTAGACATTGGAGATCCCTCAGCACCAATCCTTGACTATCTATCTATTCTTTATTCCCCAGCCATGCTCACATCCTGTGGAAAGACTATCTACATGCTGATAAAACTAAATGTAATCTCAAGCCAGATCTCTCCCCTGAATTCTTTCTCTCATACCCAGCAGCCGATTCAATGTCTCCACTTGATTGTCTGAAATTTTGATTTCTTGCCCTGACCACACCCCATACAATCTGTTCCTAGTCGTTCCAAAAAATCAGTAAATTACAACTACGTAACTACATTCCTTCAGTTGCTCGGGCCAAAAACTTTGATGGCATCCATTTAGAGCCAATAAATGCTTGTGAAAATTTGTCTAACAAAAGGCAGAAGAGTAGAGATTCAATTATTGTTCCAATTGTTGTGATTGTTGGTGTAATTGCCTGCATAATGTTAAACAAAATAACTTTTTAACTTTTTTGTTTAACGTTTAACCATTCCATCCCATTTTGATGACTCTTCCCTAGCTGCATGTGCTTTCACACTCCCTTGGCCCACACATGCAGAGCCTTACATTCCGTGTGTGACAAGTCCCCAGTGTGGAACTCCAAGATTCTTCTCTCCCTAGAACGCTGTCACCACCTGGACATCTCCACTTGGCGATGAGAGAATCTGAGACAGCTCTTCCTCCTACTGCACCTATCCTGCACCTGTGGCCCTCCACACCTTTCAGTTAAACTCGATTTACCCAGTCGCTCAAGCCCAAAACCTAAGTGTCACCATCATGCCTTGTCTTATACATTTTGTCCAATTTTCATCAAATCCTGGTTTTTATTTTGGTGTATCACCAAATTCTACCATCTCCAGGGTTAGTCAGTCCTGCCATCAGCTCACTGAGGCTCTTCCAGCAGCCTCCTCAACAGCCTCTCACTCTACCAACAACCCTCCACCCAGCAGTCAGTTAACTTTGTTGTTGCTGTTGTTTGTTTTTCTTGCAGTAATGGGGATTGAACCAGGGGGCTCTACCAATATGCTTTATATTTTTTTAATTTTTTTTTTTTTTTATTTTGAGACAAGGTCTCACTAAGTTACCCAGACTGGCCTCAAACTTTAGATCCCCTGCCTCAGCCTCCACATTTTACTCCTCTGCATTAAACCCTATATCTTGGCTTCCAGTATCACTCCATGAGGTCCAAGGTCATTTCCTGAGACTGCCACCAGAGGGGTCCAAGAAGGTCCTGGAGAGGGGTCCACAACTAAGGATCATGGGATGGGATCCTTGGTTCATAGAAAGAAATTTCAAGGTGTGTCAGATAGATAGATAGTACAGCAGAAATTTACAAGGAAAGCAAGGAGTACATGTTCGAGCGAGAATGCGGACCATCTCTAGAGTGAGGATTGCCTTTGGCATCTCCAGATCTTCTCTTAAAGGAAACTTGGTGAGGGCTGGGCCTGGGAAGACACGTGGGGCCGACATCTGTCTGGTGATCACAGATGGTTTATGGTGGTCTGGTTGTTCTCAGGACCCTTAGGTTGACAACTTCTCTGTTATTAGTAGATAACATCAGGCAAAGTACCCTATTTTACAAGTTTTGTATCTCCCATTGCCTAATCTGTGCTAAAAATACAAGTATTAGTGGACTAATTAACAGTGCACAGGGCAATTTTCAGAAGTGGGTAGTTTTCCAGTAACGTTAAGATTGTGAATGAAGATTTGTAGATTTCCCAGAAATTTGGGAGTGACAGGCCTGAGGAAAAACTGGCTTGGGGAGTGAGAGCCTGGAAGGAATACTGGCTTGGGGAGAGAAGCTATGAGAAACTGTAGCACAAGGCTTCTAATGAAAGTTACAGTCTCCTCTTCCCTCCTTTCTACCTATCTCTTGTATTTCTTCCACCTCAAGACATTTATTTGTTAGGATCTTTTTCTCCCAGCCAACCTCTCTTCTTTGCTTCCCCCTTTATCCATAGCACCTTAAACATCACAAGCCCATGGAGTAAGACTCAATAAAGACGTGTTGTGCAAAGGCAGAATAAACTGCTAACGACGACGGAGTGAAGGTTGGGGTGTGAAGGAGAACAGGAAGGGGACAATATTTACTTTTAGTCTTCTGCAAAAAGAAGATATTTTGAAGACCTGAATCTGGGGGAAAAAAATTTTTAAAGAGAAAATTTTCAATTAAACTTGATAACAGATCTAAGCTCTATATGATAACTGAGCAGACACTAGAAAAAAGGGGGCAAAATTGTGAGGGCAGAATGGGTAGATCTGAGGAAGCAACGTTGGGACAAAAATCCAGTAGAAGTTGCCTTCTAGTCTGAATTGACTTTACAGTGAGAATCAAAATCCCATCTTTAGCTGGAGACTGTTTCTGCCCTCCCCTCCTCCCTTTAAGAAAGAGTGTGTGAGAAAGAAATAATCAGTTTTACCTATTTTTTCATGTGGTTTTTGTTTCTCCAACACTTAGTTGTGTATGTGGTGCTGATGTTTGAACCCAGGCCGTTGCACATGCCAGGCAAGCACTCTTCCACTGAACCACAGCTCCAGTCTCTGTTTCTGCCCTTTTAAAAACTATGCCTTGCCCACTTCTCTTATTTATTCTGTTCCCTTCTCTCACCTGAGTAACACCAATTTCAATTAAGTCACTGTGCATTTTTAAATGCCCAGGTGGGCCCCAGCAAGTGAGAACGTGCCTGAAGGAAGGGCCTTCTTCCATAAAGTCTCAACATCTCAAAATAAAAAATGGGAGCATATCAAGAAGACCCAAGAGAACATTTAAAAAGAGCCAACAAGGAAGTAACGAATTCTGCCTGAGCAGAGCCCCAGGCCTTGAGCATTTGTGGATTTGTGGTGGGTTGTTTTTTTTTTTTTTTTTTTTTCAGTCTGTGATTAGAAGCTGTGAAAGCCAGACATTCCTGGTGGGTAGATGAAATCCTGGAGACAGCTCCAGGAAGGACAGTAAATGCCCTCTTTCAGTTGCGGAAGGAATAGGATTTGCTGGGTACCCAGTGAGGTTAACAAGCTTGTAGCCAGAGGCAAGCAACGGGGAGTTCCCCAAAGTCAGTTCACCCCTCAGCAGCCTTCTTTCCCTAACCCATCCCCACACATTTCAACCAAGGGATGAACCCAGGCTGGGATTAGATTGAAACTGCATTTTAATCACAAAACACCATAACACTAGATCTCATCTGACGGATCCAAGAGAGAGTCTGAAAAAATCCTGGAAGAGTCTAAAGGCAGAACTAGAAGAAAAACCTCTGAGTCCTACGGGATTTGGTGACACGGGGACAGAATGCAAGTACAAACAACCCTTTAGAAAGGGGATATTCCAACTGCCATGCCCACGGCTTGAGGGTTGAGCTCTGTCTTAAATTAAATACTACAATTTAAAAACATAGCTGACATCTAAAGGGGGACTCTGATCAATTATATATTAAAATTATTCACTTTGTTCTACATTTGCTAAAAGGTACTTTTTCTAGTCTTTTCTTTTTTGTAAATGTCAGCAATTATTATCCCTTGGTTAATTTTTTGCCCCCTAGACAGATCTTCCTCTAATGGAACAGGGGAAAAACTAGGATTTTGTCCAGGGCATGCATAGAGAGTGCAGGAACACCTAGTTTGGCTGATAGATATCCTAGAATATGGGAGAATGTTTGCCACCAAAGAATCACTCCTGAGGTGTCTGTCACACATATTCTTTTTGGTTCATGAGAGTTGGATAGTTCTTGAAGGTCTTTGAGCTGGTTTTGATATGACTTGCAGTATTGCTTCTTATGCCAAATAGCAGGATGACTTCAGCATCCTACAAAGCCCATTGATACAAACCTACCTTGATTTTATACATAGCACTTAATTACTTTTTTTCAACCCAAGAAATGCGATGACTGCCTTGTCAGGAAAGCAAAGTATACTTGTTTCTGCTTCCTTACTGCCCACTCTTGTGATTGTTGAAAACATGGTATTCTGTCACTCTCTTTTTCTTGCCTCACTCCCGTCTGTCTCTCTCTCTCTCTCTGTCTCTCTCTCTCTCTCCTGTCACCTCTTGCTATGAGTAAACAGGGAGTCCAGGCTCCTTGCTAGTCCTCCTTTTCATAGGTCTCTATATCTTTGTCCCTGCCAATTTTTTTTCCCCACCTGGAATGCCTCTCCTTAGCTATTCCTGACTTTGTGGGGGCAAAAAAAAAAAAATCTCATCTTTCAAGTTCTCTGTGATTTGCTTCCTCTTGCCTGAAACCCTCCCTTTTCCCCACTTCTGGAACTAATCTCTCTCCCATCAGTCTAGGGCATTTTTAACTGATACATAAAGACATAAAACTCATGTATGTTAATGGGATACCATGTAATGTTTCAATACATGTCTACATTGCATGGTGCTTAAATCAGATTAAACATACTTATCTTCTGAAACGTTTATAATTTCTTTAGGGTGAAAACTTCCAAACGTCTTTCCCCTGGCTGTTTGGAATGCATGGCACATTATTGTTTTCTATGGTCACCCCACTGTGCAATAGTGAACAGGGAATTTTGTTTGGTGATTTCTCTCACCAGGTCTTACTCTATTATGTACTTCACTGTGTGTGTTTCCCTTGCCTTACTGCAAGATCCATGAGGGCTGCAACCATTTCCCCCCTCCATGTGTCTCCTGCCTTCCCTCCAGTACGTTCAAACATAGCAGGAATACCGTAGGGCAGTATTTTCATGGGGAGAGTTAGTCATGGCAAAGCAAGGTCGTGTGGCACTTAAGTGCCTAAGCTTTGAATGCAAGAAGCCTGTGGGGGAATCCCAGTCCAACCACTAAGCCAGTTTCTGACCTTGGTAGTTGCTAATTCTCTTAGAATCTCAATTCCTTCGCTGGTAAAGTGGGGATAATAAAACAGTAACACAGGAACTGTTACGACAGGGAAATGAGGGGTATACAAAGTACTTGGCACAGTGCCCAACACGTTGGAAAGACTTTATAAGTGGTAGCTAATTTATTGTTACTGCTGTGACCATGAGCATTAAACTTCTGCAGAAACCAAAATATTCTTACCATGTGTTCATCAATTTAAGTAAATTGGGAGAGATTGCACTGGAGAGGCAATTTCACTAGTCCTGGCAATTCTACCCTCTTCCATTCTTCTATAAAGAATAATCACTTTCTAAAAGTATTATCTAACAGAAATGTAATGCAAATCACATACGTAACTTAAAATTTTCTACTAGTCACATCAAAAGAACCAAACGAAACAGGTGAAATCAATTTCAGTATATTGTACTTAATACAGTCAAAATGTTATCATTATAAGACATAATCAATATAAATACTTATTGAGCAATTTCACACTTAGGGACTAAGTTTTTGAAATCCAATGTACACTTTACACATAAAACATCACATCTCAATTTCTACTAGCTGTATGCAAGTGCTTGGTAGTTACTTGGTGGCTACCATATTGGGCAGCACAGCTATGTAACACTGGATTTCAAAATATCTGCTCATGAATGAATCAGATCATACCAGGATTCCACCAATTGTGGGTGGTGTTATGGGACAATGTGTTTCTTTGAAAATGATTAGAGTTGAGAGCACTGGGTTCTGGTATTGACTATGCTGTTCGCTTGGTTGACTTTGGGCAGATCATTTAATTCTGTTCTTTCATTTCCCACCTTTTTCCTGGGGCTTAGTTAAGTCACAGAGCCATAAAATATATGATATCCTTTCAATCCCGTCCATTTTATCACTATCCACTCCTCCAAGTCTAGGCTTGAGCCCTAAAACACAAGCATTCCCCTTGAGGTTGAGTTTGTTAAAGCAAGCTTTGTCTCTACAAGGGGTGTTCACAGAGGCATCGCTAGTACTGTGGGGTTCTTGGCGTTGACTTCAGGCCTTTTGTCTTCTCCTGAGGTTATTCCAGCTTATGGGTACCTTATTCTTAGAACTTGAGTACCTTTAATTCCTGAATCAATCATTTCCCTGTCTTGCCCTGGCATTTGGAAAAGGGAAGTGAGGTGGGGAGAAACAGCCAGAGGAAGGGACAATCTAGTGGTTCCAGGTTCCCCACTCCCTCGTCAGCCTTATAACTGACATGTAATTCTGTTGCTTGCTTCATCATTAAGATTTTATTTGAATTAGGGTTTAAAAAGTTTGAAACCCAGAGCTCACCTCATCCTTTTCTTTGGGGTAGAGGACCTCCTACAATATTTGCCCAAGCTTATACGAGACAGGTCTTCCGGTCCCAAGCCTCACTGCATTCTTCTCTAATGTCCACACTGTTTTCACTATGTTTCACCTGTTCGTGTTCAGAAATTTGAAGCACTTATTGGACTTAACGCAAGTCTAGAAATAAGGACTCTTAAAACCAGGACCTGTTGGTATTAGTAACTGGTCACTGCATTCCCTCTACTTCGGAAAGAGCAATTCTCCCTGGGTGAGGAAGGAGGCTTGCCTTTGCCTCTTCTATGACCCGGAAGTTAACTGCCTCACAAGGCCCTAACAGTTCCCCTGTCTGTCCAGGAAAAACGGGAGTGTTAAGCATCCTGGGGACTGTCCTCCTTGGTCTCTCAGCTTAGAATCTCTCCACAGATATGGCAGAAGATGGACTTTGACTCAGGAGCACAGCAAAAACTGTAAACATATGTTTTAATGCATAAGCTAACCCTATTCTAACCTAAACCCCATATTGCAGTAACAGCATCCGATTACCAAAAATTATTTCAGCGGCTAAGGTCAATTTGTGATCAAGGCCCAGACAGTTGCCACCATTCCCCCTGTTTTCTCAGCTCAAAGCTGCATTTTTGTTGCTTAAAAAATTTGCATATTTTCTCAGTGCCTGTTTCTGACTCACAATAAACAATGCCCAGACCTCCTGCCAAAAAAATGTCCAAATGCGAAATAGTTGCTATAATAGTCGTTTTTGTGATGGCAACTTTGAGCTGTGTGCTTTTAAATTATAATTACTTTTTTTCCTTACAAAAGATGTGTATCTGTCTTGATTGCTGTAATTATGATTCTATACCAGCAAACAGTTATAAAAGGCCCATGTTCATCGCTGTGCTTCATAAAACCCGTGTCGTTCAGTAAGCTTCCTTTGGTGACTGTATTATGCTTGTGTTTAATTTGTGGCAGGGAAACCTAATGAGAAGCTATTAATCATTGAGTGTATATAAAAATTTGTGTCCTCAACGAAACAGACCAAAGAGGATATGGCAAGCCTATTAATGGCATGACACAAGTTAGAACTGGGAAAGGGACTCGAGAAAATTCATGTAGTCTACCCTAATTTTACGGATGACATTCAGAATTGGAAAAGGAAGCATGTGGTTTCATGACTGAAAACATCATGGACCAGAAGTAAAGGAAACAAAGTCCTAAACCTCAACATGGCACTAAGGAATGATGCCACAAACTGACTTGACTTCCTCATTCGTCCCTTGTTTCCTACTATGATGTGTTGAATCCAGGGACCAGGAGTTGCTTCAAGGGGCCACTTGGGGGAAAGAAAGGGGAACACCCAGGAGGCCTTGACCCCCAGTCACCCAATCAGAACAGCCCCAGTTGGATCTGTTTCATAATGAAATGATTGAAGGAAAAGCCCATTGACTTTTTTTTTCTTTTTAAAGTATGATGTTTAATGATATCTTTTCCTCAAGTCTTAGATGGATGGATTGAGAGGGAGAACTATAGGGCAGTGTGGTAATGACTGGAAATTCACACTGGAGCCTTGGGAGGGGAAACCAACCCTCCTGGATCTGGGGAGTAGAAGGAGTTGACTTCCAAGAAGAATTAACAGATGGTAGGCCTTCCTTTTAATGCTCTTTGCTTTCTTTTCTATCTGTCTTTAATAAAACTACTGGAGACTTCTTTTTGGAAAAGAATGAGAAAAGATGAGAGATCAGAGTTCAAAGAACTGTTAAACAGATCTCTGGTCTTGTTGGATTATAATCCTGGGCAAATTACTTAATCCCTATGAATCTCCTTTTCAACATCTGATTTTACAGGACTAGTAATAATAGAATGTCTCTCAAAGCACTGTCATAAAGATTAAATGATGTGTGTGAAAGTACTAAGGAATCTGTAAAACCCAATAAAAACAGTGACTATTGTTGCTAACACTTGGCTGAAAGCTTTAATTTCAGTTAATTTACATGATCTTTCCCAGATAAATCAAGACTGTGGTCCTACAGAGGCTCAGCTCCTATTGGGCAACTGGGAAAGATACTATTTTATAATGAATATAATAGTAACAATAGTAATTGTGAGGTTTTCTTTAAAAAGCCAACTTTAGCTCCTCTTCCCCCTTGGTTTCCATTATAACTCAAACCTCACTTACTTAAGGTTTCTGCATTCTACCTGAAATCAGAATCACACCATGCTTAAAATCTGTGACTCCCTACTGCAGTTTGAGGAGCAGTTTGAGGTCTTTAATTTGGTGTTTTGGGCGCTCCTTGCCTACTCTCCAGCATGAACCCCTCTCTCCCCGGGCCGTGCAGCACTGTGTCCATGTGCAAGCACCAGGCTAGAATTTGCACGTACAGCAGGGAGCAAGGCACGTCTCCTCTCTCCGCTTGCTCTCAGTCTTCCTGGCAAACTAACTGGTAAATAGGCCTCAACACAGAGAGTTCCCCTAGTTCTCTGGGGGAGCCTCCTGTGGTCCACTGCAAAAGAATTATAGAATGTATGTTTGTGAAAGGAACTGGAATTCAGAGCAGGGGTTGCTAATGGTTTATTGAGTGAATAAATTAGTGAATGATTCTGATAATGATTAATTATAGCTAATTGTTATTAATTATAGTTAATTAATCTCTGTAGGTGGATACAGCTGGATTTTGTAGTCGTCATAGGATTTTAAAATAAAATCTGGCCAGTTAAAAGTGCAACTAACCAGAATTTCCCACAGGTTGTTTTTTTTTTTTTTATCTGTATGCATGTGTATGTGAGCTAATTTTACACTCATCCATTCATATTTAAGGAGGAAAAATTTTAAGACAAAATGAAACAACAACTACCACCAGTATTAGTTCACCTTTTACTCTCTCAAGCTGGTCCACCCTTACATCCTGAAATCAAGTCTGGTCCTGTTCACTATGCTAAGATTCTATGATTTCTCATTTGCAGAACTGACACTTCTTACAGGTGATCCTAAAATTCATGCTATTTGAAATAGGAATGAGAAAAATCCCTCCTGAAATTTAAAAAAAATGTAGAAAATATTCAATAAAGGTTAAAATGCTTTCATAATCCATTTTCTTGCTCAATAAGTCTATTTTACTAGAATTCTCTAATTTTGAGCGCTAAAGTTGGAATCTAACTGTCCCATACTATGTTAAGAACAACGCTTGCTTATTATCCATCATGATCTCTCATACTTCAGGTCAGTTACTGGGGATGCTCCATTTCTGGGTGGATTGGATTCGGTCGTTTCTTGTTATACTAGCGTTTTTTGTTTTTTTTTTTCCCCACAAAAGAAAAAAGCTTACCTACAACATAGTTACAGAATGCTCAGAGAAAAATGTGGGCAGATTTTCCAAAAGGAACATCAACTGTCACATGCATGTGTTTGTTCGTGTGGTTTTTGTTTTCGTTTTTTTCGTTCTGGAATTCCAACATTAATCCCTGGCTCTGGTTCCCCACCCCAAGTAACTTCAAACGAAATACAGCATACAAAGGTTTATTCACAATTTCTTGATCTTTCACTTATTTG
Source organism: Aplodontia rufa (assembly GCA_004027875.1). Taxonomy (NCBI): domain Eukaryota; kingdom Metazoa; phylum Chordata; class Mammalia; order Rodentia; family Aplodontiidae; genus Aplodontia; species Aplodontia rufa. The sequence continues at coordinate 95,014 of PVKS010000225.1, read as the reverse complement.
GTGTTTCTATGAAAGAAAAAAAATGTTTTAAAACTCAGGAGTCCTACCTATCAATTACAAAGGGTGGAGGTAGACAGAAACACCTTGAGTAAGCCCACGCTGCCCCCAGGGCATTATTACTATAGTTGTCCAAAAAAAAAAGAAAGCCATGCTAAAAAGAAGCAATTCCCAGTATTTCCCCCAGACTAAAACCTTGCAATCCAGATGAACTCTGAACTGAGACTCTTTGCATCACATTTTCTCATTAGGTTTTATTACAGCCAACAAAACTTTCAGTGGTGAATTACTTTCCTTCTCAATGAATACCAGACTCCCATAATATCGCTACACACTGAAATCATGAAATGGCATTTAACCAAGCTATGGGGATTGGATGGGGGTGGTGTCTAGTATCTTCTCATCTCTGTACTAATCCAAGTGTGACGTTTCACCCCTTTTTCTTGCTTATGAAAAATTTTTTTAAATGCCCCTGGATTTGAAACCCTGCTTACAATTGTCAAATTCTCTTTCAAGTTTCCTTGAAATACAAATCATTTCCGCAAGAAAAGTAAACAAAGTGGTACTAAATTAGTGGCTCAAGTAGGACCTGGTGTTGGCAATAAAATGCTTTTAGAAAGTCATAGTATTGAGAAATGAGATCTCTTCCATGCATCTAAGTCAGGGGCACCAACATTAAAAACACTAGTTTTAACACAGAGGTCAAAAGTGTTTTGTTTCACACCCTGATATTATGCCAGTCATTCCAAAGAATGGCTTGAGCCAGGCATGGTGGCACATATCTGTAATCCCAGCTACTCAGAGGCTGAGGCAGGAGGATTACAAATTCAAGATCAGCCTCAGCAATTTAGTGAGGCCCTAAGTAACTTAGGGAGACCCTGTCTCAAAATTAAAATTTTAAAAAACTGAGAAAGTGGTTCGGTGGTTAAGCGTACCTGGGTTCAATTCCTGGTACCAAAAAATAAAAAATAAGCAAAGAATTGCTTGATCAAAGAACTTATAATTTAGCCAAGAAGCCAAAACTTAACACAGTTTTAAGAAAAGGATGCAATACCAGAAGTATTATAATTAAGTGTTGAACAATGGGGTGCAGATGTTAAATAATCTAGGAGGAAATAGGTAAGATGATGAGGGCTGAGACTGTCAGGAGAATGTATTTTCAATAAACTCTTAATGCCAAATTAGGAAGTTGTCATAATTGCTGCTAATTTGTCAATTTAAGGCATTTACGTGATTCACCCTTTCTTTCCAACAGTAGCTGTTCAAAACTGCATACAAGAACAGTTGAAGCTGGCAGGAGACACTTCTTTATAAGTCCCTGGATTTGCTAATGAGGAGCAAAAACACATACTTTCTTGTTGGATAACAGACACAAGAAATGAGATTTTGCACGGGGAATTTAGTGAGGAAGAACACAAAGCTCTGGCTGTGATTTTTGGTATGAGTTTTGGTTTCTAATGAACTATTTTCTTCCTACTAAACAAGTTTTAAGGTTGGGGAATGAGTCAGTCTTAAATAATTTTTCATTTTTTATATCTATTTTCACAAGTTACTTTTAAGAAAAATGGGCAAGAGTGTCAGTTATATTCTCAAGGCAATGACAATTTTCTAACTCCTAAAAATGGTGTGTGTGTGTTGGCGGGTGGGGGTGTTTATCATCCTTTAAAATTGAGGCATCTGGGGGCTAGAACGTTGGCTCAGCGGTTGGAGCACTTGCCTGGCATATGCAAGGGGCTGGGTTGGAACCCCAACACCACATACACAACTGAGTGTCCAAGAAACAAAGGCCAAAAGAAAAAACAAATATAATTGATTCTTTCTCTCCCTCTCTCCCTCTCTCTTTGAAAAAAAAAAAAGGCATCTGAATAGCAGCTTACCTTTTGAAATCGTGAAGCTTCAAAAGTGTATTTGCAGTCTTGGTCTTAAAATGCTTTTTACTTTAGAGTTTGGCAAACATCCTAGCCCATTTGTGTTCCTTACCTTTTCCATCTGCAGCGCAAGCAGCCTGAGCTCAAATAGATTTGTTATAATGGCGTTTCAACTGCTAAAAAAGAGGCATGTCTCATCTTGTGTTTTCGGTAACTTTAGACAAGTTTAGAAAACTGTAGTTAAGCATTCTTCTCTATATTTGATTGTGTTTCAGATCTCCCCAAGAAACGCCAATTATAAGCCCAATCCTAAAAGGGAGCACTTTTTCATAAGAGTTGTATTACCAGGCAAAAGAGCACACGCTCCTGTTCCCATAAGGGGAAGAAGCCTGCAATAAAGTAAGGTAATTAAATTTAGCCATAGTAAAGTCTCCGAAATGTTCTAATCAAGACTCCCAGCTTTCCCGAGAGTGTGCGCGATTTATTTTTTCAATTCTTCCTGGTCCTGATTTTTTTTTTTTTTTTCATTTCTAATGAAAGTGAACTGGCAAAGCGTGAAAATGGTCTAAGGGGCAAAACAAAGCCGGCAAGCATGCTCGGGTGTGCCAAAATTAATCAATATTCCAGAAACCTCGGGGCTCCCCCTCCTTCCGCGCGTTTCGCTTCCCCACTCCCCTTTCCCGCGCACAGGCTCCTCCCCGTGTCTTAAGTTGCTGATAGTAAGTTGCACTTTCAGAGCACATGCATCTGGCCCGGGCCGGCCCGCCTCGCGCGCTCCCTGCGCTGGCTCCCTGCGCTGTACCTGCTGCGGAATTCACCTTGTCATTGCCTGCGGTCGCTCCCACCGCTCACAAAAGCGGGAAAGGTGAGTGTAACGCCCTGTCTTCCAGCCGCCTTTTAGTCTCCCGTGCCAATCCCAAGTATTTTGCTTCCCAAGCCGAGGAGTAGCGAGTGGAAAAGCTAGCCATTTTGGTAAAGTCCGGGTTGGTAATTGAATGTAGCGAGCCTGCGCTGTCTATTTATGGCGGATCCTCTCTTAATTGGGAGTTGACTCATTTGGGGTGGATTGGAGATAGATTGTGATTAGAGATCTAAAAAAGAGCCAAGATTGAGCTGGTCTGCTTTAAAAGGGACGGACTGGTAAAGGGAATCAGAGCTATTAGTTAAAAAAAAAAAAACTGGACCCTCCCCCTCTCCCTTTCTTCACTTCTCCCTAAGCTTTTAATCTGGTGTGAAGTCTTAAACAAGTTGTAGGTCTTATTATCAATGACCCCAACCTGCAATTTTATTTAAAAGTCAAAGTACTAGGTCTTTTTTTCCCCACCCTTGCGAGGAGTTCCCTGCTGCCAGTCACCTCCCCCACAGACGCACACGCTGGCTGCCTGCGCTGCCAGATACGAAGGTCCCCACGCACCCGCGTTTTCACTCAGATTGATCTTGGGGAAGATATGGCTTAGAACTCTCGCAAAGCAGCAGGAGGACTCCAGCTGATTTCCAGCAAGGAAAAAAGTTTACTTAATTGTATTTGAATAACCTAAGAGCGCTTTAAAGAAACCAGAAACCACACACTGTAATGTTTGGAATGAAAATTGGATTCATCTCCCCATCTGTTGTAGTAATCCTAAATTTTAAAACACTCAAAAGTCAGTTTCCTCAGAAGACTCCAATGTGTTTGTCCCAAAGACAAATATAGCTTTGTACTTCTAATAAAATGAAAATCAATCATGATTTTAGAGATTTTATAGATGTGCCTGGAGTACTTTATTTCATAGGGAAAAAAATTCAAACTTTATCCTGTAAGATAGTCAAATGGATTTCTCATATCTTCTGGGCTCTTGCTCCTTTCTACGACCATATTTACTGGGTGTTTTTTCTTTAATGAAGAAAATAGCCAGGTCCTTTACTGCATAGAACACTAAAACTCAGCTACCTTCAACTGTGTATACATGAGTTATCTTCTAGTAATTATTGGGCATTTCTTGTGCGTACAGTTCAACTGGACATTTATTGAGTGTGTACATTGTGCAAGGCACTCAGCCAAGTTCTGTAGATTGGGAAGGTCCTATCCAGTTTTGAAGAACCCTGTTTTAGCCTCAAACTATGAGTGACAAACTATGAAAAACAGAACACAGTTTGTGCACATATATTCTGAATTTCTGCCCATTCCTCACATATGGTCCAGTAAAATAATACCCGTTTGGAAAGGAACCTGGTGTTGTGCCTTTCCAGGCTTGATTTCTATTGAGATTATGCAGTTTGCCTGCAGCCTACAGTGGTGGTGTGGGCAGCACTGATTTCTCACCCCTGGAGGTTATAACATTTGTCTCTTTTTATCCCATTATAGTTGTGTTCTCTAAGACCAAGGAGGTTTTGGCTTTCTGGAGGCAACATTCAGAGAGACACTGAAGGTGTAAAAGAAGGGACTTTCCTAGAAAAGTAAAATGACTAAAAGCAATGGAGAAGAGCCCAGGATGGGGGGCAGGATGGAGAGATTCCAGCAAGGAGTCCGCAAGCGCACACTTTTGGCCAAGAAGAAAGTGCAGAACATCACAAAGGAGGATGTCAAAAGTTACCTGTATCGGAATGCTTTTGTGCTGCTCACAGTCACCGCTGTCATTGTGGGTGAGTCATTTGATAAAGCAAAACAAAACAAAACCCTGTATCTTGTTTCTCTGGGGCATCTGGCTACCTGGAAACATTATCAGATGGACTGATTGTAGGCATTCAAAATGATAGTGCAGGCTGTCCTCTGAACTTGAAGATTTTTTTCCACATAAATTAGTCCATTGATATCCTTGGAGCGCTATATGGTAAACACATGGGAATCTGAAAGAAACTTCCTTTGGAATTATGCAAATAGATTGTGTGAAAAGGAGAAAAAAAAGTCAAATGTTTTTTCATTTCATGTACGAATAAAGGAGCGACTTTAATCATTAGGCATGAGTAGTTAAATAATAACAAAAACAAGCTCACTCGATTTGGTTAAAATGTAATCATTATACAATGTCACCTTTGCTTAAAATTAATTTATATAAATAGTACACCCAAAATGAGATACAGGTCTCTGATAGTAATTATATCCTAACTGGTGTTGACTTGAAGCTGAGTATCAACGCTTAAACATAGAGGCCCAATAATTTAGGTGTTTGCACTCTCTCAGCCAGCAACTGGGAAAGGTAAATTGGAGAAAATGTTAACACAGATCTCTTTCATTCATTGCCTCACAGAGCCTGCCATAACCAGCTATGTCTTTTTTGAACATTGCAGTCCCCTACTAATTTAGCATGTTTGACAGCAATCTGTACTAATAAAATGTTGTTTTGTTTGGTTTATTCATATCTGAAATTTTCATTTATTACTTATAGGCAGCGTTGATCTTACCTAAAAATATAGCTGGAAAAATACCTATTTGAAATTTTCTTTTCTTTCTTTCTTTTTTTCTTTTTTTCCTTTTTTTTTAAGAGAGAGAGAGGGACAGTGAGAGAGAGAGAGAGAAAGTGAATCAACTTTATTTAGCTTTTCCTGTGGCTTTCATTGCTCCAACACTTCATTGTGCACATGGTGCTAGAATTCGAAACTGCATCCTCTGGCATGCCAGACAAGTGCTGTGACCGCTGAGCTACCACTCCAGCCCCTTATTTGAAATTTTCAACCAATTCAATATAGGAAAACAGGTTGGCCAACTTAAGTCAACATCAGGTTGTAAAAAGTGCTCTAACTTAAATTTCTACCAATTTACCACCCAAAAAAGGGCATCTGTGAACTGTGAACAGTTTTAACGTCTACCTTGGAGTATGCAAAGATCTTCATCAACTATAAAGAAATAATTACAATATAAATTAAGAAAATTCTGTAGCATGTAGGTTTCATAACTTTGTCTAAGAAAAGGAGATTTATAAATTATAGACAAAAAGAAATACATCAGGAGAGTATAAGTTGTCACAAGACTTTAAGTGCATCCCATTTCAACATCTTTGGCTTCTTCCAGTAAATGTTCATTAATAAGTATTGAACTAATTGTAATGATGTTCAAAGAGAACATGTCCTGATTCACCCAGAGAAGTAATGGGTTTCTTTACTAGTTCTCCAAGCTTGAATGTGTCCTTGTCCTGGAATCCAATGCAAAATGCAGTATCCTACCTCATTTTTCACTCTGAGTCACAGTCATTATCAAGCCAAGCAATGGCTGCATAGAACAGCAAACATTTATCTAGTACTAGTCCAGCTGCTTTTTAGGTGTTTTGCATCCATTAGTTCACTTAATCTTCAAGCCTATGCAGCGAGTGGGAAGGGATGATTACTACAATCTTCCTCATCTTATAGATGAGACCAGTTGCAGAGAATGCAAGTAGCTCACCCAAAGTCACAGACTGCTAAAAGGTACAGCAGGAAGTCAAACCGGCTAGCACCAGAGGCCATTCTCTGCCTGCCTGTCTGCTTATCTTGTGAAAGATGCTAGGAAGAGAAACACTGCCATGTGTGGGTGGAGGCCAATTAGCAAGCCCAGCTAGAGCCATTCACACAGCTGGTCAGTTTAGTATCCAATTTACCTGGCTAAACTCAGCAGAACGCTTACAAGTCCATAAGCAGTTAAACCCCATCCCTCATTCGTTTAACAAGTACCCATTTATTTTTCAATCATATGTGTATAATAATAGAGCTAAGAAGCATCAGAGTATGTTTGGAAAATATGCAGAAACACTTATCCAAACACCAGAAGAGGGCCAGGCTATAGCTCCCATAGATCTGTGGTAGAGCACTTACCTAGATTGCTCAAGGCCCTGAGTTCAGTCATGAGCACTGAATAACATAAATTAATTGAATAAATAAACAGCAGAAGATTCAGTCTCTAAGATAGAAATATTTCCATTGAAAAACAGAGGAATGGGGCTGGAGCGGTGGCTCGGTTACGGCGCTTGCCTTGCATGCGCGAGAATGCGAGTTCAAACCCCCGCACCACGTACACAACAAAGTGTCAGAGGAATGAAAGTCACATTAAAAACTAAATACAAATTCTTCTCTCTTTCTCTCTCTGTCTCTCACTGTAACTCTTTGTTTCTCTCTCTCTCTCTCTTTTTTTTTTTTTAATAAAGAGAAGGGGACAGTGAGAGAGACAGAGAGAAACAATTTGATTCAGTTTTTCACATGGCCTTCATTGCTCCAACACTTAGTTGTGTACATGGTGCTGGGGTTTGAAACTGGGTCCTTGTGCTTGCCGGGCAAGCGCCGAAACTGCTGAGCCACCGCTCTAGCTACCCCTTCCACCGTACCTCTCTCTCTTAAAAAACAAGGAAGAATGGAAAGTAATACAACCTGAACATGGATAGCAGATTGATGGAGAAGGAAGTTCCTAAATAATAATGAGTAACACCCCTACTAAAGGAAGAAAATGCCAGGACCTAAGAGTCCATTTTCCTCAGGAGTTCTGGGATCACCTCCTAGCCCTGTGAAGCTTTTGCTCAGATTTGTGAGAACGGCAGTAAGAGTTGGCTGAGCTGGGCTGAGCTGGGGTAGACCCGTTGGCTGGGTGCCCTCATGGTTGGCTTCACTAATGGAAACCGAGGAGTTAGAAGCAACAAGAAGGCACTCACAAAGAAACACATAAAAAGAGCTCATTGACAGTCAGAGAGACCACCGAGGCTCCACCAAGGACTTAGAATAGCAATAGACAACTGAGAAGCAAACAGATTTAGGAGAGAAGAGCCCCTCGGTTATCTGTTGGTGTCTTCCATGAGGGCCCAGTGGAAACAAAGGCTCCATTTAGCTGGCCACTGGCTTCCATGTCTTCATCAGCCCCAAACAACATAGTAGGGAAAGAATGTGTCTGAACACTGACTCTTTAATTTATTTGCTACAGCATAGGAAAGAAAAGCAGAAAAGATGCTAGCAAGCAAGAAGGAAATAGTTACTTTCCCAAATACAATAGAAGAAGAAATAAAACTATTACTTATTTTTCAAATCCTTAGGCTTTCATAACTTTTAGTAAAAAATACTGGAAAAATCTGTGTTGGGGTGAATTCTTTGTTCACTCTGTTTTATCCTTTTCAAATAAAAATGAATGTGCATTTAAAGTATAGAAAAGAAAACTAGAAAAATATTAAGGAGGAAGGGCAGAGATATGTGAAATGCATGGATTCAGAATAAAGCAGAGAACTATAACTATTTTGGTATCAATTCCTCTATAATATAGCACCACTTGTGCGATTTGATGTTGTTGCAAAATGGCATTGCAGTCAGTGACAAAGTCTGAATGTGCCCTGCTCTACGACCAAAGCTTATGTAACAAGAACAGGTTAGAAACCTTATAGGAAGCAGGGCCAAGTCCCTTTAAGAGGGTTTGTTGGGAAAGCATTGGATGATATGTCTTCCAGGACTGTCGCAGACATCTATCTGAAAAAAAAAAAAACACCGAGAAGTGTGGTCATTGTTTTTCTTCCTCTGGAAAGCACTTTCTGGTTTCAAGTCTTAGTAAGTTGTGTTACAGTTGACCTCAAGCATCTTGGTGAAAGAAAGGAAAGTCCTTTGTCATGTACAAGTCAGAGTACTGACTCTTTTACATGTCCAGGGAATGAATCGCACAGGGAGAATAAAATCTCAGACCAAAGAAATCTGAAGACTAGTGCATGAGGTGGAATCTGTAGATAACTGCATAGAATCAGATGGTGGCTTTACCTGACAGAGTTCACAGACACCTACACACACCAAAACAAATTTTCATCTGAGTTGCCCTTCATAGGGGTTTGAGAGAAATTGATGACCTCTCAAAAAAGAAAACATACTGACTAAATTTTTATAAAAAAATTTTCCCGATTTTCTAATTCTTTTTGGCAATAAATTCAACTTGCACTAAAACTCAGTACAATTCTGTATCATCTCAGGAGACTGGTTACTGTGGATGTCTCTTAGACTAGGAACTGAGTGTCTTGGGACTGGGTGAAAGGGATATTTCCTCTAAATAAGTTTTTGTGTGGTTTGAATGTATTTTTACCCCATTTATATCACCTTCTATTGTCTATTCTGTACTAAAGAAAAAAGTTAAATTATTTTTTAAAAAAGTTAAATTATTTAACGTAAATAAGTTAACTTATTTTTAAAAATTCAATGTTATTCAACAGTTTAACAAGTAATGTTGCGTATCCAGCCCTGGGCTATGCAGTGGAGACTCCCTATTCTCGGGTGGTTTAGTGGGAGAGATGGATGGAAAATAGTGAGAAATGAATTTACAAGGATCAGAGGTGGTAATAGAGAAGTTTGTAATTAACTCTGAACTTGTTAAATGAGATCATGTTATGCATGCTATTCTATATAATATATGGTGTCTCAGTGTTAGTACTTTTAAGGTTCCATTTTTCTCATAAACCGTCATTGGGAACCCCAGATGTGCCATATTTTTAAAAAAGAAAAACAAAAGTGTGGCCGGGTGTGATGGTTCAGGCCTGTAATCTCAGCACCTTAAGCTAAGGTGGTAGGATTGCAAGTTCAAAGCCAGCTTCAGCAGTGCAGCAAGACCCTAAGCAACTTAGCAAGATCCTGTCTCAAAATCAAAAGAGCTGGAGATGTGGCTCAGAGGTCAGGCACCTCTGGCTTCAATCCCCAGTACCAAACAAACAAACCGTGTGGCTTTTTTTTTTTTTTTTTTTAAGAGAGAGGGACAGTGAGAGAGACAGAGAAAGAGAGAAACAACTTTATTTAGTTTTTCACATGGCCTTAGTTGCTCCAACACTTAGTTGAGTACGTGGTGCTGGGGTTTGAACCCGGGTCCTCGTGCTTGCCAGGCAAGTGTCAAAACCGCTGAGCCACCGCTCCAGCCCCACCGTGTGGCTTTTGATGAAGGATGAACTTAGATTCACATACTAGTTCCATTATTTAATAGTCATGTGGTCCTAAAGGAGGCATTTAACCTCTGAGCCTAGGTTTCCTCATCTGTCATTACAGTTAAAATATTTACTATTAGCAATAGTAGTTAACACTCTCTTGTATGTCAGGTTATGTTGTGTTTTAACTTTATTTAGACCTGGTAACCACCCAGGGAGGGAGGAATTTTTATTACTCTCATCTTGTGGATGAAAAAGCTGAAACTCAGACACTTATCGTAGAAATGATTCAAATCCACCATTCTGACACCAGTTTCATACTCTTACCCCCCACATTGTTCTGGGTACTGGTCCCTGCTCTCAGGGAGTGGCCATCCTAGTTTTATAACAGCAGTTAGCTAAGGTCTGCAGTGAATGCTCTGCAGGAGAGATGGGGAGGAGATACTCAGTTGGAAGATCATTAGAAGTGTCACAGGTGAGACCTGGTGGACTAGAGTCTGATGGCCTGATTTCTAGCATGGGTGACCAAGTGGTTGATGGTGCCACCTGTGAAGGGGAGAAGGCCAGGGTGCACGTGGATCATGAGTTCTGTTAGGGACCTGTTGAGTTCGACACTGCAGTGGATATACAGTGAAGGAGGCTCGCTGCACGTAGAGACCTGGAAGGTGTCCCCACCATCTCCGGATTGAATGAGGATAGCACTGTCTTTGGGAGTTAAGTGACAAATGATCAGTGAGGCACGTTTTCCTACCACATAAGCTCCTCTGTTCTTCGTGTCCAAGAGCAGTCATCTTTCAGAAATGCCATCACCTACCTTGTGCCTTGAACACCTGCACGTTTTCTGAGTCAGTTAGTTCAGTCAATCAAATTAACTGGAGTGGTTTATTGTCAACTGCAGGGCTGAACCAACTGGGACCACAGTGGCCACCTACCTGAGTGAGTGGAACAGGCAGAGCCTGGTACCCATACTGACATTGATTCTTCTTCTGAAGCCCCCTGACAGAGGGGCATCTCACACAGGTTGAACAACAGGAATCCAAAGATGTTGGACAGGCTGTGGGTTCCAATTAATGGCTTCTTTAACACTTCTGGGAAATGAGAAGGAAGAGAATTATTTCAGGAAGCTGGGGGAGTGGGGTGGCCCTGAGGCAAGCCATCCACTGCCATTACCAGCCTCAGCTGTACTGTCACTCCTCAGAAGCTCCAGGGGCAGAGGACTGGAAGGAAAGGAAACTGTGAATGTGCTGTCCTTGCTCTGAAGAAATGACACAGGGATAGGGAGCAAAGACTAGCCTGTGAGTTCTCTCGGCTTCATCTTCTCCCCCAGGAAGCAGAAACATAGAAAAATTATCCGGGCAAACAGTTGGCCACATGCCCACTGCACGTGCCGAACCTGGCCCTGTCTTCCACCTTCTCAAAATGCATTCCGTGGAGCCTTCTTCCACTGCACGGGTATAGTTCAGTGAGGCCCAGTTGCCATCAGAGCTCTGTGCTCTGGACTCAGGCAATCTATAGCTCATTTTGGAACCAAACCTCTGTTTCTTTGTGCATAAAACTCTCTGCCAGGATTTATATCCCAGTTCTGCCATGTACAAGCCAGGTAGCCTTAAATGGTTTTCCTAAATGCTTGACAGGTGAAGTGCGCAGACGACGTGAGCTCCTTGGTCATTGCTTCCATCTTTGCTGTGCAGATGCAGATGCTGCGTAGAACGTGCACTGATTCATGATGCCGAGCTTCCAGAGAACTGCAAGACCCAGGGATTTGGAGAGAATGGGCGCAGGGATGGGGGAAGATATTTACCTGGTTTAAGTTGAGAAATGGCTTGTATTTCCTTGGCTAGGAAAGAGAGCCAAGAGGGTTGTAGGAAGAGACTTAATAGTTGTAAAGAGCTTTTGGGAGGCAGAAATGAAAGCCTAAGAGTAAGTGATACCATGGTTACCTGTCCTCTACCTCCCTGGCCCCTTGAGTAGAACCAGAAAGAGGTCCTCAGGGAGCTGTTATCACAACAGAATTCCCAGTGGAGGGAGCACCTCGCTGTAGATGCCTCTCCCAGGAAACTGGGGAGCTGCTGAGAAGGTGATTTTAGTAAATGCTGCGATATACTCAAGTTCATTATCTGTTCATGCCAACTGAGGCCCATTAAAGGGCTCATCACCTCCCTTCTTCTTTCTTTTCTGTGGCATCTTTGTGTCTACTGCTGATCAAAGTTGGTTGGGCCTGACCAGACAAGGGGTGCTGGAACATTGAGAGAAAGTTTGACTGTTTCCAAGAGCATGATCAAGGTTATGTTGAAGCAGGGAACAGAAAGCTTGGTGTTGTTCTAAGATTATCTCTGGATTTTATTTTGCTCTATTTTTCTTCCTGCTAACTGCGATGTTGAGAAAGCAGTAATTTCCGATTTCTCTTTCAAGTAGGTAATCAAGGAGGCAGGCATGTTCACAGTACCTTCCATTTTTAGTGTTACGGTTTCCGAGGCGCTTCCCCGTTGCGCACTCTGTAGCAGTGTAAGCCCATCAGCAGTCCACCCACTCTGGTTCCTATCTGCAAATGTGCAGAAGGCAGCTGAGAAGCTTTGAGAGCCTAACAGTCCTGGTTGTAAGCCTGGCTCTGCCATCAGTGATTTCAGACAAATCTCTGAGCATCATGTTTCCCCAACAATGAAGAAAGTTTGGATTTGTATGTGCTGCCAACTCTAAAATTATTTTATTTTTAAGTCTCATTTGCCATCCTACAAAGCATCAGAATATGTGGAATAAGATACAGTATTTTCTTTCCATTCCATAACATGGTACGTTGTAAGAACTTTCTTCTTGGACTGATGATCTCCAGATTCATTCAAGATGTCTTCTCCAACCTAACAAGAAGCTACCTTCTCTCTACTTGAATTTTTTTTTTTTTAAACCAGGGATTTTAAACCCAGGAGCACTCAACCACTGAGCCTCATCCCCAGCCCTTTTTATATTTTATTTTGAGACAAGGTCTTGCTAAGTTGCTTAGGGCCCCACTAAGTTGCTGAGGCTGTTTTCAAACTTGCAATCCTCCTACCTCAGCCTCCTGAGTTTCTGGGATACAAGCATGCGCCACAGAGTCTGGCATCCCCTTGATTTCCTGAGGGTCATCATGTCCTAGTTCTAGGTTTGATGATGAGTATTTCTTAGCTAGTGTTTGACACCCAGGAGGACCTTCCCTCTGCAGAACTCACTTCTACCCATCTCTCTGAATCAGAGATATGACATTGCAAACCTTTGTTTTTACACTTGTATAAATGAGTTTGTGAAGAGGGGATGCCTTGTGAAGGAGGCACCATCTGTTCTGATGTTCTGACTTGTACATTCCAGGAGTTAGAGTACTACGTATTTGTGAAGCACTGGGATGCTATGATTGTTAGGTATGTGGTCTGGCAGCTGGGTGAGTTGTATCATTGCCATGAAATGAGGAAAGACACAGAGCACTCTGGGGCACCAAGATTAGCCATATACTCATCAAGTGTACAAATTAAAAGTTTTTAGATCCTTGGAGGGGGGAGCACTTTTGATACCAGTCAGAAATTTAGTTATTGCTTGAATGGTTAGGATGTGTTTGATTCTTATATTTGGGTCACACTCTGCTATATTTTGAAATTGAGCAGTGTACATACATTAATTTTGTAACTGAAAAATAAAATAACACATGCTGTTATAAGAAATAATTATGAGTTTTATGTTAAGCTTAAATAATTTCAAATTGCTCAGAGCTTATTCTTAGGTCAAGAGTATTCACATCACTATGCTTGAAATTCAAGAGACAGGCTCATCAGAGATTATGGCTCCAGCCAGAGAAGTGTATGAAGTCACCTTGGTATAGTTATACAGTATAGATATGTTCACTTCGTATTTGTAGGCCATTCCAGGCTAGAATACCCACCAGCAACAGGGAGAAGACTATGAGTATTAAAAGTATAAATTCTAATTTATACAACCTGGAAAAGACTGAAGTATCTTAGTTATTTGCATTTTAAAGGGAGAGGAAAATGTTCTCAAGATGTTTTGAAACCACAAAGAGAGGGATAAAGCCCCAGAGAGGTTAGATAAAGGGAGATGTGCCCTGGATGTTGATAGGGGCCAGGGGAGGGCACTCCCTTTCCCCTCTTTTATATCAGACCAAAGATTTGAAGGTAAATGGGAGCAGCACTGCAACTTGAAAGGCACAATCAAGTTTTGAATTTCAACACTGAGTACCTATCTCCAAAGAAGGTAACTCCATTCATGTTCCCGAAGAGACTTCTCCAGTTCCCCAACAATGAGTTGAGGCCATCCACCGCAGCTGCTTCCCAGAGAGGAGACAGTGGGCTCTTAGTGAGAGAACTTGTAAGAAGAGACTCATTTATTCCTAATGAGAGTAGAGATGGATAGCTCCTGCCCTTCTTACCCTGAAAAGATGGCCCCTGCTGTTAGATGTATTGCACTATCTGAAATTCCATCCTTAAGCAAGTAAGTAAGAACCCCAGGAATACATGTGCTTGACTGGTGCATTTAGCTTATTGATAAATATGAATGCAAAGACATCAAGAAGGAAATCATGAGTTAATTAAGAGACTCCTAAAAAACAAAAGCCATATTCTTTAATTTTTTTAAAATTTATCTTTGTTTTCTTAATTTGCTTTTTTTAAGGCTAATGGAGTAGTCATGAAAAGCTGAAACCAGTAAACTCTCCAGGCCTTGGCAATGCTTTTCACAGGACAAAGGATGATGAAAGAGCATGTCACGTTTGCCATAAGGGTTATAATGTGGGTTTTCAGTTTGGGTATACAGCAGTTACAACTCCAAGGGCTACTTGGTTGAAGTAGAACAGGAGCCTGTAATTTTTTTCAGATTCCCTTCCTTATCTCCAGAAAAAGAAAACTGTTGGTCAGAGTGATCCAGTCACTGTAAATTGAGCAGAACCAGGAATTTCCTCTCCATGGCCCAAATGAAGTAAAGTTATCATTGAAGCAAATTAAACAGGAATGAAGAGAAACCAACCCAGTGGAAGTGACTTTTTAGAGGGATCCAGGCATCTAGTAAAAAGGAATAGGATGAATACAATTTAGTAAGATATTTTTAAAATTGAGAACAATTTCTTTTTATTATATATTCTATTATTTTGTATGCAACAAATATTTTTACATAGTCCAAAAGGTATGAAAAAGTACAAAAGGATATAAAAAGAAAATGTCCACCCACTCCTATCTTCCAGAGATCTGATTTATCTTAATATCTACCTCTTATGTGCCGTTAGATGAATTTTATGATTATAAATTATTTTCTTGCCCTTCTTGTACACAAATGATAGCATAGTATACAAAGTTTGCTTTCCACCTTGCTGTTTTCCTCCACTAAATTTCTTATATGTCATTCCTTATTAACTCATAAAGAGGTTTCTTGTCTCTTGGGACTGCACCGTATGAGTGTACCATAATTTACTTAAGCAATACCCAATTGGTGGACACTTAGAATGCTTCCAATTTTGGATATTACCCTACAGGGTGATGTGATGAATAATCTTGTACAGAGGTATTTCATCCAGGCAAGCGATATCTGTGGAATGCATTCTTAGAGGTGCAATTGCTGGGTCTGAAGATATACACACTTGTAGTTTTCATAAATTACTCTAGTAATTTGTTTCCCTAAATCGTGGGTTTAAAAAATGAGCCTTGCTCCTGCCACTGTCAGAGGTAAGGATGAGTGGACTTTGTGGTTTGTGCAGGATGCATAGATGCATATTTAGGGAAACTAAGGAAATATGTGCAGTGAAAAAATGCAGTTTCAGGATAGAGATAAGCAGGCACTGCAGCTCTTTGCTTCCAGAGCCTGGATTTAACTCAGGTGAGACACCTGAAGCTTCTGTTTGTATGATGATACAGTCACCTTTCGAAGCACTTTCATCTATCTTACCATCTACCATCTTCATACCAAACCAAGAGATGAAACCAAGAACTCACCCCTAATTTAACAGAAGTTTAGAAACTGAAACATTGAGTAACTTGTCAAAGGTACTAAGAAAGAGACACAGAGGGAAATGGAACTCCAGAAGCCAGGACCATGGCCTCCCAGGGACAGTTTAGAGGATCCACCCTACACACAAATAATCCCCCAGGATCCTTGTGCAGATAACCCAAGCTTCTGAGCACGAAAGGGACTCCACTGGATGCCAGTGCAAAAGATGAAATCAGGAAATTGGAGTAAGCATTACTATGTGTACTTCATGGAGACATGGAAGGGAGCAGAACAGAGTTGAAAGCAGAGGAATGGATGGAGATGGGCAGCCTTGCTGCCCAAACACAGGACTCAGGAGCAAAAGGCATGGTAGAGAACTTGGAAATCTTTTCATATATTTTATTTCCAATCTCCACTCCCCCATAAAAATAATTTTTCTCTAAAAAATAAAGACAACAGGTTATGATTTTCAGTTGCTATTTCTAGAACAGAAGTTTTTGTTTTTTAACAATGGATAATTGGACATATAAAAGACATAGAATTATTTATAAATGAAATTTTCATGTCAGGTAGTTTTTTTGTTTGTGTTTTGTTTTGTGCTGGGGATTGTACCTTGCCCCTGCTAAGCTTTACCACTGAGCTACATACCCAGCCTCACAGATTTGGGAAGAGAACACCAGGTTTTTCTCAGATCTGCAAGATTCTTTTTATACGGTTGTCTGTCAGAGCCATGTGTGTGGCCTTCTGTCTGCACCCTGCCTGGTCACCAGGCATCAGAACTGGTTCTTCTGGGCACTTCCGGTGCAGCAAGGATGGAGCAGGTATTTCCCACCTCCAGCAACAGGAAATACCAAAGGACAAAAGAGTAAGCCAGGCCAGAGCCCAAATCTCTCAAAGATTTGGGAACAGAGGGGTGGGGGAGGGTTGAGAGGTTGCCTCCAACACAGGGTAACTTCTCACCAGGAAATTCCTGGAAGTTTAAGCTCAAAACAAAGACTGGACACCAGCAAAACTCAACCAGGTAAACTCACCATTATGCCTTCACCCTGCTTGTAAAAATAAGGTGATGGAGCTCTATGTCCACCAGTTTCATTGGACTGGCATGAGACAAACTTATGATTTCTCCAAATTGAGCCAAATCCTGAAATAGAAACATTTATTTACTCTCTTACGTAATTATTTGTTGCTTACTTGCCATAAAAATTGTACTGGCCAAATAGATGAAGTATCTCTCATATGCATTATCAAGGAATTTAGAATTTATTAGAAGAAACAGAATGAATTCATGTAAAGCAGCTAAAATATGTAATCCTTTTGATTTACGTGGTTTTTTGAAACATAGAACTTTTAGCTGAGAATATGCAAGTTCAAGAGGATCTTATCCCCCAACTCCAACACACATACCCCCAGCACTGGTATAGAACCCAAGGCCTTGGGCACGCTAAACAAGCTCAAGAGGTTCTTAGATGCCATCTGTTCCACTCTAACCCTCCCATTTTGCAGGGGGGGAAAATATATATATATATATATATATATATACACACACACACCCATATATACACATATATATATAATCTGAAGATATGGAAAAGGCAGATCTGAGTTTGAAAATGCACTACAACACATCACTTACTACAATCCAAATAGGTTATTCTTTTCAGGCTTCATCTCTTCATCAATGATGTTGAATCCTGTAGATTTATTGTGAAGATTAAATCATTTACATAAAGTATCTACTAAGCTAATTTACCGACAGAACCAGGCCCAGAATCCTCATCTCTGACTCGGTTCATGATCTGTTAAGAGCATTACACTTACTTTCCCCTCTACTCAAAAAAATCTGCCTCATGAGAGAATTAGGGATCAGAAGCAATCTATCCTCCTTTGGGAATCTAGAAGCCTAAGCTTATAAGAAGTTGTTGTTTTCATTCAAGCTGCACTTACACAGATAAGAGAGAGGAGTCTTGCAGTTCTGAACAGAGGGATTGTTCCTTGGGGTAGGCTACTATGCTCACAAAGTGCAGTGGGAAATAAGATCTATTTGGGATCACTGAGCAAAACTTCCTGCATTCAGGATGTCCCACACCAGCTGGGGACAAGGCACTGGCAGATGCTGATCATCTAAAAGAGAATAAGCCATGCTGTTTGCTCATTCATTCAACAATACCATAAGCACCTACCATGTGCCAAGAACTATCTTAGGGGCTTAATATATATCAGTGAACAAACTTACAACAACAGCAAAAAAAAACCCTCTCATTTCAGGGAGATTATATTTTATCAGGAAAAGATGATATGAAACAAGAATTAAGAAAATTAAGAATTAAGAAATTAAGTTGGATTTTGAAAGGTGATAAGAACTTTTGAACCAAATAAAGTCACCTAAAGGAGAAGTGAATTTGGGGTAGGCCTCATTAAGAAGGTGACAGATGTGTCAACTAGGTCTTAAAGGGAGTAAACCCTGTGAACCTCTGGGAAGAGCCTTCTAGACTCCTGCAGTGGAGGACATGCAGTGCAATCTTATCCAACTTAATGAGGAACAACAAGGAAGCAATGGTGGAGACCGAGGGAGGGGGAGGGGTGCATGAGATGGATTCCTTGGTGTGGTGGAGCCCTAGGGAAGCAGGCCTGAAGTTTTGCTGCCATCTGAGATGGGGAGCCAGGGAGCGAGGCAGAGGAGTGACATGCTGGTTTGGGTGTTAAAAGGGGCCCTCGGGGCATTATGTTGGGAATGGGCTGAAGAAAGGTGAAGTGGAAACATGGAAACCAGTTGTGAGGCTACTATAGTAGTCTAGCAAGAAAGAGCATGAAAGTTAAACCTGGAAGCCTTCATTTATAAATTAGAAAAGAAATTTTTGTTTTGAGTCGAAAGAGTCAAAGGAGTTATGTAGCGTCAGGAGAGAGTTAAAGGTAGGGATAGGCCTAGAGTCCCAATATCATTCATTATTTCTCAAACTTTCACTCTTAAAGTGTTTTCTTGTATCTTAATATCTCTAATAGCTTTATTGGGTGAAATAGGTATCAAAATCTTCAAATAGATCTTTAAGTATTAACTTGGTGTGTGTTTGACTTTAAAAAGCAAACTAGATATATGTTCTTCCTGAGGCTCCAATGAGCACATTCTGTCTTAGTTTAGAAACCAAGATGATATTTAATCTTTCAAAGAAGTGTTTTTCTGCGTAGATTCCCCAGGGGAAACACCAAACCTTGGATAGAATCCCTTCTTGAACTTTTCATAGGAAAGAGGAAGTATTTAAGCAAAAATGTATCTTTGTCCATAGCATTCAACTAACACCGTTGATTTCAATCACCTTAAACATCCCAATTAAGATATTTCCTGAATTCTGGAAGTCTTGTTAAAATACTTCAGTAAGAATGATGTAAGACTGTGGATCAAGAGTAGATGACCTAGGGCTGGTTCGGTGACTCCGAAGAACTTGCCCCTCATTCACAAGTATGCATGTTCAAGCCCCAGCACCATGTACACAAGGAAGTCTTGGAGCAATGAAAGCCACCTGAAAAACTAAATAAAAAAATTGTTTCTCTCTCTCTCTCTCTCTCTTTCTCTCTCTCTCTCTGTCCCTCTCCCTTTAAAAAGATAAAAAAAAAAAGAGTAGACAGTCTGGGCTGGGGATATGGCTCAATGGTAGAGTGCTTGCCTGGGTTCAATCATCAGCACCACAAAAAAAAGAGTAGATAATCTGAAAATCACTCGTGATACCCATGAATTGTACAATGTCATCAAGATGCAAATTTGGGAAAGTTTGTTTCAGTTCTAAGAAATTCCGACTTTTTATTTTTGCAGAGTAATTACTAATGAAGATCTTTTCTTTTTGCATTGAGGATCTCTTGGCCATAGAGCTTTTTGTGAGCTCTGGGACATTAGTCCATTAATATGCTTCAATAAGTGCCTGCTTTCAGAGATGGAGTCACTTTACCAAAGAGAAACAGAACTTCTAAAACCTTGCCCTGCTACCTCTTGGTAGGAAGGGCAGAGTGAAGAGCGCTCTCAGAAGTCTGTGCTTCCAGCTGTGAGAACCCATTTCAGGGAAGGCTTTTTGCATTGCTAAGCTAGAATGTAATCAGAGAGATGAACTGCTTGCCCAAAACAGCAGTCTTTTAGATCATTTCCTCTTGATTTGATGCTGATAACTGGCTGACCCTACCACTGGTTTGGAGCAAAACACTAAAGGAAAATGTCTTTGTTTATTTGTTCAACAAATGGGTTGAAAAGAGCTAGTTGTTGACTTCGTTAAGTAATCAATAAACCTTGCCCCCACTTGAGCTGCAGAGTTAGTTAACCTAAGTGAAAATAGAATTAAAAAAAGAAGAGTAGGCAAAATACTGCATACTAACTTAGGCTCCTTAATTAGTAGATGACTGCCATGAGGTTGTGAGCTCAGTATGGGGTCTGACAGCTCTGGAGGTGGGCAGCCTGGATGTCAAGTCCACTTTGCCTGCTCACTGTAGCCTTGAGCAAGCAGCTTGACCCCTCTAAGCCTTCAAGCTCCACTGTGCACCAGCTGTGTGGTTTTGGCAGTTCACTTACCCTCTTGGTGACTCTGGTTCTTTGTGAGATGTGGATAATAATAGTCCTGGCCTGAAAGGTATATTGAGGCCATGTGCTAGGGCAGCCCTGGCACCTGCCATGTGCCCAATGACGATTAGCTGCTGTTGTTTTAAGAATGCAAACCCTGAAACGTGTTTTTATTTAATGTCCTTTCCACCTCTGTTATTCATGGTTTCCAATAATTAAAACGAGGGCAGTAGAAGAGAAAGGCAGGGTACAATATATATAACCTTAGTTAAACCATTCCATAAAAAGAGGGATTCAGGGTCGCTCCTCAATAAATGAGAAGACCTGTAAAGTACTCCACCATGTGCTGGGTGCCTATGGGACATCTCTAGGGGATCCAAGATTATTACTCAGAGTCATGTACAATGGAGGAGTTAAAGATCCTGAAGACCCAGGGGCCAGGTTTATTTGAAAATTAACAACAGTCCCTGGCTATGAGGATATTTTTTTGTTTTTGAGAGGCACTAAAAGTGTAGTAGGAAAAGGAATGAGTTTTATTTAGAATACCCCAGCTCATCCACTTACTATCTTTTTTAAGTCTGGGCTGGATCACTGGCCTCTGAGAATCCGTTCATTCATCTCTAAAATAGACATGATAATATCTACCTCATAAAGTTGTGATGAGGGTTAAACACCACCATTAACACCAGAAAACGCTCAATAAATATTCCCCTTCCCCAACATAATCTCCTCTTTCTCAAGAGTATAAATGACTCAGTTGGCAAACCCATAGACAATAAAAAGACCAAAGCACAGACAGGAACAAAACTGATTCAAAATACATCTGAACCTGCCGTCAGTCTAAGCCACTTCACTCTTTAAAGCATTTGACCTAAAACTGTGCCTTATAAATAAGTGATGTAACCTCTCTGCTCTTCTTACTGTAAAGAAGGGTTTTAGAAAATGGGTGATCTGTGTTGGAGAATATGAAGAAACAGACGCATTGTGGATGGCTGATGGCAGGTCTGCTCTTCCAAGCAAGACCAGCCTGTTGAATGTGGGGAGACATGGAAGAATCACTGCTTGTTGAAACTCCGCCTCCCTGAAGGATCTGCCTCTGTCTGGCAGGTCGGAGAGCTAAGGCACTGTCAGACATTGCCAGATGCAATCACTCAGCTGGCTTTCCTTCCCTCCTTCGCACTCACGTGAAAATTGGTCATCCTAAGCAAATGTGGCGTTAGTGAGGGAAGAGGAACACTCCTGGAGAGAAAGAGGACTGAACCAGCCTTACAGAGGGAGTAGTCATTGTTGGCACAAGTTAGACTTTGGAAGATGGGATCAAGTACATCTACTATTTGGAAGGAATAATAATTCCTTTATTGTCACTGGTTTGTCTCTTGTTCCCAGATTGTACATCACTAAAAGAGCAGCTATTTTATTCCTAAGTCATAAATTAAATAGGTTTTCTTTACTAACCAGGATCCTACCTGCTCTTGGAAATACTGTCATACATGAATAAATGCGTTTCTAATAACAAATAGCCAACATAAATGTGAATTTGTAAAAGCAAGCCTGACCTTTAATTGGCATTCAAGGGCTATCTAAAATTCCCAGTAGATTGATATATTCAAATCTAGATAACCAAAATGAGTTTCTAGTGTTTCTTGTGCACATTTTTTGTCATTGAATGACAAATGCTTGAATACATTCAAATAAAGATCAATTTCAGTAAAATTATATCTGATTGGAAATAAAGAAAAGTATTTGTTTGTATGTTTATTATAAGATGAAGTACTTATCACTGTGTGACTTGGCTTTTAAGTGACCAAGCAGGAAAGATACAACCAAAGCCCTTTGTTCCATGTGTTGTGGATACTGTTATGTTATATAACGTACTTTGAAAATCACAATTAAATGCCTTGCCCCAAACTGAGGTCCAGAATGATTAAAGGTTGGGTATTTTTTTTTAAAGAGAGAAAGACAGTGAAAGAGAGAGAGACAGAGAGAATCAACCTTTATTGAGTTTTTCACATGGCTTTCGTTGCTCTGGCACTTAGTTGTGTACATGGTGCTGGGGTTTGAACCCGGATACTTGCGCATGCCAGGCAAGTGCTGTAACCGCCGAGCCACCACTCCAGCCCCCAAGGTTGGGTATTTTTAAATGAAGCAAACAAATAATCAAAGAAAGAAAAATGAATTAAAAATTTATTAAACTTGAGAGGGAGAGGGAAATTAAACTTAAAACTCTTGAAGAAATCACCTAATAAAAAAGATGTGCACACATTATTTTATAAAAATCAAAAACACCTGTGTATTTTAAAATAATAATGTAAAGAAATTAGAAAAATAGTTAAAACAAATATCTTATACATAGGTAAATGGTAATTATCTTTATGCATAAAGAACCTTTACCAAACATGTACACACACATACATAGCTTAATCTATTAGGATCTGCTGGATGCTTCTAGAAAATACAATCAGGAGATGTGTTCAACATCGTTAAACATTAGGTAAATTCAGGAGAAAACTCACATCACATTACACATCCCATTAGCAATGTTGTTTGTCCTTACAATCTTTCTATAATCTTACTCTCCTCGTGGGGTCGTGGAAGCAACCAGAGGAACATTGAACTGCTAGGAAGTCATGGATTGAAACAGTCTTACCCTTTAAGGTGCTGGTTCCCTATACTAAAAATCAATTCCTAGATGGAAGGCAGCCTTCACATATTCATCATGATGTTCATAGAAATGAAAAACGCTAAACCTCCTAAGTGTTCAACAACAGAACAAGGATTAGGTAAATCCTGAGATAGTCCTTGGATCTGACATCATGAGACCTAAAAGTGATGATTGTGTTAACTGTGGAAAGGTGCAGTTTCTGTGATTCCCATATGTGTAGCTATATTCCAGAACATTCTAGAAAGAAACTCACTAAAGCACTAATGATGTTTGCCTTTGCTCTGTAGGAGAGGTAGAAAGATGCAAGGTGGTTAAGAATGTGAAATTGGATTGGAAATTGCCTCGATTTGAACCCTAGCTCTGCCACTTGAGTATATTTGACTTTCGACAAGTTGTTTGGCACTGGGAATTGAACAGAGGGGTGCTTCACCACTGAACCATATCCGCAGCACTTTTTATTTTTTTATTTCAAGGCAGGGTCTCATTAAATTGTGTAGGGCCTCACTAAGTTGCTGAGACTGGCTTTGAATTTGCAATCCTCCAGCCTCAGCCTCCTGAGCCACTGGGATTGCATGTGTGCACTAGCACACCCAGCTAACTTTGGACAAGTTTTAAGTTCATTGTGATTAGGTTTCTTCATCAGTGCAGGTGGTAAAATAGTACCTACCTCCTGGGGTTGTCATGGGAATTAAATTGCCAACACATATAAAGCTTTAACAGTGCCTGGCATGTGGTAAGATCTCGTAAGCATGAGCTATTTTCTTTTTATTTTAGTGGTAGAACCAATAGGGGCAGGCTTTGGCCCCCACTTTCCTGCACTTTCAAATGAACTTTGCCCTCTTGAGTATATTACTGTGACATTGGGGGGGGGGGCAGACAATAACTGTTTTCCTCAAGTCCCTGAAAACTGAATCAGCTGGATATTCTATTTACACACATTCAGGCCATTATTAGAATATCGCAGGCTGTCATTGGAGAATGGATAACTTCATGGCTGCTGAGACCCAAGAATTGAAACTGGAGTTGCAATGACAATTTCAGGGAACTTTGTGTCCTATTTCATAAGAGAAATGGCCCATTTCATAACAAGTTAGGAAAGTTCAGTTTCTGTAAAGGGCTGCTTGCATCTTTTGAAAAAATCTGTGTCTTCCCCAGCTTTCTTTCCTCCTCCCCAATCCCTACCACCGATCTCTAGTTTTTATATTACTCAGTATGAGTTCTTTCTTTTCTCTGTAACTTACATGGACTTTTTAAAAAAAATAGAATCACATATTTTAATAGCAATGCAAAAATTTTGAAAATATTTACTCTATTGATATAAGTAAAGTTTTTTAAGCCAGGGGCACTTTACCACTGAGTTACATCCCCAGCCCGTTTTGTTTTTGTTTTTGTTTTTTTGTTTTGTTTTGTTTTTGAGACGAGGTCTCAGTAAGTTGCTTTGGGCCTCATTATGTTGCTAACGCTGGCCTCAAACTTGCAATTCTCCTACCTCAGGGTATAAGTAAATTTTCTTGAGCAAGGAAAGTAAGTTAGGGAAAGGACAGAGAGAGTAAGTTTATTCAGAGCCTTCATTAATTTCTGAACGTGTCAACAGGTATCATGCATCATTTGATTTATATAGAAAGTTACCATTCTGAGAATATATTTGAGGTTTCAGGAGCAGGAAAACTAAGGGGGCACTTGCTTTTTCTTCTCTGTCAAGTTTCAGAGGAAATTTTTGGGAAAGGGCTCATTTTGAAGTCTTCTCTTGCCAGCAGCTAACAAGTCTGTACAATACGGTTGCCAAGGCAATGTCAAGACCATGTAGACAGAGGGAGGAAATGTGATGTGCAGGCGGGGATGGAGAAAATGGATTAGCACTGTGAGCAGGAGGGGTTTTTTTAATTGGAAAAAATGAAATCACATTATCCATTATAAGTAGTTATACCAGCAGTTCTAACATCTGTTACTGTAGAAGAACTTCATTATGATAAGTTCTTTTTTTCCCATATCACCTTGTTCATGAGGGCATGATTTGTTTCCTAATTATTCCCTAATCTTTGTTCCTCTATACCTAGCCATGTCAAAATGAGTTCCACTGCATTGAAGTTCGACAAAGAAATTTTTTGTTTTCCCAGACCAGAAACATTTTTTCTGTAAGTCCTACTTGAAGCCATGGATCCAACCAAACCCTTCCAAATAATGACTACAATAATAGATTCTCGCAAAGCTGTACAAATATTTGCTGATTGAATAAATGTACTCATCATATATGAGTAACCACCAGCCTAATGCTTGCTTATTTTTCTAGGACTGTTGCTTTAATTCTTAAAGCAATCAATTTCTCTTTCCTTATTTTTTTTTTCTTCAGGTACAATCCTTGGATTTACCCTCCGACCATACAAAATGAGCTATAGGGAAGTCAAGTACTTCTCCTTTCCTGGAGAGCTTCTGATGAGGATGTTACAGATGTTGGTCCTGCCACTCATCGTCTCCAGTCTTGTCACAGGTACCATTTGCAGATTTGGATGTTGGTTGGTTGGTTTTTCAAGTGTGCCTATTATAAAAGATCACTTAGAAAAGCAAATGCTTTGGTTTCTGCTGGATGCATGCTCTGTTCTAGAAGAATGAAATCCCTTCAAAATGATGGAAAGGAGGCTTTAGTAATGCATGAATGATTATAACTCTCATATTTTACCAATCACAAGAGAAAATGGATTTAAACAGCCACGTAATCTGGTCTGCCTCACCTTGGAAGAGGTGCCCTGCTAGACACCACATGACCCGCCTTCTCTGACCACAGTGATGTAGTTGACAACAGCGTACAACAGGTCTGTTTTCTCACCCTCTTATCCCACCCAGATAACATCTGGTTGGACAGCCTATTAGCTATTGATGCAAGAATGCTTGTTCTCAGAGCCACCAGGACTTGAGCGGGAGCCTTCTTGGAAGCCTCATCAAGAGGTAATGCCCACAACACACTCACCAACTCTGCTGCCACCAACACTTTTATCTTTACCTGGTGTACCCGCATGATTTCATTTCCTTCTGCAGTTGCCCCTTACCCCCATTACCTTTTATGCTGGGGGGAGAATGGGGAGGGGGTGGGAGATTTTTTGGTTGGATATTTTGTTAGTTGCAGCTTGGATTTTTAACCAGTGGAAGCTTTGCAGGATAGCATTCGCTTTTCCATGACAGTGAAACAGAAGTTCACTTCTGCCTGGGAAAAGTCTAGAGTCATTGACACGTTGATTAACAAATACAGACTGAGCCAAGAAGTTGTAGAAAAACGTTCCTGTACATTCCTTCTGGCCCACTCTTTTGTTTCTCCACAACACAGCTCTGACTTGGAGAAGGAATTTCCATAGACACTGTCCCAGCAGGATGGTTTCTGGGTTTGTAGCTAAAGCCCAGAACTCAGGTATTACTGACCCTGTTCTCTTTTCCCCTTAGGCAGACCACTTCTCCCCTGTGTGAGCTGTCTCTGAGCATCTTTCCCCTTCTTCCCAGGGAGTTCTCAAAGTTATTTGTAATCTCCTTTCAAGATCTATATGGAATGCGAATTTTATAGTGCAACTCAAAAGTCATGGAGCAACATTCTATTATATGTCTTAGAGGGCTGACCATTGCTTGGACAGGAGCTGTGTTAGATTCTTCCTCAATGCCTTGTATATCTCTGCTGGCTTCCACTTGTCCAGGACCCTAAACAAGTAATTGCATGTACACCAACTGTACAAGAGGACGAATTGCCCATAACACAGTCCTGTAGACCTTTTGGGTACTTGCTGGTGAAACTGGGCCTGGTTCATTGCTGATGAGGGGTAATCCCAGCAGCTGTAACTCTTATCATAGAAACTGTATTCAATGCTGACCTCAAGACATTTTCATTTTATTATCCATTTTTCTGAGTAAATAAATTCTTTTTAGAAAATGTGGGTCAGAACCCATATCCAACTTTTTATTTAGCAGAACAGTGACTCTCTCTTCATTACCCTTACTGGCAAAGGCATCCACGTTGAGAAGCTGCAGTTTTCCTGGACACAAATCGAGGGGTCCTAGGTTCCTTTATACTGTCTCTCCCAGGGTGGAATCAGTGTGAAGAAGTTTCTGCTTTCTGATAACCATGCTGAAAACCCACAGTGTTACTATTTTAGGAGCAGAAAGCCCTTATAGGAAGCAGTTTTAAAAGTGTTAGTTTAATCGCAGTCCCAATTAACATTTACCTTGAAGTGGAATTCCTTGGTGTGTTTAATAATTAGTAATCACCTTTGCTGAGGGAATTTTGCTAAGTATTTTTTCAGGAAAAAAAAATTATGATGAAGTCCCTCTGCATAGTTAAAAAGAAATTTTGGGAGGACTGGAGCAGTGGCTCAGAATTTGGAGTGCTTGCCTGACATTCAAAAGGACCTGCATTCAAACCCTAGCACCACATACACAACTAAGTATCAGAGAAACAAAGGCCAGATGAAAAAAAGAAAGAAAGAAAGAAAGAAATTTTGGTCAAACCTTGGAGAAATTTTCAATATTTATAATCTTGTTGTTAAGAAAGGAATTATAAGCTGCAAACAAAACAAATGAATTTTTATAATGTAACCTAAGTGCATATTGGGAGGACTGCCACATGGGACCGTTAAGACAGTCTTAATCTTATCCAGGACTGTGTTAAGACAAGGTGCCTGAGGGCCATAATTTAGCTTTGCCAAAGATCTTTTTAAGGTGCTTAGTCTCAAAGGAATAATTTCCAAGCTACACAGTAATTTAGATACTTATGTTCAATTAAAAAGAATGATTGATTTAATAAGAATTTCCTTTACAGTTTTGAGTAAAATGATTCTAAACCAAAAGGTGTGACCCAGTGGGAATAGCAAGGGGTGATTCTTTCTGCAAATTACACCGACCCCCAGAGGATTGCTGCTGGGGAACTGGGGAACATGTTGCCTACAGAAGGAACAAAGGAAGGCTCCATTCTTCTAGAATGGAAAAACAATCTCAAATGCTTCCAACCATCAACCAGGTAATATATAGAGATATAAATTGCCCTTTCAGGCTACATTTTGTTTTCTTACCTTGATAGTCATGGATTCAGAGAAGTATTTATCTTCGATGGGACCAGTGCGATTACACTGTAGAATGATGTGAACAAAAGGAAAGCAAAGGTACTGTTGGGACTTGAGAAGTGTAAGAGTAACCACCTCCGAACAATCGTTGCCACATACCAGTGAGGAACAAATCTTCCCCTTTCTTCGAGAGAGTGTAGTGATCCAAAATTTTAAGAGGTCTTTTTCGACATTGATGCATTTTTAAATGTTGATAACAATTCACAAAACGAAACACTGAAATTCAAGCACAGTGTATCCACCGGCTCAGTCCAACCCTTTGGCTACCAGTATCAAAACTCAGGTGTGGATGGCGGTGCCAATGATGAGAAATGCACTGCTCGATTCCTGCGCTCATCAGGCTATCACTGGGCTTCATCTGTCGCCTGACGCAACCAGTGGCAGTCCCATGCCAAAGCTTGATTCATAACAGTGAAATTAGCTACTGAACACCACGTTTATTGCTGGCTAAATAAATAGCTTTTGCAAAACCTCTCCCCTCCATCTTCTGGGTATGACCACATTATGTAGAAGTTGTTCTAGTCTTTTCTTCACCAGACAAGAACACCATAGTAATAACTCAGGGATCACGCACACTCCTGTAGAAAGGATTTCCCAGTGGAAAAAATCCTTCATGCTTCTAAGAGCAGTGTCCTAGGACCTGTGCAGATGGAAATGAAATCACATTAATTCAGTATTACATTTGTTGGACTAAGCATTTTGTTTTGGAAGCTCCCAGAGAACACACTATACATTTAATTGTGCAAAGTCACATTTAGTTGTTAAGTTGAGTTGAATTTTGCAGTGCTGGGAACCAAACCCAGAATGTCATGCATGCTAAGCAAGCACTCCACCACTGAGCTGCATCCCCAGCCCTGTGAAACCATGAAATCTAAGTTAGATTGTTGTACTTGAAACATCTATGTTTGTGAGTTATGGCTCCAAAGCCCCTGTAAGCCACATTTTCCTTGTCCTGAATTGAAATTCAAATCTTTCCAGACATCCCTGGTGTGTATTAGCATTCCAGAAGCTGCGAGGGAGAAGCTGGGAAAAAGCCTAATGGCTGTATTTGCACTCAAGTACCTATTTTTTTGAACAACAATATGTCTGTGCCAACTCACCACACAATAAAACAGGGATTTGGCACTGATTTCTATTGATTTGGTCAGGATAAGCAGCCAAACTAGATATTTCATGCCAGAAATATGAGTTGGTTTGGCTGACTTGGCCCAATTGAAAGTCACTGGATTACAATTAAGCAACATGTCTGACTGAGCTGTGTAGACATGGCCATTGCTGCTTCTTTACTCCTGAGTGGTTTTAGAAAGCTCGTGCTTTCTTCTGTCTTCACCCTAAGTGTGCATTTCCCCTCCATTGCTTACCCCAAAAGAAAGGTTGGTGTCACCCCAGTTTTCTGGAAGTGTGGAGCTTTTGGCAGACAGTCTCTGTGGGATGGGACATATTGTAAGTGAAAGAGGTAGAAGAGGCATCAATGGCAGCTGCACCAGCAGGTAAAATAGATGCAGTTCATCCTGTAATGTTCATTCACAGCTATTTGCAATGTACAGGCACTGGGGACACCTGAATACAAAGGTACGGTCCCCTAGAAGATAACTTTGGGTAGGAAGGAAGGAGCCTCCCCAAATCCCTTAATGGACACAATCTAAGTAAGCAAATTCCCATGCCCGTTACACTGGTTCTCTGGACTCCCAACAAGAAAGAGTCAGTTGCATTGTTTTCAGAACATGATCTCAAAACTGATTTTCACAGAGTCATGGCATCTTCATCCAAAGTCAACTAGTCCAGAATTTACCAACCTGGGAACCATTCCTGTTGTCATTTGCTTCAAATTTTTCTTTAACTTAACATACTCTTTTTACAGTGTTTCAATTAATTACCAAAAAAAAAAAAAAAATGGGAAACTTCCTGTTCCTTATCTTGTGAACAGATAATGAATTACAGTGTTATGAAATTTTGAATTGATACAGTTCCCTGACCAAGGCTCTGAGAGACCCAGACACCACCCCCCACTCTCATAATAAAAAAAAAAAAGAGGGAGGTGTTAACGAATGTGTTGGAGGATGTTAAGTATGCATTAGCACTGAAATAAAACTGTCTTTCCTGTAATCTAAAGAATTAGAAAAGAAATGAAAAAAATTACTATCTTACCATATAATTCAATTCTAATTAAGGAAAAGTTTCTGGACCTCCAGAACCAGCATATTCCTCCACTTTGGGAAACACTGATGTGGTCCAACCATCCCTGCAGTTTCTTTCCAGATGATTGTCCAACTTCTGCCTGAACACATCCAAGGACACAAGCTCTTTAGAACCCATTTATTCTTGAAAAACCAGCCAAGGATGTTTGTATCCAAAATAAAACAAATAATTCCTTTTTAAAAAAAATAGAAAAACCAAACAACACACCTTCTTGCCTGTAACCACCTCTCTGTGTGATAAAACTCTGTGATGTGTCCAATATTATTGAGGCAGCTTCCCTTTAAATCTATAAACCAGTGAATTCAGTGGAATGTGTGACTTGACAATAGTGAAAGCCAACAGGCTGGAATCTCTTACCTGAGAAAATAAGGAAAGTAAAAGCAATAAATGTTGTGCCTCAAAGTATGGCCCTTTGGCTTCAGAGAAATGTCAGTAAGAGTGGACTAAAGTTTGTACTTTCATTTGTCACAAGAGGCCAAAAAACAATTTTTAAAATAAAATGAGCTAAAAAATAAATTAGTTCTTGGGCTTGTGAGGATTTGTTAAGGGCTTGCAAAAATGAGAGCCAGAATCACTTAAGAGAAATTTAATATTTGAAACTGTGCATTGCCAAGGCTCTGGTGTGCAGCTCAGGCCAGCTGAATGCTCTGGGCAATTACAGAAGAAGTGGGCTGTAGGTCACACACACACACACACACACACACACACGGTATTGGGATGAAAATGGTGTGTCATGGGTGGGGAAGCGTTTCTTTAGGCTTCCCTTTCTTTGGGAATGGAGGTGAAGGTGGTCTCGTGGGTATGAGGAATTATGCCTGGCACATAGTAGATGTTCAAGCAGTGGTAGCTATTGGCAGTGTTAAGAGCTGTCCTCTGGCAGTTCTCGTGGTGCAGATGAAAATTCAGGAGCAAGAAGGGAGAACTGGAGCTCAGGGCCACGTGATGAAAGCTCACATTCCACGAGTCTCGTTTGTCTGTGATCTTGCAGCAACCACTTCCCTATTAAGGTAAATTAAAGAAACCATAAAGTTAATCCAGTAACAACATGGGAGCCGGAGAGAATTCCTTCCTCACCACTGAAGGATATTGGTTTCTGCCCTGCAGCATGGGATTCGACTTCCTTATCGCAGCTGCATAATTCTAAATATTATCATTGCTTAGACAACCACCCAGTCTGCCCCGAGAGCTGAGCCCCAGTGTGCGGCACCCTGCATTCCACGGGTTAGTGAGTTCCAAGTGCTGCCCACAGGCTGTGAGTGGAGACTTTCCAGTAACCAGCACTGGAGGCCAACTGCGCCTCTGCCTCAACACTCGAACACACCTCATGGCCTCTCGGAAATAAGCCAGCTGTAAAGAAGCTCCAGTCCAGTAGGTTTGAAGCCCACCGGCTGGACTTGGGTGATGTTCTCCACAGGACCAGTCGCACACTGTGGGAAGGGAGTTTCATGCCTATCCATGGGCGAAGGTTGTAGGATGTAATGGAGGTATCCATCTCTAGGGTAAGACAATCATGGAGAAAGGAAATCCAGGAAATTAAATGCTTTCCTTTTTTCCCATGGGTTTGGATTTTGATGAGGTGTAGGCAGTCACTGAAGTCTGGCTCTCCCAGGGAAGATCCACTCTTCCATTACAGACAGTTTCATTCATTACCTCGGACCTAACGATATCCAAATGAAGAAGACGCGGCTTCTGTGCTCCCGGTTCTGTTTGGTTCATGGAGATTCACTGTGACTGCATCAGCCAGGGAGACAGGGAGTAGGAGCCTAGCGGGGCATCAGCTTGGGGACGGAACCCTGCAACCATCCCTCCTCCCCTGGCTCCCAGTACTTGAACGCCCTTACCAGGAAATAATTTTGAGCAGGGAAAAAAAAAAGGACATTTTTGTCCTGACACAGGAGTCTTTCACCATTAAATGCAGTTAGAGCCAGAGATGGAGCCCTGTGACGTCCCTAGCAGAAGTCACCACAAGGAATGTGGCCTTGCAGATGGGAAGTCAGGGAGAAGAGGTGCTTGACAGGGCTTCAGCCACAGAAAGTACTCCTTTCAGAGAGGATCTGGGAGCTCCTGAGCTAGAAGGATGTGAAGGTAACATGTGCTGCCTCTCCCGGCCCCTCTCCAGCCCCTGCAGGGCAGCCATCCAGTTCCACCTGAGGGTTCCTTTTAGAAGGTTCAACTGCTGTGCTGAGGGCCGTCTTCTGTGAGGCCCACCTCTTGGTCCTCATTGTGCCACACAGAGAGCAGAGGAGGGCAGTGTTTCAGACGGTTTCAGGAGAGTGCCCGAGCCCCATCTGGTTTCACAATGCTTCCGCGTGTCTGCCTCTAAGGCACTCTACCATGCTGCCTACCTCCCACACCCCACTGTGGTCCCAGGACTGACCCTGGTGCTCCAGCTGCCGTGTGACTGTTAGAGACAGTGATTTGGACCCAGTCCTCCTTAACACAGGCTGGTACAAACTGCAGCAACCCAGTGAAATCCCAGAGAGTTGGATGCTCCTGGGAGGACTTGGGGTAAAAACGAAGTAGTTCTTTAGTTGAAAGAGCAGAGGCCTCAGGTTCCAGGCTCAGTGTGCAAAGCTGCTTTCCAAAGGGCTTGGGCCTGGGTGAGTTGGAAACTCTGATCTATGAACTTCAACACTTTTAAGATAGCCTTTGCATCAATTCTGGTTTGGAAGAAAGTTTTGGAAGTTGGTTTTTGTTTGTTTATTTATTTCCTTCAGAGAGAAAATTTAAAAGCTTCCTTTAAGAAAAAAGTCTCCTCTCCCCTGGATTATCAGTGTAGTAACCTCCATCAGACCCACAGTGACCTGGAGTCTGGGGAGGTGTGGGGAAGAAGCTGTCCTGTGGTTCATATGGTAACGGTGTCCAGGAGACTGGGTTAGTGATGGGCATGGAACTGGAGGTCTGTTCCTGAGGACTGAAGGTGGAGGGCGGGAGCTAGGATTGGGGGATGTTTCTGGAGGGAGACACCATCTTAGGCCCTTCTGACATCTAGAGCTCCCTTCTGGGAGGACGTACTGCTCCTCTCAGATTCCTCACACTCCCTGGAAGCAGACCCCCAAATCACCTGTCTCTGAGTTTTTCAATTAACTGGTCTGAAAGGGGCCTGGAAATTGATGCTTCCTTTCACATCTCCAGGTGATTCCACTGGGCACCCAAGGGTGAGAAGAGCCCCTTCAGTTTTTCTAGAACTGTTCTATTTTCTTGCACCCTAGGCCCAGTATCACCATGGGGTTCAGGCCAGAGTTAGTTCAGACACCCGCTCTTCTAGGCAGCCTTCCCTGGCTCTGCCGACCCCTGCTGGTACCTGGGTATGGGTTCACTCCCATCTCATGGTCTCTGCACCACAAGGTGACTGTCTTCTTCCTCACAAAGACTTCTGGAAGGTTCTGCGTCTTTATCTGGCGTGTTTTCTTTTGCATTGCCCAAGGAACAAAGTGTGAATCCTTGGCATCACAGCCTTCGCCAGCCACTTGACAGCTTCCGTGCCTGCTACCTCAGACGAAACTCCGCTTCCTCGTTCAGTGTTCCAGTGCCCTCAGCACTTCATCCTTCCCCGGGTGTGTTTCCCTCTTGAAAGGACCTTTTCCCCACCTCCCTGAAATCCCTTAACTCCTTCGAGGTCCAGCTTTGCTTCCAGTCCTGGTAGAGTTGTCCCTACTGGCTGCAGCTGGACCTAAGGATCCCCTCCGCGGAGTGCCTGCGTGGTTGCTCGGATGTCCTTAATTGGAGGCTTCCTTGGGGACCCCGTTCTGTCTACTATAGCGTAGTTCATCCTGCCTATTAATGGCGACTTTTAATTTCAAAACCTGCCCATTAATGGCGACTTTTAATTTCAAAAGCCGTGTACAGTGCACTTTAAAAAGGCTCATAAATATTGGTGTGCGTAAAGGGAAGGGAGAAATGCTACTGTGCAGAGGTCGCCACCTTCCCCAGGGTGGGTAAGTGGTTAAGTATTCAGGTTATACCAAGCTCAAAACCCAGCGAGGCCACTTCGCTGCTCGGTGATCTTGGACACACTACTTTGATCTCTCCCTGCCAACATTTTTTTAGCTACAAAACAGGAATAAAAGCAATCAATACCTCAATGAATGGTTTTGAAGATCCAAGTAATATCCATAAAGTATTGAGAACATTGCCTGACACATTATCGCTGCTAGAAAATGTGGGTTGTGAATCTTTCACACCTTTCTTTAAAAGCTTACAGACATGTGTATCATGTGTATTTTTCTGCAATATGATTTAGTTGGTCAAAAACATTTTATGGATGTTCTACTACATGAGTATAATACAGTTATGCCTACCACTGAACGGTCAGATTTTCTCCAGTATTTTGTTCTTTCAAAACAAACCTACAGGGGCTGGAGCAGTGGCTCAGCAGTTACGGCGCTTGCCTGGCATGTGCGAGTGCACGGGTTCAAACCCCAGCACCATGTACACAATGAAGTGTCTGAGGAATGAAAGTCACACGAAAAACTAAATAAAATTGTTTCTCTCTCTCCCTCTCTTTCACTGTACCTCTCTTTAAAAAAAAAAAATAACTACAGTTAATTTCATTATATACATATCTTTGTGTTCTACTTTTAAATGACTGGTTACTAAAAGTAAAATTTTTTAGAGCATCAACTATGCTTTAAATAGAATCTTTAGAAATATTAGATTATTTCTAGCTGGGTTATAATTTGAATTTATTGTTCCCAACACTGTATTAAAAGTTAAAGTTTCATTTTTCTTAATCTAACTTCCTGATAGTTTATCACAAAATGTTCCCTAATTGAAGTATAGGGACCCATACCACTACCCACCGCAAAAAATTCTTGAATATCAACATATCTAAACTGCACATTGAAGGTTTAAGATGGAAATATTAGTAGCTTCTATTCTGGAATCTCACTACTTTTTTTCAATTTAGAATAAAATTTTAGTCTTATCTTGAGATGTTTTGCTTGACATATCTAAAAGCGTTCAATTGGCAAGGACCCCAGAGAGTCAGACATCAATATAATAGTTCTCAAACTTTCATAACACTCTTATAAGTATAACTAAGCATGTTTACATACTGGATTCTATGTATAGGCATATTCCCGGGACAAGATGTGGCTTTTATGCAGTATAAGAACAAAACTGTAAGTGATTTCCATAAACTGCACAAGCTTTCAATCTAGCGTGATTAACCATTTCAGATTTTCTGATATCATTTAATTATAATACTTTATAGCTTTTAAGCCCTTTTTCTGTTAGCATTCAAAGTAGAGGACAAGAAGGACCAAAGAAAAATTTATAGTGAAAAATCTTAGAATCTGGAAAATTCAGTCTGTTAGTTTTTAACCTACTCAGTTTTTTCTCTTAGTTGAGCACAAATCATTATTTTATGTTACCAGAGTGCAGCTTACAGAACACGTATGTTACTGTGGGAACATGACTTGAAGTCACTATGTAATTTCCCATTAAATAAGCATCAGAACTTTTAACTTCGTTCCCAGTGAGGTCAGGAGCCTGCAAAGTGCTGTATGCACCGATTAAGCGTGTTTGTCCTGCGGGAAAGATGCGTCTGTAGCAATGCTCACCAGACCTTCAAC
Source organism: Aplodontia rufa (assembly GCA_004027875.1). Lineage (NCBI taxonomy): Eukaryota > Metazoa > Chordata > Mammalia > Rodentia > Aplodontiidae > Aplodontia > Aplodontia rufa. Next base: position 59,310 of record PVKS010000225.1, on the reverse strand, counting down.
CGCTCCAAACATTCCACCACCACTAACTTCCCTTTGTTCCTTATGAGGGGAAACTTATCTTGTAATTCAAAGAGGGGTTCTTTTATTTATATGAATTCCCCAATGCTGTTTGATGGTATTGATAGACCTAGATTTATCGTATTTCAAGATTGCACTTACTTCTTATTAGGCTTGTTGAGAAATCATTCACTTACACACAGTTTACCCATTTGAAGTGTGCAATGTGATGGCTTTTAGTATATTTACAAAGTTATTCAACTGTCATCACAATTAATTTCAGATTTTCATCACTCTTTAAAAAACTCTGCCTTCCTCAGCCATCTTCTCCCAGTTTCTCCATTGCTCCAGCACTAAGGCCATACCAATCTACTTTCCTTCTCCGTAGATCTCCCTATCCTGAACACATCACATGAGTAACCTCTACAATACATGGGCCTTTGTGGCTGGCTTCTTTCACTCAGCATAATGTTTTTCAAGGTTCATCCCTATTATTGCATATGTTTGTGTTTTATTCCTTTTATAGCTGAATAATATTCCATTGCATGGACATACCACATTTTATAAATCCATTCATTAGTTGATAGATATTTGAATTGTTCTTATGCTTGTTTTGTTATTTGCTATGATAAATACGGCTGCTATGAACATTTGTAGACATATGTTTTCATTTTGCTTGGATACGGAATAGAATTACTGTCATAGTGTAACTGCTTAGTCTTTAGAAGAATTTCCAAGTGTTTTTTTTAAGTGGCTGCACTATATACATCCCCACCAGAGTAAGAGGGTTTTAATTTTTCCAGTTTTTTGCCGATACATGTTTTGCCTATCATTGTGTTATTAGATATGTTTTGTCAGAGTGAATATGAAGTGCTATCTCATGGGTTAATCTGCATTTTTCTGATGGTTAATCATACTGAGTTTCCTTTTATGTGATTTTGGTCATTTTTTATATCTTCCTTGAAGAAATGTCTTTTTAGATCCTTTGCTCATTTTGAGTTGGGCTGTCTTTTTATTGTTGATTTATAGTATTTCTTCCTATATTAAAATTGCACTTTTTAAGAACTCTGGACACTAAATTATTTAGCACTTATTGTACAGCTTGTCATGAGTCATCGTTTTGGTCATTCTTTTTTATTGGTGCATTATAATTATATATAATAGTGAGATTCATTATGTCATACTCATACATGCACATAATGGTCCTTAAGACAGATTTTTTTTTTTTGCTGTATTTAATACTATAAATAAGCACTCTTAAATTCTTGTTACAAAGCATAATACAAATAGTAAAACACTGGTGAAAAGTACTAATTCTATACTAATATATACTGCTGGAATAAAACTTCTCCCCTCCCTCAAAAAAGAAAATAATTGAATGACATTATTCAATACAACAGCATTTCATCAAAAGTGTGTTTTGTAGCCAGGCGTAGTAGCACCTGCCTATAATCCCACCTATTGGGAGAATAAAGCAGGAGCATCACGAGTTTGTGGCCAATCTCTTCAGTTTAGCAAGACTGTCTCAAAAGACTGGGGGGTATAGCTCAGTAGTAGAGAATCCCTGGGTTCAGTCCCCAGTATTACAAAAAGCAAGAATATTTTTGCTTTTGTCTGAAGAGATTTGTATTTTAGGAAAAACTTAGAAATCACAATGTAAGTAATCTAGGTATTATAATTGTGCACTTTAATTTTCAAAATGGTAAAATTCAAACCTTAAGTCTTTGGCTACACTAAGATAATTGTTAAATTCCTTTAAAACACAGATGCTGAATTCATCAGTTACAACCTTTTATTATATTGAAGTATAATGTGTTAATTTCTGCAGTTATAGTGAATAAAAAATAAAGTTAATTTTAAAAATAAGGCAAGTGATGCAATAGTTTGAATATACTGAACTGTACACTTAAAAACAGTTGAAGGGGGCTGGAGCCATGGCTCAGGGTTATGGCGCTTGCCTGGCATGTGTGAGGACCTGGGTTCGAACTCCAGCACCAAGTACACAACTAAGTGTCGGAGCGATGAAAAGCTAAATAAAATAGATTCTCACTGTCCCTTTCTCGCTTAAAAAAAAGAAAAAGTTAAAGGGGGCAAATTTCATTATGTTTTTTAACACGATTAAAATTTTTAAAATAAATAAGGCAGGCTTAGTATTTTAATGTCAAGTCCTTTCTTGAATTTTTTTATTAGTTTGACTTAGTCCTACATATTGGAGGGAATTGTTGCTACGTATTCATGCGTACATGGATATTGGTATAGTGAGATTGTAAGTTAAGGCCAATCCTAGACCAGGATCTCCCCCTTTAATGTCAAAAAGAGGACGTTTTGAAGGGTTATTTGCTTATCAGTCTAACCTACCACAGAGTTTTTACACGAAGCTTCCAAAGTACATTCACTGCTTTGACTTTGATAGCTTTCTCTCATCCCTGGAATTTACTTTCTGAAATGAGTCATTTGGATACTTGAGTTATCCAGTATGTGAGTTCCTGGAGGCAGGATCAGATTCCTAAGTTAAGACATTCCTCAGCCACCCCTGGGTTGCCCTCTGGACAGGATTGGAGGCCAGGGGTGGGCGGGGAAAGATTCAGCAGCAAGAAGATCTCAGGATTACAAGGTCCAGTTCCCTGCAAGGAATGTGGGTGCCGAGCCTGGACTTCTGATGCAAATCTCACTGGCATTAAGTAGATTGTACAAGCTGCCTGGTCTCGTACAGTTCCAGTTACACAACGGCCCTCTTGCTAAAAGTTGTCTCGGTCTTTTACAGTGGTGTTGAATTCTACATTCGTTTTAATGCTCTCTATTATGTGTTATCATTCCATATCAGTTATTTTCAATTCCAAAAGAAGTGAATGTTTGCTTTGTGTATTATCTGTGCTTGAGTGTGTACAAAGAGAACCCTTCATGGTAGTGTTCCTTTAGAACTTTTTTTTTTTTTAAGAGAGAGGAACAGAGAGAGAAAGAACCAATTTTATTTAGTTTTTCATGTGGCTTTCATTGCTCCACGTACTTCCTTGTGTCCGTGGTGCTGGGGTTTGAACCCGTGTCCTCATGCATGCCAGGCAAGCTGAGCCGCTCCGCTCCAGCCCCAGGACGCTCCCTTTTTGAAAGCACTAGGAAAATATCAAACCCAAGTCTTAAACTCTGCGTCTTGGAGGAAAGACTTCTACTGCCTTTTGACCATCCATAAGGAAAAGCCAAAATGAAACTGGCCAGAAAGGCTTTCGAAACGGATCGTTCTCAGAAATCCAGGGGGTTGTTTCGTTCTGTTTTTTTTTGATGTCTTGAGTTTCCAACAGAAGCTGCAGAAAATTCACTTTTATTTGATGAGCCATTTTACTGTTATAAAGTCATGGCTACATTTTATTACTGATGTAGCCCACGTAGCTTCTTGCATTGACATGAGTATCTTTTTTTAGATATACAAGCAGAGTATATTTTAGGGGATATGGCTCAAGGATCCCCTTGACACCAAAATGCACAGACGCACAAAGCCCCTATATAAAATGGTGTAGTATTTGCATGTAACCTACACACATTTTCCTAAGTATTTTAAATCATTTCTAGGTTACTTAAAAAAAAAAAACTAATACAATGTGTTATGTAAATAATTGTTATACTGTATTGTTTAGGGAATAGTGACCCAAAAGCAGTTTGCATATATTCAGTACAGATGAAGTGTTTCAGAGTATGTTCCATCTGCAGTTTGAACTGGTAGCTTCAGAACCTACAGAAACAGAGGCCTGATCTGTACCCATGCATGTGATGATTACAGGTGATTCCTTTGTGTTCATTGCAGAAAACCCCCAAAAGACTCTGGTGGAAACTAAATTTACAGGATGGTTGCATCCTGAAGTTGATGACCAGGAGGACAGCATGGTCTTCCATCAAAATCTGCATCGGTACAGTTGCCAGAGGCTGGGTGGGCTATTGGTTCCATTGTCACAGGAGAAGAGTTGACTCTGAATAAGGGTCTGCGGAGCTCCTGGAGAGAAGGGGGAACTGGACTCGGCACCAGCGGGGGTTCTTGGCATGTGTGAAGGGAAAGAAGGGAAAGAGTTTCAGCACATGCCAGTCAGAGATGTAGAGGTTTATTTAGGAGAATGAATACACATTCAGGGAGCATGTGGACCATCTCGAAAGTGAGAGATGCAGTTTGGAGTTTCAGGATTCTTCTTTTAAAAGAAACTTTATGGGAGATAGATATGGAGAGGTCAAGATAATTTCTGGTGTTCTGGTCTGTCTTGGGATCCTCGGGCTAATGCAATCTTCATTATCTGATCAATAGATAATGCTGAAAAGTCCCCTCAATTATGCGTTCCTCAAGATATCATATCTCTCTCACTCTGTTTATTGGGGGGTTAATTAATAGTGCACACGTAGATTTTACAGATTTCCCGGGAATTCTGAGACCAATAAGCTTGCAGGAAAGACCGACTTGGAGAGTGACACATCTGGAAAAATAGGCGGAATTTCTGAGTTAAAATCTTCTTTCCTTGTCCTTCCTTTCTGGCTCTTTCCTATTGCTTCTGCCCCTCCTCAGTACCAGGATACACTGGCATGTTAGAGAACACTGGTAGACTATTGCACAGACTCTCCTTAATAACACGGCTGCTGGTTTTGTTTGGCTTTTTCAGAAACAATTGATTTCCTCTGCCTATTCTGCTTGTTCAGATTATGCTCCCTGTGTTAAAAAGTCACACGCGGGGCAAAATAAAATACAAACTCTCAAAAACGTAAGCAAAATATCCCAAGCATTTGGGGAATCTCAGTGTTAGACCTTGTTCAGCACTGATTGCCCGCAGTGGTTGGACACCACCATACCCCAGTCTGTTGGCTTTGTTCTTCCACCCCGTGGGTTGGTTTTTGTTTTTTTTTTTTTTTTTTGGTGGCTCAGTGCCAGAGTTTCTTCTGGATGGCAAGCTGCATGCAGGCAGAGAGCCCCACTCTGCTTAAGCTTTGCAGTGGAGCTGCTTGACAAGAGCCACACAGTCACTGTGCTCTGTCAGCCCTCGGTCGTGTCAGTAGAGATGATTCACCCCCGCAGTGGAAGATGGGATTGTTCCCAAGGAAAACCCTTTGTAGAGTCACATGTAGGGTCTCTGGAAGGAGGAAATTCCACCTTATGGTTCTAAGTCTTTGAAAACTTTTTATTTCAATAGTAGCCACAAATAATGTTGAAAAGGATATTTCTGGGGAAGACATAACTGGAAATCTTGCAGATTTAAGTCATTCCTGCCTCGGTGGAGTACACAGTCGGGTATGAAGAAAGCAGAGCTGCCGGTAGAATTTAAAAATGCACTTTACTGGGGCTGGAGCAGTGGCTCAGCAGTTTCAGCTCTTGCCTGGCAAGCACGAGGACCCAGGTTCAAACCCCAGCACCGCATACGCAAACTAAGTGTTGGAGCAACTCAGGCCATGTGAAAAACTAAATAAAGTTGTTTCTCTCTGTCTCTGTCTCTCTCACTGTCCCTCTCTCTTTTAAAAAAAATTTTAAAAAAAATGCACTTTATGCACCCGCTGTTAATTGTGCTATTGTAGTTTCTTTGGATGTTTGTGATTTTTGAAATCATCTCTGTTCTGCCAGGCATGGTGGCACATGCCTGTAGTCCCAATTACTTGGGCAGCTGAGACAGGAGGATCGAAAGTTGGAGGCCAATCTCAGTAACATAGCAATACCCTCAGCAACTTAGTGAGACCCTGTCTCAAAATAAAAAATCAAAAGGACCAGGGATGTTGCTCAGTGGTAAAGCATCCCTGGGTTCAGTCCCCAACACCAAAAAATAAAGGAAGGAAGGAAGGAAGGCCAACCATGGTGGCGCATGCCTATAATCCCAGCAACTCAGGAGGCTGAGGCAAGAGGTTGCAAGTTTGAAGCTAGCCTCAGCAACTTAGTGAGGTCCTAAGCCACTTAGCAAGTCCCTATCTCAAAATAATAAAAAAATAAAAGGGTTGGGGATGTAGCTCAGTGGTAAGGCACCCTTGGGTTCAATCCCCAATTTCAAAAGAAAGAAAGAAACCTTCTCTGTTCCAAAGCTCTCATTTCCATTAACCAAGTTTATCTATTATTCTAATTAAACACAGGACTTACATAGCACCACATTAGAAAATATGTTTCCATTTGTTTTCCTTTACTTTATTGAAAATGTGTATGGGGGTATTGGTTTTTTGGGGTTTGGTTATTTTTTTTTCTTTTTTGCAGTTTTAAGTATGACTCTAATTTATCATCTTCCTCTTAAAATACTGTTTGAGCCCTACAAGTTCTCAACAAACCTTCGCTGTTGACCAATTTCTATTTTCAGACACACATTATTCAGAATGCAGCCTTTTAAGAGGAGTCGAATGAAATAATTTAACTATTTTCAACATACAAAAGGCAAAATTAACCGCCATGAATTTCCATGGAACAAAGCATCTTTGATCCTTCCAAAGAAATGTTTTCATTTTTGATGCCCAATCAAGATAAACTCAAATTTTAAAAAAAAAACATGTATCTATATAGAGAGAGGAAGAGAGAGATACATTTATGTTGCTGTTAGTATTTCCTTTGCCAGTTAAAATGATTCTAAGCATTGCTCAGGAAAGAAAGGGAGAACAGATATAGCAATGAAAATTTAACCAATTTTGCTTTGGCATATCATTTCCTTCATTCTACCTATTGGTCTCATTACACTGAAAAGCCCTTATAAAAATTAAGATAGAATCAGTGATTCTTCCATAGACGGAGATTTTCAGCAGCAGAAAAGGCAGGTTTGGGTCAAATTTTTACTGAGGAACATTTCCTTAACAAGCATTCAGACTACAATGTTAATTTTATTTTATTTTGTAAATAAGATCCACTTTTGAGAAAAGGCAGCAATTTCTGTTATCACAATTGATTGCAATAACCTCATGGTTTTTTGCTTCTTGGTTTTAATTTGTCCCAAAACTTACTTGGAGGAAGCTAAAATCTAGCTTCCAGCTACAAGTTGTAGTGAATATTTTGGAGTCTTATTATTTGAATCATCCATTATTTCTTATAGAATTAGAGACAGAAATGCCTTGTGTGATTAAAAGATGTTATAATTAAAAGATTTATTTTAATTAAGGTAGTTAACATTGAACTCACCATCTGGTTTGTGCACGTCCCTTTTTTCTTTTTTGGAGGAGTACATAGATACACAGGAAATAGTGTTTTAGTCTTTTAAACACCTTGTTGGTAAGTTTTGTTTTATTTTGTGTGTGTGTGTGTGTATGTTTGTTTGTTTTTAATTACTGGTGAAAGAAAGTGAAAAGAAGTTTCTATGTGCAATTATCTTATCTACAGACAGAATATGCCACTCAATTTCTGAATTTTCAGCTTAGGAACTTTTCAAGGAAATTTAATTCAGATCTTCAAAATCTACCATGTTTGCCCCGTAATTAGTCAGATCTCTGTACAACCTACACACACATCTGTGCCATATGTCATACTCCACAAAAAGCGCTGGAACTTTTGACTTTTCACCCTTTGGCTGCCCTTGGTATTGAAGGCTTTGGTGGGCTTAGTTCATAATCAGTATTCTTGTAGGATAACCCCTGACACTGAACTGCTGATATTAAGTTCTACGTGTACAGATTGTCCAAGTCCACATTCAAAGGGTGCAGCCTCGCTGGGAGTGAGACTTGAAAAGAATTTTTTTAGGACATGAACAGACCCAGAGAGTAAATGGTCTTCAGAGAGAGTAATTCTCACTATTTTCCCCTTCAATCACGTACAATGCAAAGACTTCATGGCGGAAAGCAAAGCGTGACTTTGATCTCTCATGACCCTCGCTGCATTAATGACCTTGTTCAAAGGTTACTAAGATTTCAATAGAAGAAAAAAGTATGAGAACAAAAAAGCACTTAAAAAAAATCACTACAAATATACACTCTTGCACTATGTACAATAAACATTCCTGACTTCGCAGTGCAATTGTTGTATTCTTTATGTATGTTTACTTGAAAAAGTCACTACTCCATCCTGGATGAATGAATTTATCTGATTGACTCATCCATAAAAGATTCCCTGAGAATTTCATTATCTCTACCACTAAGAAAAAAAAAAAATTGGAAAGTTGGCATAAGTTCCTATTCTTAAGCTTCCCAAAGAAAAACACAATTCTGTGTTCTGTTGGTTGACAAGTCCAATATGGAACAGAGACAGGCAGAGCAGGCTGTAGGCTTTCTGTAACTTTCAGTTGGTTCATTATAAAGATATTTCCTTTTTAGGAGCTTCATTCCAACAGATTTGTTGAAAAACAAATCCTGACTGTGTTAAAAGGACATGCTTTACTTTGAGAAAATACCCTAAAGAAAAATCTTTTTTTTTTTTATTAGATGAATATGGAGTTACAATTGAGGGGGAAACATTGTCAAACAATCAAGAACAAATGTATAGATACATAGTTATCCAAGGCTAATGCCATGTCATGGATGCCTCCTTGGGTTCCCCATATTTCTATGTTTCCCCCAGAAGAACCCCTGAGTTAAATGGATATCTCATGGAGGTCAGAGATCTCCTTCTGAGATGATTCTCCCATATTCCCACCCTCTAGTCTCCTAGATATCCTTCCTAAACCCTACCCCCAACCTGTCCCCCACCCTAAGCCTCCAGGTATCCTAGGCAGTCATCCCCCTGTTTGTGTAAATTTTCATACAATTTGAGGTTATTATTAGCTTAGCCATCTAACATAGTGCTTCCAGATGTATTCTAGCTCTAAAGAAAAATCTTGATGAACGGTTCTCAAAAATTCTCCAGTCTCAGCATACTTTAGGAATTTTGAAAAATCACTGTTTGCAGTGATTAATAGTAGTTAATGTAACCTCTTGTTTGGTTTTTACTCTTGGTGTGGAGGGATCACAGGACCTAAGTAAACTTGCATGCTTTTTGAAAAAAAATTCTAGAGACTGTTTGGTTGCCCTGATGCTCATTCCACCCGCCCCACTTCTTCACAGTTGAGTGAGGTGTGCCCTCCCAGTTGAAAACCACCATGAGTTTTCGAAGAAAAATGAATTTTTAAATGCTCCACCATGGATCACTTAAGTTCATTTATATTTGGTTCAAAGTTTTAGGAACTTTGATTTCCTTTTTAGGAATATATTGCAGAGCAAATGTGAAGGGTGGGCTCAGAAATGTCAGTCGACCTTACTATTTGAGAGGCATCCATCTCCTAGGGTAGAGGCCTCGGGGAAACAAGATTAAATGTTGACCTTGACCTTCAACTCTGGGTGAGGGTGGAAGTCTCCTGAAGACAGGACAGTGCTTTCCATAGTCAGAGGGAACCTGGTTCTCTTGGAAAATGATTCTGTTGCATTCATCATTTGTTTAAATTGAATAACAGTTCTTTATTATTTTCAGCCAACTCTTTTTTTCTTTTTAATTTCCATTCCTTTTCTCTCTCTCTCTCTCTCTCTCTCTCTTTTATCATTTATTGGTACAAATCAAGGCACATTCCTAGGTTGAATTTGTTTGTCACTTTCTTATTCTGTAGGTGGTAGTTTGAGCCTCCCCACCCGCATTCCTTTCTCTTTTTTCTTTTTCTTTTCTTTTTTTTTTCTTTTTTCTTTTTTTTTTTTTTTTTTTTTTTTTTTTTTTTTTTTTTTTTTTTTTTTTTTTTTTTTTTTTTTTTTTTTTTTTTTTTTCCTTAACAATCTGTTTGTTGAAGAGAGCAGGCTGTTTGTCATGGAGGATTGGTTTCTACAATCTGGATTTTGATGATTATATCTCCCTGGTGGTGGTTAACATTTTCCTCTTTGTGCCCCACACCAGTATTTCGTGGTGATGAGTTTCACAGAGAAACAGCAGAATTCTCCAGCAGCAAAGGCCTTGAAGAGCCCCAAGAATCACAAATTTTAGGAGCTGGTGAAGTCAGTTGGCCAAAGAGTATTGAATTAGAGTGTCTTGAGTTGAAAATTGAGTTAGCCTTTGCCAATGAGATAGGTACTTCCTTATTTCATTTGTCTCAAAGCAGCAGAGAGCTACAAAATAAGTCATAAGGTGCTTATAGGCACAATAAAGACTGCAAAATTCTGCTTAAAAGGTACCCATGGGTCCTTTTCAAGTTACTCAGATTTTTAGAGAGCTGGGTCATCATTTTTAAGGCCTTGAGTGTAAGCGGAATAAATGCATACTGGTGAAAACATAACATGAAAGAGAGCTAAGCTATTTCTGATTTAGGAGAGAAAAAAAAAAAAAGAATAGGAAAACTATTGAAAAGTTCATATTAAAAAAATCAAAAATATAAACTAGGAGCTAAGTCAAATACTTGAACTGCTCCTTCAATTTCCTTCCTCCCACTTCGTCCCCACACACTCTCTGGGCTTATTGATTCTCCTTAACTCCATAGACTGTTGACTAAGCCACCCTCCACCCTAGCGCAGTCCACAGCACATTGATCCTCATCTACAGGGATTTATTTCTCCCTGCCTACACCTCACCCCACTCCTCAAGGTCATGCACTTTCCTTTCTTTCTTTTTTATTTTGTAATTTTTTATTGTTTGGGTTTCTGTTGTTGTTATAAGAAGACAGTGTGGTTTTTCTAAAACTCAGCTCTGAGCTTGTTCCCACATTGCTTCTGGAATACCGGCCAAATTCTGAGCACGTTGGGCAGGGCACCTCTTCATGTGTTTCCACCTGCTCACTCCTGCTCCTCACCACCCCACTTTCCCGCCTCCGTGCATTCCTGAATCGTCATGTGAAACCCCTCTTTACCCCACCACCCCTGCTCTTCCCTTGCATGTCACTTCCTCCAGAAACCTCCCTACCCTTGCAGTATACTGAGGTGGCCCCATTGTCAGTCGCCCCCTCCTCCTCTAGCCAACTGTGTCGTAAAAGCAGGGACCGTTTTGTTCAGCATTCCATCCCAAGGGCTGGCACCAGGCATTTTTTTTTGAGATTTCAGAGTCTGAAGTTATTTTATAAAATATTGTGCACGTCTCCACTTTCATTTTTAAAAGTATTATTGTACTGTGCAACATTGTGTGAAGAAATTATTGCAGGAGGAAGAAAGGACCAAAGTTCCAGCATCTGAAACTACTATATGGCTTCCTTGAGCAGCATTACACCAGGAAAAAACAAAAACAGAAACAAAATCTGGACCCTTGATTTAGAGTAAGATTATGCCCTACTGCCAGCCTGTGATTGGCTCCCCACCCCACTCCCACCCCACTTCTTTTTAAACAGGCAAAGAGAGCTTTGCTGTGTTTTTCCTGGAAAGATTCACTGATTCAGTCACTCCGCTAATATTTGGTGGAATGCTTACTGAAGTCATGGCATGCAGTTCAGCCCTGGGACTTGAGGGCATGTGTTGCCTGCCGATGAAAACACCGAGCATTACATGGGAGTTCTCCGCTTGCCAGCCAGTGCACTTCCCTGACAGGCATTTCCGGATGTGTGGAAAGATTTATTTTGGCACCCCCAGCTCCAACTGGCATGGGAGAGTGTGCATGCATGTGCCTGCGTGCGTGCGCGCGCACGCACGCACGCACGCACACACACACATACATTAGCTTTCTCTCAGTTCTAGGATCATCTGTTCTCAAAGTCTGGAACTGAGTTAACACTACAGCAGAAGAGCTAGTTCTTGATAACTTGCAAGGGGGAGAGGGCATCTTTCCCTCCCTTGGAGCTGAGTACAACAGCTTAAAAATAGAACAATGTGTGTTTGGTGTATTCTTTTCATCCTCTGCATCAATAACAGGTGTACAGTTACAGACACAAAGAGCTAGATTCACGTCTTCGTACACCTCCAGAGAATTCCCATAGTTACCCACAGAGCAAGACCTGGGCCTAAAATCGTTCATAAAAAGAAAGTAACCCAATATAGCTATGTACTGGTAATGCCGCTGTATCACATGGCTCTATTATTCTTCTCCCACAGTGACTCTAGGATGCAAATGCACAGCAGAAGAAAATTTTACCAAGAACAATTCTCAGGAAACTCATACACACACACACATCTTCCAGACCACAAAATAAAGCTAATACCTCTAAAAGCTGAACTGGAGAACTGGACATGGCTACTGTAAATTGCAGGCTGTGAATGGCTTTCGGGGAGGGTCCAGAAGACTGAAGTGCTTCCACCAGAGAGCACAGGGACGGCTTTTATAAAGCTCATGTGAGACCTCAGGTTGCTTTGCTAGCTTGCCTTCGAATGCATTTTTTAAAGATGCACTCCTTCCGTTATTTTGTGACCTCTTAGAAGCTTTGACCTCACATTTGCTTTGTGATTCAATTGTGTGTCTGCTTTGCAGCGTGCGTGGTCAGTCACGGTGTCACTTAATGACCGTTCACCCACAGGTCTGCAGTGTAGAAGCAGCATCCCCGCTCACACACTGCCCGGCAGCTGCTTGCAATTCCTTCACGTTCCCTCGGAGGAAACGGTCCATAATAGATGTGAACAGATGCTAGGTGTTTGGCAGCATTGCGAAGGCTACTAGTTTTCAAATTTGGGGTTATTTCATGTCTCATAATTAGAATTTCAACAGCCTTCACAGAATAGGCTTCTAGTGTGTTCTTGTGTTCACATAAATACTTAACTTCTGGCTCCCCATTTACCTGCCTCTCACCAGTTCTTCTGACCTATTTATTGGTTCTGACAACACCACTACTAAATTCTTGGCTTTCCGCGTCGAATCTGGTAAACATGTACAGGAAGATCTGATTTGGCACTAAAATCGCTCTTTCGTTTTGGATGAGGTTTTCCACTTGTCACCCAACACTGTTGCCAGAACTCCAACTTACAGTTTATTAGTTTCCCAAATCCCCATGTCTGGGGCCCTCTTTTTCTTCTGCCACATGGAATCCCTTTTTTCTCAGCCCCAAGACATTGCTGCATCTGCTGGACTCCCCTGGGCTCCTGCACTTTGAGAGCAAGCACTAGGTTGTATTTCTGTCTACAGCTCCTGCTGCTGGTGTGCAGTAAGTGCTCAATACATGTACCTCAAATGAGCCAAGGATTGCTAGCTAAGAAAAAAGAAAACGTTAACGCTTTCTTCTTCATCAACTGAACTTCAGAAGACTCAGAATACACCTCTAAGGGGAAATCTTGTGCCCCATACATGCCAGAAAGTGTTTAGAGGCACAGAAAGCGCAGTGTGAGTTGGCTGAGCCAGTGGAAGTCTTCTCAGGCTTCAGAACAGTCCTAAATGAAGGCTCCTCTGCGTATCTTGCACACTGATTCCCCAGACACAGATAGCCCATTCGCCCCGCTTTTTATACCACGCATGTCCTTATTTGGATAGTTTACACTCCTGCTCATTTGAAAGCTATTCCACAAGCGTCCATAAGGCACTTTACACATGCTGTGGCCTCCATGAGACTGTCTTTATGCTTCTTGGCCATGAACCATACTATTTCCTTTATTTCCCCTGTCAAAGCTCGTGTGTCTCTGTGCTCTCGCTGGGTTTCCCATAAATAGTCCTGACAGCATCTGCCTAGGTGTGCATGCTTCACCCCTTCCCGTCCCCACCACCATTCTGCTATGAGTCCAGCTCAGCAACTGTTGTCTAGCCGAGGCTGTTAACTCGCTTGCCATTAAGCTCCTCCAGTTAGCTGTGCTAGGCGCTGAGGAAGGAAGTCACTGAGCTGTTAAACCTAGACTTTAGACCCTGGATCTTCTCCACAGAGAGCAAGATGTTTACATCTGAAAAGTTCAACAGGCCCCTGCTGAGGGGTGGTAATTCCTGGAACACAAATTTAGGAGCTACCAGAAGGTTCTACGCCAGTCACAGCACTGACTAGCTGTGGAAGAAATCACTTGGGCATCCAGGGATCATTTATGGAGTGGAAGTAATATCAATAGTAATAAAATTATTTGTTTCAGGAGCCTCAGGGGGGACCTGAACGGGAGCTCAGTGGAGACCACGCTGTGAGCACCTCTTATGTCAATCTGCAGGCCCTGGACTAACGTCAGTGGTCACCACTACTCTAAGATTCCATTTCATTCCCTTAAGCATCAGCCTCAGAGGCCCTTTTTGGCTTCATTGCTGGAGAGCATCGAGTTTAAGGCTCCTCTTCACACTTGCATCTGCGGTCTGCCCAGACAGCATCATTTCCTCAGTCATGGCCCAGGTCCAAGGTTGGCATCGTCATTGACCACGCCTGGCTTTATCACTCACTGGTGGTCAGTTTGAGAGGTGTCCTGCGTTACTTCAGCCCGTTTAGTTGGTTGCTGTTCCCTGAGCTGTCACTGCATCTTGTAGGTGTTTTTGAATGAGAAACCACTTCTAGTGACCCCAGGTAAACAAGTGAAGTCACTATATTGTCTACGTTAAAATTAAAAAAAAAAGACATTGACAAGAAAGTGCTTGACTTCCAAGATGGGAAAACCTCATTCCTTCATTTGTCCTCACGTACATCCCCCAGTTTCAAGTTGGTCCACTAAAGCCAAACTTTGAACTGCTTTGCATTAACAAAAATCCTTGAAGTGTTCATTCTGTCCCAGCCTCACTACTAACCTGTGGGTCATCCTTACATGATTGAGCCTCAGCCATAATTTAGCGCCTGTTTAAGGCATTTAATTTTGGCTTTTTGATGACAGACTTGGTTTCCAAGAGTGTTTGCAGATTCCTCCGATCCAGTTTCCCATCGTTAAAATGAGTGAAGGACTGGGACTGTAGCTCAGTGGGAGAACGCTTGCCTAGCATGCACAGGGTCCTGGGTTTGATTCCTCAGCACCAAAATAATAAAAATAACCCATGCCAGTTAGAAGCAATGCTGTGTGATTTACTAGCCTGGAGCAGAACCTGGCCCATGGCCACTCCTCAATAATTAGCTAAACACAGTAATGTGTGGCTCTCGTCTGAGGCTGTGTTTGGGAACATTGGTATTACAGCTGAGATCAGGTAAGATCTTCCACCTTAAAGTGGTAAAATAATAACCTTGACTGTAGGTTCATTCTACAGTTGGTGACAATTTTTATTTTACCTGCTAGCAGTTATTGAATACAAGCACATATTTATTATATTACTCATTATTTTAGGAAAAGAGACATTTCCTGATGTTGCAGTCAGTCTTGTGGTAGTTTCACAAAATATCTTGTAATAGCTCCATCTACTATAAGGAGTCTCTTCATGTTTTTAAAATGCTCCTCCTATCATAACTTTTTGGCCAATACATTTTGTTTTGGTTATTCTGAAAATGTCTGTGCCTTCCCTAATACCTTTGACAATAAAATAGGGCCTCATAAAAATAGCAAAATAGGGCTGGAGCTGTGGCTCCGCAGTTTTGGTGTTTGCCCCGCATGCATAGGGATGCGGGTTCAAACTGCAGCACCACATACACAATGCAGTGTCTGAGCAACGAAAGGCACATGAAAAACTAAAACTGATTCTCTCTCTCCCCCTCTCACTGTCCCTCTCTCTTAAAAAAAAAAAAAAAAGCAAAGTAGATTTGAAAGTGGCTGAACATTTAGACCTAGAAAGTATTTAAGGTTCCACGTTAACCTTAAAATACACTTGGGAAGTACCCTGTTGTACTTTTCAAAAAAAAACCCTGTCCTGTTCTATATTTTTATCAACAATTCAACGACAGAAAGCACCTACTAGTGTTTTCTGATGACATAAACCCCAAAAACGGATGGCTTTCACTACATGTGCCTGTGATTATAATCAAAATGACTCCAATAGGCTGCAATGTTGGATGGAAACCAACAAGACAAAGTTTGAGCAGGGAATAAATGTACATTTCTGCTTTTAGACTCAAAAGGCAGTTGCGCAATTACAGGATGGGGAGCAACTGGGCTTGGCAGGAGTTCATGTGACTAAAAGCTTAACGTGAAACAGCAGTAGGAAGTAGAGGCTAAAAAAGAATGAATATAGCTGTGTGCTTCCTCAGTAGAAATATTAATAGTTCACTGTACCCTGCACCAGTCATGCTGCGTTGGGAATAATTTGTTCCGTTCCGAGCACGTTCAGGAGAGTCTTTGACAAGGCAGAGTAGCTACTAAGAGGGTGTTGACTCTAATCCAAGACACATTTATTCGACTCCTGTTTGAGGCAGGCAATATGCTAACCAGAGCAGGCATTAAAGAGCCCTTGCCGGCCTCCAGCCTCAAGGAGTTGAAATTTAAAACCAAGAGTCCAACAGGTATGCACATGACTGTGAAACAAAGCAGCCTGTGGAGCCAAGAATCACAAAGAATGTGCTGTGGGAATTCAGAGGCTGGACCAGCAGTAGGGTTTCTACAGGAAACGAGGACAGTGCAGAGGAAGTCTTGAAAGCAAAGATGCAGACAGGAAAACTCCAGGCACATCTAGGGAATACTGAGTAGTCTGGGTTGCCTGGAAGAATGGGGTACGCCTGAGCAGGAAATGAAGCTGAGAAAAGAAGGTTTGGGCCAGAGCATGGGGGCATGGACTGGGCGCAGTAAAGGCATTACAGATTGGGGTGCATCTGGAAGTGATGATACATAAGGACCTGCTGCAGAAAGGATGTGTATTTAGTCTGAAAAAAGAAGATGATGACCAATGTCTACCCAGTAAATGTGGACCAGGCTTACTTCAGTTTCCTCCAGAAGCAAAAATTTATCTCAGGGGAAATGGGCAATAAGGAACCAGATCCCAGATTTTTTTCTAAGTACTGTTTAGTTTTGGATTTGGGTTTGGGTTTGGTTTGGTTTGGTCTGGTTTGGGATTTTTAATGAAACTGCCCAGTGATGAAGAGCTAACCTAGTAGCTTGTGAGCACCATCGTGGATGGACTTACAGAAAGTTTGGTAACTGCCACTCCAAATAGATTGGGGGAAGAAGGGGAGGCTGCAGCTTCACCAAGTGGCCAGGGAGGCCTAGTACCTAGTACATGTGACTTTCCATGGTTGAGTTTGCTCTCTTTCTTCTTTGATTTAGGATTTCCATGAGTGTATCACCTTCTGAATAAAGTCACCATGTTGTGATGTCCGGCTGACTCCAGTGCAGGAGTTCCCGTGCTATGACAGTAGCCATTGCCATCATTGCCTTATTTTATAACCTACATGTCATCCTTCTTTACTATGACATATAGCATCCTTTCAAATATGAATTTTAAACAAATGTTTGTCATGGTTTCCCATTAGGTGGGTCAAATGCAGACCAACAATTGCTGCAAGCACGGTGAAAGGTATTTATTTTGCAAAGAAACTCTAAAGCACCAAGTATAGTAATTAAATAGTAGGTTCTAGAATCGGAAAGATGAGAGTTCATAAGTCAGCAATACTACTTACTAGCTGTGTAATCACGAAGGAGGGATTTAATATCCTTGCCTCATAATCTGTGAAGGGAAATTGACTATTTTTAGTCCCCACTTTGGAGAGTTGTTTGGGAGGCCTCAAAGAGACAAAATGCTTAGCACAGTACCTGGAATAATTTTACTAAGTTCTCACATTTTACAGTGCTGTTCCAAGGAGCCATTATAAATATTCTATCCTTATTCCTTTTAACAACAATAGTTTCCGTTCTCTCCCCTCTTTTAAAATCATTTTGTGTGATCATATTTTACTCAAGGATACCCACCCACTAATTGTGCTTGTTCCAAATATTGGTGTTTGCCTTATCATTTGCCTGCTGCTAGATCCCATGAGAAAGATTCATTTTACCAACCCATCCTGTGCAGCATCAGTCTCCAATCGACCAAATGATGCTTCCACGTCTTTTCTTTGGATACCCTCCTAGATCCCTGAAGTCTGTTGAGAATATGTGAAATTGGATGTAAGTGACTATTCACAATTGTTTTGAGAATTTTTGGAAATTCTTAAATACCCCTGGAAAAAAATATTAAATATGAAGCTGAGAAGAAAAAGAAATCATGTACACAGGTATTTTTAAAAAGAAAAATATGCAAAAACAGCTCCCTTCTATAGGAGGAAGAAAGTTGTAAAAGTATTGGCCACTACTTGTGGATTATCAGGAATAATTCAATTCCATTGTTGCCCTTGGACCTGGGGGCAAAAATGCAGCTTTTCCTGTTCCAAGGAGAGAATGTTCTCCTACCACACACAAGGCTGAGATGAGGGAAGCAGATCAAATCCAGAGTTGAGGGCAAAATTTTTTTTTCCACTTTGTGGAGTGATTCTGCTCTATTGTTTGACTCAGGTAGTTGGGAGAATATAATCCCTGACTCCCTGGGTGTGACTGTTCCTTTATAGATTAGATAAGAACAATTGATGCGCTTTTAAATGCTGAGAAAACTAATCAGAACTCAAAGGGGGGTGTTGTGGGCCACAGCCCAAAAACTATGCTACAGTTAAAGCACCTGCTGAACTTTTCCTCTGTCCACATTCCTGTTTTCCATTTCCTTTTCCCTATGCTTTTCTCTCTCTCTCTCTCTCTCTCTCCTGTCATTCTCTACTCTCTTATCTCCACAGTCCTCTTTTTCTCCTCTCTTCATCCCTCGACTTTATCCCCAAAGACTGAATTTGGCACACTCTCTGTCCTAACTGGCCAAAATGTGGACGTGAATTTTATTAAAAATGTATTCTTTATAGAGTAGTTAAGATTCACATCTCTGGATTTAATTTAGAAGATAGATAAGGTGAACTTGTTTTGTTTTCTAGCTGATTCTTTTTTTTTTTTTAATAAAAAATACATCTTTTTGGAAAGTCATAGTTTCAGTCTTAAGTCACATAGTTAATCTCAGAGGGCTCAGGTTGGTTCTGGTTCCAGAATCTGTCCTTGCCAAGACGTGGGGGTGAGGTAGGGGTGGGAGTGGTAGAAAACTGTTCACCCAGGGGCGTGGGTGACTTCCTGCAGCCCTGGAGTCCTCTGCCTCCCAGCCTGGATGCTGGGCCTGGAGTCTCACTCCTGCTTCAGCTGTCCTTTAGGGAAGCAGGGCCAGGTCCAACTTGTCTTCAGCACCCATATGTCACTTTCAGCTTCTGTGAGGCTTTGCTTTCAATTCCTTTTCTTCTGTGAGGGACAGGCCCTTCGTGGGAAGAAAGGGCCCCCCTCGGAGCCTGACATGCTCAGCAGTCAGATCCAGACGCCCTTTGGTTGACTTTGGACAAGTGGAGCCCAGTCGTGGAATGGGTCGTGGCCATTCTTCCTTCTGCCAGCTAAGAAACGTGCTGCCCTGACCATCCTCCTAAGAAGGTCACGTGGAAGGCCTTTTCCACTGCAGCAAACATGGTCCAAAGTAAAGACGGCTTTTTTTGGAAATTGCAAACTATTCATCCAGTGGTTGCTTGATTCTTTGTGGGTGGGGGTAAAGGGACTGGGGCTCTGGCCCGCACAGAACTTCCTCTCATTAAACCAGAGCAATTCACTGCTCTCCGCAGGCGCTCTCTGTTAGTGAATTCACCTACTTTCCCCACTAATATTAACACTCACAGTTCATGATGCCCGTGGGCAGCCCACCCAGGCAGAGAGGTGCACATCCCAAAGGACAGATTTCTCTTCAAAGCCAGCTTCACAGGTATGACCAAGGGTGGCTCTGGTCAGCCCGTTGTCCCCACTGTCCAACACACTTTTCTTTTTGCTGCTGTGTTCTGTGGTCCTGGGTTTCTAAGTCTTGGCATGAGGACAGTCATTCCTTTGTACTCGGCTGTTACAATGAGGTAACCAAAGAAAGGGTCTTGGTCTGAGGCTGTCAGCTGTTACTAATCACTACTCCCCAGCTCCTCGTGGGTCCTGCTCGCCTCTCCCTCTTGCTCTGCTTAGCACACATAAAGAAGATGAATTACTCTCTGGTTCCTCTTCAAAAAAGCATATTGTGCGGCACATTCCAACACTGTGAGCAAAGGATGGGCTAATGGGAATGGCAAATGGGTATCTAAATCACCTCGAGGTGGCTCTCGCACCAGCCGCTGGGGCCTAGGAGAAGAGAATTTCAGGGTTGCCCCTTTCTGAGAGTTTCTGGCAACCTTGCTTGAGAGTGAGAGGAAGTCCCTGCGGTGGGCTCCCTGGCAAACCACAGGACCGGAACCATCACAGGGCAGTGCGAGTCTGTAACGAGAGTCTGTTGAACCATCAAGACCAGCGTAGAGAGACGCTAAACCTCAGTCTCAGAGGCCACCACTGGCTGGTTCCCCAGGATTGGCAGCCTCCTCCCCAAAGGTTAAGGCAAAGTGCATTAGTAGAGCTTGGCTATTAGAGGTAGCAGTGGTGGAAGTTGGGCCTCAGTTTCCCCTTACTGTTTCCTTATATAGGAGTTCATTCTCGAAGGACAGCTGTAGCTAGAAAAAAGGAACTGTCTACTTAGTCCTACCAGACCGAGGGTAAAAGTGATTTATTTGAAATTTTCCTGCGACTAGTAATATTGTCTGTTCCACTGATTTGTTTCCATTTAACGATATTTCAAAAAGGAGAATGTTTCTCTTTCTGCTTTTCTACACTTCATTTTCCTAGGGAACGCTAGAGCTCCAAGAAAAAGTTTGTTGACAAGTTTTAAGGGTCAAATATAAAAATCAGCTTGCCTGATAAATGATATACCGTCACAAGTGGCAAGGTTGTGACAGACTTTCCCATGTTGCTTTTATGCCATATAATCTTATAAAGCTGAGTGGCATTCTAGGCTAATGAAATGGTAAGCTGTATGATATTACGAATATATTCAAGGGAAACTTTGGCCTGCGTGAACACCCATGTGAAAATACTTGTGATTTAATTGACTGTGAATGCTACAAGAGCCTTCTCAGCTCTTGGTGAAGATGATTTAACTCTTCACTAGGAATCACCAGTAAAAGTAAATTGCTTTCTTTTCTCAAAATTCCATGAAGTGAACCTTTTCTAAAACTAACCCCCTTGTTACAGTATCCATAAGATTTCTGTCCAGATGAATTGACCAGATACGGGAGCTCAGCACCCTCATTTCTTGGCCTCTTCTAGTGAGATGAAATGAGTTCTTGGATATGATGGGTAGCCCAAGGTCACAGGAAATGAAGATGATGGGAAGGGAAGACCGTAGCTCATACCTTCTTTTTAAAGCCTGAGCTATTATCAAAATGAGATTATATACCAAATTATATATACCTCATTGCAAATCTGCACCTACAATAATGAAAACGTTTTACACTATGACCTGGCATGCACATACATACACACAGAGAGATGAAAATTTTTGTTTTAATACAGCTGTGCTTACCTTTACCAAATGAGATACACTCTACTATTTTCTACTGTATCTTCTTTCATTAATGGATAAAAATACTAATCATGATCCATTAAGCTGATTTCTTGACTTGCATAACACGCACTTAATGTAGCTCTCTCTCCTCTCTGCCATTCCCTTCTCTACTTTTTTTTTATTTGTTTGTTTGTTTATTCCCTCATTCTTCTGATGACCTATGGACAGATGAAGTAATAACAATTACTTCCATAGGTTCATTTGAAAGAGTGAAATATGTTAGCAAAGGAGGGATATATGTTAGAAAACAGGAATGAGGACCAAGGGCAAGAGGGAGAGTGTCCAGGTGGTGAGGAGTGGAGTTCTGCCAGCATCCCGACCCTCCTGACCACTGCTTGGGGACACCTTGCAGTAATGACCTCCCAGCTCTGAAAACAAAGTTCCAGATAAGACCACATGTACTTGTTTTCTTTTTCCTCACAAGGTCTGTCTCTCATTGTTCCAGACAGAATGAAACTCGTTATTTTAGATTAATTGAGGGAATATCAGTCAAAACTAGAGAGTCAAAAGTTGAGGGTGTTTTAAACAAAAACAACTTTAGTATTTGTAATACATATAGTAACCCAATCTAAGTGTTGAAAAAAAATGTGTGTGGCCTCTACACAGCACAATGACCACTATTTCATCAACGCGTAATTCCAGGTACTTCCTGGTGCAGGGCTTGTTCCAGCGATTCCTTATTTGGTTTTCTGTTGTTTTTGTTTTTGTTTTTTCACTAAGGTACTGCATTGGAGAAAACAGATGGTTCCCGCTTTCTTGGCCCTAAAATTCTAGTGGTGGGAGACATCGACTGATTGCAGCTATCATTATCCAGGGCCTACTTTGTATACTATTTAGGTGTGATTAACCTTGCAATGTAGGTATTATTATCTTCTTTCCTAGATGAGACACAGAAGCTGAGAGAGATGCTATAATACTTGGTGAGCAGCATGTTTGTCTGTGTAATTAGTAATAATAGCTAATATTTGTCAAATGCTTCCCATGTGCCAAGCACCATGTTGAAGCCCTCTTAACACCATTGAAAACCTTATGAGGGAGTTTTTATTATTCCCATAATACAAATGAGGAAACTGAGTCTTAGAGAGGCTACATGGTACCAAAGTCAAAAGTGGAATCCAGGTATTCTAATTTCATAGCCTGTACTCTTAATCACTGTGCCATTAAAAAAAAAAACAATTAAGGAATGCGATTCTAAAAATGCCGGAGGTTGGCCTTAAGTCATTGGAATATTGATTTGTAGGTTAAGTTCTGAGGCTGTAACTGCTCACTAACTGAAATTCACACTTGTAACACAATTATTCTTTGTAAATAATAAGTAATCTCACTTTGAAATATTTGCCTTTGGTTCTAGAACCCATGGAATCACAGAACTTTTTTGTTTTTTAGTCTATTCTATAAAAGAGTCAGAAAAAATATTATAGTTCAAAAGCTGTATATAGTATCAGAGACTTAAAGTGATTTGCTTGGGGCTCATTGCTCACGCCTCTTGCCTTTCCTCTCTGAGCTTTTTTGGCCCTCATGCTCCTCCCCTTTCTGGGGTGCCCAAAATCCAGCAGGAGGCAGCTGCTTAGCTCGTTGGGGCCCAATTCTCAATCTGTCAATATGAAGTATAATTAGAATTTCATTTTCCTACTAAAAAAATTATCTTGTATTCACATGAATACGGTACATATCAGAGCTCATCCCTACTATTAGTCTGCCCATCTTGAAATTCTAAAAGGGCTGAGAGCAGGCGGCTTTCATTAGATGAGTGTTTGAGAAGTGCATTGTGGAGAAGGAGTGCGTCTAAAATGAAATGAGAACTGAAGCAGAACAATCTTCTTGCATGAGCAGTTGCCATCAACCTTTTTTGTTCTTTCTGGGCCTGGTTCTGGGGCCTTGGAAGAACAACGGAACATCACGATGATTAAGTGGAAAGACAATTCAAAACAGAAGGCTGCTGCTTTAGATTCTCCGTTGCAAAGCCAGAGACAGGACCTGGCGCAGTGGGGGGAGTAAGGTGAAACACTCTAATTTAAAAGACATAAATATTTCAGCAGATGGGACAATGAAATCCATGCAAATGATAGAACCTTAGTAACTTGGAATTGTTTACGTTACCCTTTAGTACTTGGCTGAATACATATTTTGCTTATCCAAGAAGTCATACCAAATATTATACCAAAAGGAATCTAATTTATAATACAGACTTACAGAACTCCACATACTTACGAAACATTTCATCTCCCACCTCAAAAAATCCCATTAATTCATTGCATATTTGTTGTGCTACACTGATTACCAAAGGACTGTCTTCATAAACAAAGACATAATTATATCATTGCTTCAAGTAATTCTCTTCTCTTCCTTTCCTCTTCTTCCAAGTGACTACTGACTAAAACAACCAGATATTTGGAGCAAAGTTTTGATCTCATACATTCTAGTAAGCACCCTGTTCAGTCTCCTTTCAAGGCTTAACTCACTGGTGAACCTACTGTAGGTTTACAGAAATGGTTGGTTGCTGGTTATTCCTGGGTAGATTTCCAGAAAGGAAATAAGGTTCAAATGCTCACAGCCGGGAAGATTTCACAGCCCCTCCAACCCTCCATTACAACATGCGTGCTCTGGAATAGTGAAGAAGTTGTGCTGATATCTCAGCTTGCTCGCTACTCCTTCAGATGACTAGGATTACTCAGCTCAGCCTTCAGACAAGTTTAGGGAATGCAGAGGAGGACAGATACTCTTCACAATTACAACCCTCCATAGAATTTTCCTCCAGCCAAGTGGCTCATCTCAACATTGAATTCAATGCAAGGAGGCTAGAAAAGGAGAGCATTAATAACAAGCAAGTACAATGTGGGCAGCTCCTCACTTGTCCTTAAGAAGAGAAGTAAAGTGATCAGGATACTCTTCTGAATGTGTGGGTTTGGATCCTGCCACTGCTATTATTAACTGTGCAACACTGGACATTTTACTTAACTTCTCTGACCTCTTGTTCCTTCGCCTGTGAAATAATAACAATAACATCTGCATTATACAGTTGTCATGGAATTAAAGGAATATACACCATCAGAGGTAGAACTTGATGAGCCAGTGGACCAGCATAAAAATTAACTCAAAATATACAAAACATACAAACACATTGTTGTCCCTGGAACAGCCATGTTGGTATTTGTATCGGTGGCATCATATTGAATTTCTTGGGTATGAAGAGGGTCTTGATTCTGATGGCAGGTTGTTTTCATAATAAACATGCCATGATGTCTTGAATGGGGCTAAGTCCAGACCAAAAAAAAAAAAAAAAGACAAGTCAAGGTCACCATCTTTATTGCTCACTCTGGAATGTGTTTCTCAAATGTGCACTTAGATGAATTCATGGTCGTTGTAACACACTTCCATAAATACCCCCATGCCCAAGTGGCTTCCTATCTCCCCATCACCCCAGTGCCCTTTTCTCCCATATATTTTAAAATGAATCACAAGGCTCAATGCAGACCTTCCCTTTGCAAACACTTAGAACATTCCTGCCAAAATTCCCTTTTCTACCAAGTGATTTGTACTTTGACCTTGCCAACAGACACTCTGACATGTGCTTGGTGTTAAGCTTAGTCGCTCATATTTCACAGTGGGGAAAAGGGATGGTCAGAGTGTTCGAATGA
Organism: Aplodontia rufa; assembly: GCA_004027875.1. Lineage (NCBI taxonomy): Eukaryota > Metazoa > Chordata > Mammalia > Rodentia > Aplodontiidae > Aplodontia > Aplodontia rufa. The sequence goes on along the minus strand of PVKS010000225.1, from coordinate 34,581 downwards.
GGGAAAGGGAGCTCACTTGGGGCTTTCTCTTCCAGAGTTCTTCCTCCACTTTCCTGGTCCCCCCATTATCAAGGCCGTTGTGTGTATGACAGGTTGTACACATCTGTCTGCTGTTGCCCTGGTGATGATGTATGGCCTTGTTCCTGGTGGTCTTTTTTAGTTTTACAAGCTGGAGTCCCCCAGGAGCAAAGGTGAGCAGGTGCTCCAATGTGGGACTCAGACCCACTTTAGAACAAAGGCATAACATGGAGAACAGGTTAACAAAAAACACCCCTGCCCTTCCTTGGCTAAAACAACAGCAGCTGTGGTCTTACTGTCTTTCAGGGGGAAAGAAAGATCCAATATGCAGAGGTGGGTGAGGCCTCTCAATTTACTGTTGATTCTCTTCTGGGCTCATTGCTAAGTGAATGCCTTTTGATGGTTATCTATTTCAGAATGAGAAAACATGACCAAAATTCTTTTGTATTGGTTTTCATTTTTTAAAAAATTTAGGCCTATAAATTTTATTTCCTGGAGTTGAATAACTGTGGGTACCAGGAAAAATTTCCCCATCCCTCTTGCCAGGGTGTGGGGAGGGAGATGGAACCTCTTTGTCTGCCACTGTGGTTTCCAGTGCTATCTTGACCATTAGCATTCTCTCTGAAAAGCTATAGATCAAAAATAGTGACGGAAGCATCAGAGAAAAGATGGCGCGAGAACAGGGCAGCACTACAGAATAAAGGGCAAGAGGAAAAGAAAGCATCTCAGAGGAAGAGATTGCTGCCTGGTACCTCCTAGCAGAGATATCCAACCTATTGTGCTTACACCACTCCCAGGTCAACAGGGAAAGAGCCAGAAGAATTGCAGGCTTCAGTGGTGACCAGTCCAGGCAATCATGGGAAGGATAAATCATTACAAGCACAGAAAGTCAAGATCTTTTCAAAGGATTTGGATCTGAGAATGGAAGTGGGGGGTAGGGGAGACTTTGACTGAGAACAGATTACCCCATTTATAATGTAGTTCATTAAGTAGCGCCATCTCAGTAACTAGATCCTTAGCCCTGGGTTTCAAGAAAGCAGGCAAGGACAAAAGAGGTTACATTCAGGCACTAAAGCCAAGTTGGCCTCCTCATTTGAGGGAGCTGCAGTTAGTTTTCTCAGGGGCAGAAAGTTCAGTAAACTTAGTTACATAAACTCTGAGTTCAAATTTCTTCTCCATTCAACTTGATTCTCACTAAAACTTTAGACTTTTGCTTAATTTTTTTAATCTACTAAATATAGGGGTTGTTGCTAAAAAAAAAAAAATAATAATAATAATAGCATACCAGATACTAAGTAGATGCTTATTTTGAAAATTTGGATTATATCATTCAAGTACAAATGTAATTATAAAATGAAGGTCACAACTTCATTTTCTATCTTCAGTTACCTTTTTTTGACAAACCCAACATTTTCAACATTTTTTGACAAACCCAACCAGTCATCTAGCAATCATGGATACTTTTTTTTTCAATGCTTCCCATTGCTCTAAATATGTTTATGTGAACATGGTCACTACCTAGATAGTGTATGACCATTAGAATCTCATATCTATCATTGAAATGCATTACAAACTTTTAATACATTTATGGAAACGTAACTTTAAAGAGTAAAGAAAATAGTCTGATGAACTCTAATTGGAATATGATAAATAAAATTTTAGTGTTACAATGCAATTGGGAAGGATAAAGAAAGAAAAGTAAGGAAACCACTAACTAATGAAACCAAAAAGCCCACATTAAAGACAATTTAGTCTTTTGAGAGTTTCATGTCATTTCCAGTTGTTTTCTAGCCCAAGAAGCAGTGAGTTGTATCCTACTAGCTAGTGCCACTGGGGACACCTTCAAAGTCATGTCTCCTCTCTGGCAAGATGAAACTTTCTTAGGTGGACTTTGAAGATATCTTGAAAATGAGGGGAAGAGGTATTTTAACTCACGACAAGGCATCCTAGACCTCCTAGGGCAAGGTTAAGGAAGGCAGGGTGCAGGAATGTGAAGAATGCCACCAAGATAATTTTTTTAATTTGATGAGAAGAGATGAAATGATCCAGCAGAGAAACTGTGTGAGAACTTTGCCTTTAGAGCCCAGTGTTTACCTGAAATGCAAATGAAAGATAGATCTTCAGGTGATTGGAGCAATAACTTTGATTTTCCATAAAATACATCCAAAAAGACTCCCCAAGACATAACTGAATAGTACTTTTTTGGAAAGAATCTAATGGTAGTTAATCTCTACAAATTAACATGTTGCTTGAAGATGAGTAAAATTTAGATGATCCTGCCAGAAATTTTTAAAAAGTATTTCTGAATATATACACACACAACTCAGCACTCACACGTGTAGGCTCCCCAATCCATAGTAACCAAGGAAAGAGAGAAATTGCACTTTCAAACCACTGGAGAACAGATTTTATTTGGCCAAGTGGAATCGACTCTTGGGGCAGAAAATGGGTGATCACACACCGCCTGATACCTCAGCCACCCTATGACTTTTCCCTTCACCTTCTATGATCCTCTGATTAAATCTGGGGCCAAGTTCTCATAACATGGACTGCCGGGTGGGACAAGGGTAGGGGAGTGTAGAAGGAAATGCCATTCCCTTTGTCTTCCACTGCAGAATCCCTTCCACTGTGTCCCTGAAAATCTCCTTCTGTTTGCCTTCCCTAGGAATGGCGGCCCTAGATAGTAAGGCATCAGGGAAGATGGGAATGCGAGCAGTCGTCTATTACATGACCACCACCGTCATTGCCGTGGTGATCGGCATAATCATTGTCATCATCATCCATCCCGGGAAAGGCACCAAGGAAAACATGCACAGAGAAGGCAAAATTGTACAGGTGACTGCTGCGGATGCCTTCCTGGACTTAATCAGGTATGTATGTCCTTACGAGTCCCTCCTATTGGTTATATGTTGACCATCAGCCTCCCTTATTTGGAGGAATAAATCCAACCCTGGAAGAGGAGTCTGGCTGAACCAGCCTCGACAGGCCTAAAACAAAGGTCTCATATTTACTTCTTTCTAATAGAAACTGAAATAAGGATCTATTTTCTGAGCTCATGTAAAAGAGGTGAGATGAACAAGAATAGATCACTTTTGAGAGCCCTGCTTTTAGGATTCAGAATTTCATCACTAAGTTCTTTCTATGGTGCAATTCACCTCTGAATATTAATAATTCTTAACCTAACTTTTCACAAATCTTATTCTTCAAGGCAGGTTTTCAGCCTGATCAATGGACTCCTAATTTAGAACTAGTGATGTGTTTTTGGTTTTGTTTTGTTTTGCTTTGTTTTTTGTTTTTTAGAGAGAAGGACAGTGAGAGAGAGAAAGAGAGAAATCTTTATTGAGTTTTTCACATGGCTTTTGTTGCTCTGACACTTAGCTGCATCCGTCGGTGCTGGGGTTTGAACCCATGTGCTCGTGCATGCCAGGCAAGTGCCGTAACCACCAAGCCACTGCTCCAGACCCTGTTTTATCGTTCATTATACAAAACAACATAGTTCCAGAAGGGACTTCAGAGATCATCTGGTCATACCTTCCCAAGCTTTTTCTTTTATTCTATTTATGAAGAAAGAATTTGGTAAATCAATATTAAAAGATTAAAGGGTTACTTCAGTGTTGCTTTATGTACAAACCAGACATTGACTACAAATGCGTCTCATCTAACACATGACGCACACTTGGTAATAGTTGGCCTTTCACAGAAATGGGAAGCAAGTCAGAGTTTGATCCTGGCACTTTCCTGCTTTCTCTCTGTATAAACCTTGTGTCTCTCAGGTCCTAGAAAGAAGCATACTATCTACTCTAAAGAAACCCTGAAGAAGGTTTGCAAAGGTGCAGGTCAGGTTGAGGGAAGCTTCAAAGGATGCTGAGGCACCGGAGGACTGATAAAGAGAAAGCTGATTTGTCACCACTCCTGGCTGTGAATGGGACAAAGGAAGAACGCTTTTACTGGAACCAAGAAAGAGCTAGAGCCATGGGAGAGGGGGCCTCAGGATAGAAGTTCTAACTTTAATTGAAGGAAGGGAGTTGCCAGCAAGCCTATTAAAGAGAGAGCTGTGACCAGTCAGTGCATGCCACTAGTCACTCCCAATGGGCAGCTAGAAGGCAAGAGAGTCCTTATACCATGGTCGGCAGGGGCAGAGAAGAAGGTCTAGAAAGGCAGATGGAGAACATCCCAGCACAGACCTCTATATCCTCCATCTGCTTTGCACTCCCCCACCCAGCCTGGGCTCCCCAAACCTAACCTTTTCCTCCCTTCTTTACAATTCACCTAGATAGTGACTAGGTTGCCCATCTTAGATATATACTTTAAAAGACTCCTCTTTGATCATCTGAAGGAGATCCCCCAAGGGATTGATTTTTATATGCCGTCTCAAGATGTGGGTCTGTAGCAGCTTGATTCCAGAGAGATTCAGGGAACAGAGGTTCTCCTCAATTCCTGCCATGGGTGACTTGGCACTATCTGTATGTAAGCAACACCAACTCCATAAGGCCTCTTGAAAGCTCTTTTCAGGGAGTTAATCATAATGATCAAAAGGTGTCAAGCCACCCTACATTATTATGTCATACCAAATTGACACCCAATAACTATGTTTTTATTTAATTCATGCAGTTAATTAAAGCTTTGCACTGTATTTCCGTGAACTTAACCTCAGGTAGTTTGTATTAGAAGTAGTTCATCATACTCTTTTCCTGTAATTTCTGCCATGATATGAATAATTGGATCCTACCATCCTCAGTCTGGTTGGTCCATCAGGGAACTGTGAATTTCTGGACTTCTTTGCCCAAGTGACAAGTGTATGAACATCTTGCCACCACCCAGTCACTTGGCTTAAGCATTTATCTTAGCATCTCCTGAACACAAACTTCTATCAAGGTTTATAGAAGCAAACTCAAGGAGCATAGCTGCAAAGGAAAAGGAAACAGGATGGGCTAGACAGTGGGAGGAAAGGGATGAGAGTTTGTAACCTAAAGAATGGTTGTGATACATACAACTTCTGGAATCTTGAGCCCAAAGCTTAACTGCCTGGGTTGTGTCTCCTCCTCCCACAACCCCCCTAGTGAGGGTCTAAAGCAATCCCCTCTTTCATAGATGAGTCAACTGAAACACAAGTGGGTGCCATGCCTTGTCCAGTGTCATACCACCCAGTGTTGCTCCTCCCCTGTAGTGTACTCAAACATCTGTTCTGACAGTCTCTGAGCAAGTGACAAACCCTGCCACATGGGCTTCAAGTTCAAATTTTGTGGGTCATCTTCCATTGACCACCAAGAGACTCTAGGGATTCAGTGCCAATGTCCCATCCTCCAGTGGCCTTTGGGAGGACTTTTTTAGAGAACAGAATTCCACACCATGACTTTGGATTCAGAGCATTTGGACCCTAGACACATGGAACAACAACCAAAATAAGCACCATGGAATAAAACCTCAGTCAGCCACACTGCTAATGATCAAAGGCATTCCATTCTCAAATTCTTCCTAGAGCAGGGTTTTGATGGTATACGGTTGAACAGAGTCACATTGTAACAAAAGAATATTCAAGGTGAGTTTGGTACTTCCCTGAAAAATGTGAATTACATGGGCCATACTTAGGTATAACCATCTGTCTCATTCAAGTCATAAAATTCACCAAAATTTTTCTGTTTCCATTTGCTAATTGGTTCATTGCAATTGCTACCTTAGACACAATGAAACGGTATTTAAAGAGCAAACTTACCATGGGAAATTTTTCACTTGACTTCTGTTTTCTTTGCAGAAACATGTTCCCTCCAAATCTGGTGGAAGCCTGCTTTAAACAGGTAAACACTCTCCCACCACTAATTCTTCCTTGAAATTCCTCTGTGGCATACCAAACCAAGTGGGACCCTCTCCTCCCCACACCCAATTCTCCACAATAAGAAAATTTCTCTTACCAACTGGACGGAAATTACCAGGGTTTTCTAGGAAATTTAGGGTGAGAGGTAGTTCTTACCCTGTATTTGAAAGCTTATTATTTGCTAAACACTGTGTCTTGCACACCAATAACACATTGAGTCTCTGTTAATTTTGAGATGGCCAATCAGGAGGTCCCCTTCCTTTCCCTGTCCCACATTTCCCACATATAAAAGCCCATGAAGCAAGTGAACTCCAATGTAAAATATATTAATAACTTGGCTTAAAAATTAGAGAGACTCTGCCAGATGTAGTGATGCATGCCTATAATCCCAGTGGCTCAGGAGGCTGCGGCAGGAGGATCACAAGTTCAAAGCCAGCCTCAGCAACTGCTTTGCAAGGCCCTAAGCAACTTAGTGAGACCCTGACTCAAAATAAAAAATAAAAAGGGTTGGAGATGTAGCTTAGTGGTTAATTGCTCCTGGGGTCAATCCCTGGTGCCAAAAATAAATAAATAAAAATAAAAAAGATTAGAGAGGCTACTCTAGTTTCTGGGTGTGATTTTAAAATCATTGGACTGTTTATTCAAAATCTACTAGAGGTGTTAGGGATTCTAAAAGAAAATGATATCAAAAAGTAGTGGCATCATTTTTGGAATGCCTGCTGTGTGCTGAGCACTGTTATATTTCGTCCTCATATAAATATGGTGAGCATCTCTGCTTTCCTTTCGCTAATGAGGCCTCTCATGTATATGAACAGGGAGGTTATGTAACATGCACCATTTCCTGCAGGTTATAAATGGCAGACCCAGAATTCAGATCCACTGTAATGACTACAAATTCTCTTCCTGCGATTCCATTCTGCTTCCTAGAAAGCAACACCCAGGGTGATGAGACACTTACCCAGAGGCTGTAGTGAGATCCCCTTCCTCTGCACTGTGGATACTAACACATTTTACTATTAGGGCATAAAAATCAGAAAAGCTCATTCTAACCTCACTAGACTATCAAAGCTCTGTTGCCCAAAATATGAAAAGGAAAACAGACATTCTGGATTAAATAATAGCTCCCAAACACTTCTCCAGATGGTATCAATTCACCTCTGTTGTAATTCCCTAACCTTTCTGCTTGGGATCTGTAAAACAAGCAAAACAAAACCCTGACCTCATGGAGAACTAGGTTTTGCACGTGAGTCCCCTTTGCTTTTTCCCTTTCAAAAATTTTATTGAGACTGTTTTTAATAGGTAATGCATGCACATGCTTGTAAATTTTCAGCAGAATCCTTTAAAAAAGAAAAAAGAGATGCCAAAAATCTAACTTTCTTTGTTCCAAAGCAATTGTAACCACAAATAACAAACCCCCTTCAGTACAACCAGCCAATTCCAGCACCACGGGGCTGAATATTCCTGTTAGTCAGCTGGCACTGGGTGATATCAAAATGCTGATTTCCAGATCTTTCAGATGGGAAAAGTGCTGATTCATGAAGATTTATTGTATTTGGTTTGAAATTGCATTTACAGGATTTTGAAAGGGAAGCAAATATATCTCCCTAGATCTATTTGGCTTAGACCAGAATGCAAACGAGGTTGCAGTTTGAGTGGGCTGCAAACTGTGTTTAAGGAGAAAGAGAGTCATAGAAAAAGCTGATAAGAATTGAAAATCCACCATGGACAATCTGTAAAATGCATGAGCACCCAACAGAGTAAAGATAATCTGAGAGTTGGCTGGAACAGGGCTTCCTTTGTTGCTTGAAGCTGCCAGCAGTACTACTGATTGTTCAGGGATGTGTCCCCGGAATTGACAGAAGCCACGTCCTTGTTTGGGAATAATGGTTTCCCCATGAACCAGAAAGTCTCCCTCTTACTTTTCAGCAAAGAGATGGCCAAGCACTTCCTGTCTGGCCATGCTCCCCCTGGGCTCTAGATCCAGTCAACACTCATGTGTGATTCCTCTCACTGATGCTTGGCTAACATCACTGTTAAGGCTGCAGATTCCACTCTCATTAATATCATACAGGGATGGCTGTAATTGTTTCATGTGGCCACAGCAATACTGTCAGCACCTCCTGTCTGGGGCAAGGTCATCTCTTGAGTTAGAAGAGAAATGCCACCATGAACTTGGAGAAAGTGAGTTTTCATCATCAACTCCTCATCTAGCACCTATTCTTGATCATATATAATATCAGGAATTATTTAAAGGCTGGTTTTTGTTAGATTTTTCATTTTTAATGTCCACTGTAATCTCTGGCTGAGTCTAATTCCTGAGAGGTTTAGTCACTGAGCATCATTAGCCAACATTAGCATAGTACTTTAAAATTTACAAAATGTTCTCATATGCTACATTTCATTTGATCATTATAACCATGACATGAGTTAGAACCAACACAGTTATCCCTGTTTCACAGCTGTGAAATATAAGAGCAAAGCTGTCCTTGAACCTATAGCAAGATGCCCATAGAAAATAAAATGACTACCGTGAATTGTTGGGTTTGTAGCTTATTTTTTTAAGAGAGAGAGGGACAGTGAGAGTGAGAGAAAGAGAGAATTAATTTTATTTATTCTTTCATGTGGTTTTCGTTGCTCAGACACTTGGTTGGGTATGTGGTGCTAGGATTTGAACCCACATCCTCACACACACCAGGCAAGTAAGTGCCTTAACTGCTGAGCCACCGTTCCAGCCCGGTTTATAGCTTTTTAAAAATCCCCTTATTGTCTTTTTATTAGGGTTTCAAAAGAAAATGAAAGCATATGTGTTGTTTAGCTCACTATTTTTAACCAGATACCTCTTTCCTGTCATGATTTGTTATGCATTTGAGGATGCATGTTGTGATTTCTATGTATTGGAGTGTGTGTGTGCACATGCATGCACTGAGCAAAAGGGGTTTGCCACAGATTAGATAGACAGGTAGATGATAGATGGATGGATAGATAGATGGTTAGTCAGATCCTTTCTATAACATTGTGTTCTGAATAAAAAGTAATATATATCATGTAGAAAATTTGGACATAGGAAAGTATAAAGAAAAATGAAAATCTCTTTTCATTCCACTTGTGCTTTTTATTTTTAAGTTTAAAACCAACTATGAGAAGAGAAGCTTTAAAGTGCCCATCCAGTCCAACGAAAGCCTCATGAGTGCCGTGATCAACAATGTGTCGGAGGCCATGGAGACTCTGACACGGATCACAGAGGAGATGGTCCCTGTCCCGGGATCTGTGAATGGGGTCAATGCCCTGGGCCTGGTTGTCTTCTCCATGTGCTTTGGTTTTGTGATTGGAAACATGAAGGAGCAGGGGCAAGCTCTGAGAGACTTCTTTGACTCTCTTAACGAAGCCATCATGAGACTGGTAGCAGTGATAATGTGGTATGTATCTCCCCTTGCTGTACTGCTCTATACATGATGCTTACTCCCATCAATATGTGTTCTTTACTACAGAAGAAGCCACCGGGCCCGAAGGCCCATTGCAATTGATCTCACTATGGTAAGCACCAGAAAGCAATGCATTTCTGGGCCTGCAGAGGCTTTGAACTTATCTGCAAGTCTGTCTTAATAAGTTTACTTCCTTATTTTCAAGAGGCGTCAACTCCTTTATACCCCAGTGCCGGTGGAATCCCATTCCTCATTCCTCCACTTTACATCTGTTCATTTATTCATCTCAGACACATTTATTGAGTGTCTGCCATATGACAAGCATTGAGTGCCAGGCATTATGAATACACAGCAATAAAGAGAACATTCCAGGAGGTCCTGGATCTTGCATGCTTTTAGAAGAGACAGATAAAAAAAAAAGCAAATGAATTAACCATGTGCTTTAGTCACGAGTGCCATGCAAAACTAAAATAAAATAGCAGGTGAGAAGGGAGAAGACATGAAGTTGGCTTGGGTGGTACGAAAGGCTTCTGAGGTGACATTTTTTTGCTAAGACATGGGTGACCTAGAGAAAGCAGTCACCTGGTGCCAGAAGAGCATTCCCAGTAGAGGGGAAAGCAAACTGAGACTGTAGATTGTCAGAAAGACTGAGCTCTTCTCTGAGCCCCAAGAAAGAAATGCACACGGCGGAAGGACTCGTGGGAAGTATGAGGGAACACTAAGCCACCATTTATAAGAAAACTTCCTTTAATAAAGTTGAGAGCAGGAGACAAAGGGAAAGACTAAATCCAACAGGGAATTTGACCTTGGAAAGTAAATGTCCCCCAGCAGGGAGAGAACCTTTTCTTTTATCTTTTATTTTTAATACCCATACTCCTCCTTAGCACCTGAGGCAGGAAGGCATCCATCGCTCAGAAACTCACCAACTTGATTAAAAATGTCCTTTGTCTTTAATACCGCAAAAGCCCAGAGAAATCCACTTCTTAGGCATTTGCACAAGATGGATTTGAACTTGTGCACAAAGACGGGTCAGGATGTGGTCTCCACAGGAGCCTCCAATTGCAAGGCTCCTTTGAAATTCTGGCAGGACTGAAAGTGGACATTTATCTTCATATTATTAAAATGCCTCCACCTTTCACCTCTTTTATGAAAGAAGCCCATTCAAGACCACTGAATGAACCTCACATGTAGCTCTTCTAGCTGCATATTTGTCTACACACTCAACATTGAGTTATTGCATTTCTGAAAACAGGTACTCCTGTGATTTCCTGGCCTATATTTTTAAAAGACTTTTGAAAGAAGCATTGTGCTTTTCAGTTTGCAATAAGTCTTCTGCAGTTCCCAACAGACCCTTCTCCTTAAGGGTGATTGGCTTCTCTTTCTGGTAACGCAAGTTTGGTTATAGTTTACATTATACAAAGGAAGCTGAAAACCAGGCAGTGGGGCCTCTGAGCAACAACCAGGGTTACTTCAGTATGTACAAGTCATTTTGAGGTCAGCTGTTCGTTCTCTCAGAGCCCGCAGTGGAAAGCTCACTTATGGCAGCATCAGCCAGTGAGAGTAATTATTTAATTAGAACATCTACAAGCTGGTTGTGGTAGCACATACATGCACATTATTCATTTTAATAGTTCCGAATATATTTTGTGGTCTCCTATTTAATGGTACTAGTTTTCCATTTGCACTGTAACACAGAATTTCCTCTTAGATTAAATTTACTTAAAATGAGGATTGGAAGAAAAAATACTAAGTAGTATTCTGAGTAGCCTGTAAATAAGGAAAAAAGTAAGAAAGACCCTGGAATAAAGAGCTGACTGTGTATCTGAAACATTGACATGTTGTGGTGTGACACTTGCTTTAACTTGGGGAGCAGGATATAATGTAGAAAATGCTTCAGAAGTCTGGATCTAGGGCTGGTGCAGTGGCTCAGTGGTTACTGCACTTGCCTGGCATGCGCAAGGATGCAGGTTCCAACCCCAGTACCACGTACAAAACAGTGTCAGAGAGAGAGGGACAGTGAGAGAGAAAGAGAGAGAGAATCTATTTTTTTGTTGTTTGTTTTGTTTTTCATCTGACCTTTGCTTCTTTGACACCACTGAGCCACCTCTCCAGCACCCTCTTTCTTAAAAAAAAAAAAAAAAAAAAGTCTGGATCTAGGTGACAGGAGGTTGTGGACATTCTGATACTTAGCAGAGGTCAGGGGACAAGAAGAGTGAGTGGCATCTGAAGACTGGAAAAGTGACCCAGGTACAGTGACAGGAGCAATGTCTGGGACAAAGGAGAACCCTACTGTACCTGCCTTTTTTCCACATGTGTAAGGCTGGGGGGTGGGGGGGAAGTTTGGGCAATTCTGAAGCAGCAATATCCAGGGGAAATTTATATTTAAAAAATAAAAGAAATTCGCATTTTCTACAAAGTCCTAATAGTCCGCTGGTGGGAAAGTTTGGAAATCCACTCTCTTTGGCTTTGTCTTACCACTTGTTGGAAAGGAGACTTCCAGTGCGCTTGTGTTGCTTCCCCATAGGTACGCACCCTTGGGTATCCTCTTCCTGATTGCAGGCAAAATTGTTGAAATGGAAGACATGGGCGTGATTGGCGGGCAGCTCGCCATGTATACGGTGACAGTCATTGTGGGCCTGCTCATTCACGCGGTCATTGTCCTGCCTCTCCTCTACTTCCTGGTAACCCGGAAGAACCCTTGGGTTTTCATTGGAGGATTGCTACAAGCACTCATCACAGCTCTGGGGACCTCTTCAAGGTATGTCTATGTGTGTGGGTTACTCCTTTAAGAAAATGTGTGTAAAACTTTACCTTGAACCTGTGCCCCTCAGGTTGGAGGTAAGTGGAGGCATTTTCTTCTGGGTTTTAAACTTCAGGAGTAATGAATTGCTTTTTTACCTCTGATGTTCATCATACCCATTTGAGATTTAGGGATTAGCTAGCTATATATCCTTTTGAGGGGACCAAATGGAAGTCAACTTCCCTGTTCACCATCATGCCCTTCTTCAGTTGACATCAGCCTAAGAGAGAAATGGCAGAGTGACTTGGCACAGGGTGCTCTGGTGGGGGGATAATCAGAACTGAGAACTCAGAGGAACCCAGAGGCAGGAGAGCTGCCAAGTGACCCCATGAGGGGACCACACTGTTCCTGATCCCTCTCCTTTATTTATACAAGTGCTGACTTAGTTCCCTTTAAGTTAGGACAAGGGAGAGGAAGGAACTGTCTGCCCAAAAGACCAAATACAGACTCACTCGGAAGTACCAGGACTCTCAGCTAACCATGCCCCGTTTTCCTGTCCTCAGTTCTGCCACCCTACCCATCACCTTCAAGTGCCTGGAAGAGAACAACGGTGTGGACAAACGCATCACCAGATTCGTGCTTCCTGTGGGGGCCACCATTAACATGGACGGCACTGCCCTCTATGAGGCTCTGGCTGCCATTTTCATTGCTCAAGTTAACAACTTTGACCTGAACTTTGGACAGATTATTACAATCAGGTACAAGAAAAGAGTTCAACCCAACATTTTCTTGAGAATGACTTCCCAAGTGTGTTAACTTTATGTTACTATGAACAAAACACCTGACAAGAACAACTTAGAGGAGAGAAAGTTTATTTTGGCTCTCAGAGGTTTAGTCCATGGTCAGCTGAATCCAATGCTCTTGTGAGGTGAGGTGGAGCATCATGGTGGAAGGGCGTGGTAGAGGAGTGAGGCTCACCTCCTGGCAGCTGGGAAGCACAGAGAGAGCTGAGAGGAAGGAGTCACAGGACAGATGAACCCTTCCAAGGCATGCCCCCAATGCCTCACCTCCTCCAGGCACACATCACCTGCCTACAGTTACCACACAGTCCATTCAAAATGAGGTGGACTGACTAGGTGAGGACTCTCAAAAGCCAGTCATTTCACCTTCAGACATTCCTGCATTCACACAGGAATTTTTGGAAGACATTTCATACCTAAACCGTAACACCAAGCCAGACATAGTGCATGCCCATAATCCCAACTATTTTTCAGGATAAGGCAGGAGGATCACAAGTTCAAGGCCAGCCTGAGCAACTTAGACCCTATTTCAAAATAAAAAAAATTTTTAAAGGTCTGGGGATGTAACTCAGTGGCAAAGCACTCCTGCATCCCTAGTACCACAATAAAATAAATAAGTAATTTAATAAATAAATAAATAAATAATAAGCAAACAAAAAGAATGATTTTGCCAAATGAGAAGATGACAAGGGTTGGTTGAGGATACTGGTTGAAGGGAGATCCCACAGAAACAGGAGGTTGGGCTTTGGGAGAATAATTTTAATGTTTAGATTTGGATATTTTATTTACTTTTTACTACGCACACTCATTAATAACAAAATAAATAATATAGAAGTATAGAAAGTAAAAAGTAACATGTTTACCCTCCACTGTGTCATTCCACATCTTTCTGTAAGTAAACATTATTCATGTATGGTTTAAAAAGCCCCTTAACTATGCATATACATGTTCACACTTATTTTTTATCTCTCTTTTTTTTTTTTAAAGAGAGAAGGACAGTGAGAGAGAGAGAGAGAGAGAGACAGAGAGAATCCATTTTTATTGAGTTTTTCACATGGCTTTCATCACTCTGACACTTAACTGTGTTACATGGGTGCTGCGATTTGAACCCATGTACTTGCGTATCCTGGGCAAGTGCCAAGTGCAGTAACCACCAAGCCACTGCTCCAGGCCCATGTTCACACTTCTTTTTGTTATTAATCATACCATCAAACTGTGTGCTCCTTGATTGGTTTGCTTATCGATATATGATTTATAAATATATCTAGCTCATTCTTTTTTTAATTTTATTGAGGAGTTGTGTTGTTCTACAATCATAAATGTGTATGTGGTAACAGTATTATACGCCCTGATCCTAATCCAGAATCACCCCCACATCACCTACACCCCAGCCTCTTGACTCGTCAATATTTCCCCCATAACAGATATAAATAAATATATATATATATAATCATGTGCATATATGATTGCTCATTTTTCAGAATTAAATGATTTCATAAGTATTATTTGGCTTTTCAGGTGAGTAAAGAGTAAGATGCGTTGTTGGTTTCCCCCTAGATACCTCCCTGTTATCCCTCCCTCTCCACCTCCTCCCTTTCCTCTTACCCCTGCTACATATCTATGGTCCCCCTAAATTAGGTGTTGCTATGCCTTTGGTGAATGTAGTACATGGGCTTGACTACCTTTCACCCAAGCCTGAGTTTAGTTCCAGCCTCCACAAATGGGGGGAAACATTTGACCCTTGAGACTCTGGGTTTGGCTAACTTCACTCAGCATGATTTCTTCCATTGCCATCCATTTACCTTCAATGGATACAATATCATTGTTTCTTATAGCTGAGTAGAACTCCGTTGTATATGTATACCAGAGCTTTTGGATCCATTCATCCAGCGAGGGGCATCTGGATTGGTTCCATAATTTAACTATTGTAAACTGAGCTGCTGTGAACATTGATTTTGCTGTGTCACTGTAATGTCTATGGAAGACAAAGAATGGGTATTTCTCATTCTTCTTTTTTTTAAGAGAGAGGGGCAGTGGGGGTGGGGAGAAAGAATCAACTTTATTTACTTTTTCAGTGACTTTCATTGTTCCAACACTTTATTGTGTACATGGTGCTGGGGTAAAAACCTGCATCCTCACACATGCCAAGCAAGTGCTGTAACTGCTGAGCCACTACTCCAGCCCTGGTATTTCTCTTTCTTAAAAGTCTTAAATTATACTCCAGTTTTTAAAAGCATTAAACCATGTTAGTTTCTATAGACAATATGGGAAAATGAAAATACACCTGAGGGGCTGGAGCAGTGGCTCACTGGTTACAGAGCTTGCCTGGCATGCATGAGGGTGTGGTTTGAACCCCAGCAACATGTACACAACTAAGTGTCAGAGCAATGAAGGCCACATGAAAAACTAAATAAAATTGACTCTCTCTCTATCCCTCTCTCTAAAAA
>PVKS010000225.1:0-19242 GCA_004027875.1 Aplodontia rufa | reverse complement strand
TGTTTTACCTTTCACAACTTTTTATTACGAAAGTTTCCCTACATATAGAAAAGTCAAAACAGTTTTACAATAAGCATCCTTTACCTCGATCTAAAAGTTGACATTTTCCCCCTTCTTCCTCTCTCTGCCATCATCATATTTTACCTATATATCATCTATTTAAACTAAAGATATTCTACATAACCATAGTAGGAAGAATCTTAAAAGCACTTCCAGAATATCCATTCTAAATTTCCCCAACTGTCCTCTAAAAATGTCTTTCATAGTTTTTTTTTCTCCCAGACGAAGATTAAATACAGATTGATGCCCAGTATTTGGTTTTATGGTCTCTTTTAATCTATATCAGTAACACCACGTTTTTATTATGTTAGCCTCTGTATATGTGTTCTTACCATTGGGAAAGCATAATTGCAGGATGCATTGGAGAGAGAAGGATGAGACCAGAGGTCAATAACTGGCCTAAGGGTTCTGAGAGCTCCAGGCCCAGTCCAGCTGCACTGAGGGTGGCTGGTCAGTGTCTTAATTACCTTGACCTGTTGTGTCAGTTTTTTTATCACTGTGACAAAAGACCTGAGAAAATCTGTTCAAGGAAGGAAAGGTTTGTTTTGGCTCTGGGTTTCAGAGGTTTCAGTTCATGGTCACTGGCTCCATTACTTCTGGACCTATGGTAAGACAGAAGGTTATGTTGGGAGTGTGTGACACAGCAAAGCTTCTCACCTTGTGGCATCAGGGAAGCAGAGAGAGAGGAAATGACTGGGGACAAAATACGCCCTTCCAGGGCATGTCCCCATGACCTAATTCCTCCTACCAGACTCTACCTCCAACAGTTTCCACACCTCCCAATAATGACATCACATTGTGAATCCCTTATTGGATGAACCCATGATCTAGTCACCTTCCAGAAGGCCGCACCCGTGAACCCTGCAGCACTGCAGACCCAGCCTTCAGCACCCAGGCCTCCGGGGGACATTCTAGATCAAAACCATAGCACCTATTCTTTAATACACCTTGGCATATTGGTTAAATAGTCCTGAGTTAGGAAAAGCTTCAGTTGCCTATGTTAGAGTCAGAAATAGTGACAGGACTATCAGTGACTTAAACAAGGTTTAAGTGTGTTTCTCTTTCAGCTCTGCTCCACAAAGCCCTTATGGCTGGCAGGTGTTCTACAATGTAAGGCACCAAAGCTTGGTTCCCAAGTTCCTGGGGTGTTACCCTTATACTCGTGACCTAGGACGGCTCATCACCACCTCCAAATCTTAGCCAGGGGGAAGCAGGCAAGCAACAAAACCTCTAAGCTGATCCTTCACTTGGTCTCAGCTCCACAGGAGGCTGGGAAGTGGAGTTTTCATTCAGAGTGGGGTTATACCAGCCAAAATGTCTAGCACCATAGACAGGGAACAGTACAGGAAACCATGAGCATTTTGTGCCACTGACTTACTACTTTATTAATAGCATTTCAGATCTTGGTAATATTTACTATTCACAAACTAATTTTACATTCTCACATCACCCTTCAAATAGATAACAAATAATGCGCTTGGAAGATGCACACTGACACCCACAGTGCTACAGAACATAGTTCATCAATCGTTTTTCTTTTGAATTAATAAACTTCATTTTCTTCCGACCACATTAATCATTCAGGTTCAGTCTTTCTATGTCGGTACACTTAAATAGGGAAATTACAAATTGTTACTATAATTTTGCAGCATTTTATTCCTTACAGAACACTTTCAAGGACATAAAAAAGAATATAACCATTAGTTTCTTCATTTAAAAATGGCTGAGCCGGTGAGGTGGCACACACCTGTAATCCTAGCAACTCCAGAGGCTGAAGCAGGAAGATTGCAAGTTCAAACCAACCTCAGCAACTTAGTGAGATCACGCCTCAAAATAAATAATAGAAGTGCTGGAGAAGTGGCTTAGTGGTTGAGTTCCTCTGGGTTCAATCCCTGGAAACAAAATAAATAAATATTTTTTAAAATGACAGTGATAGTAGGACCAAATTCGTGAGGATTGTTGTGAGGCTCAAATGAGATAAACCATTTTTAGCATATCAAATGACACATGATTAAAAAAAAAAGAGTCCAGGCTGGAGCTCAGCAGTTACAGCCCTTGCCCAGCATGTGCAAGTACACGAGTTCAAACCCAAGCACCACATACACAACTAAGTCTGGGAGCAACGAAAGCCACATGAAAAACTAAATAAAATTTGTTTCTCTCTTTTCCTCTCTCTCTCTCTCTTTCTTTCTCACTGTCCCTCTATCTTAAAAAAAAAAAAAAAAGAGTCACTAAAGGGTCCTGCACATGATAAAGGTTAGTATGATCTTTAGCTCAGTGACTTTTTTTTTTGTAATGGGGATTAAACCCAGAGACTCCTAACCCCTGAGCCACATCTGCAGACTTCTTTATTTTTTATTTTAAGACAATGTCTCAGTAAGTTGCCCAGGGCCTCACTAAATCATTGAGGCTGACTTTGAATTTTGTGATCCTCCTGCCTCAGTCTCCTGAGCCATCAGTGATTTTTTTTTAAAGCTCATTTCCACTTTTCTGAAGCACATCCTGTTCTTTTAACATGACAGATCACGCATTGGCACCTCATGGTGCCAATTTTGCAGAGTACTCTCTACCAGGAGGGATTTGTAAAAATGTTTTCTGCTTCCGTTTTTCTTTCTACAGCATCACAGCCACGGCTGCGAGCATCGGGGCAGCTGGGATTCCTCAGGCAGGCCTGGTCACCATGGTCATTGTGCTGACATCTGTGGGCCTGCCCACTGACGACATCACACTCATCATCGCAGTGGACTGGTTCCTGTGAGTACGCGTGGACTGAGTTCCAGCTCACACTGCAGGGGCCCCTCTGTCCTTTGAGTGTGGCAGGTAGCCTGGCACACCTGTCAGAAGAACTCTGAGGAGGGAGGCAGCTTGGCCTGGAACTGTCTTCATTACCTGATCCCTGGCTGTTGTCTGGAGACCAAGCCAAGATGCCATGTGCATGGACTCCCCTGTCAGACTGGGCACATCTGGCTGCTATCCTTCTCACTCCATCAAGCCATTCAGAATTGGGAAACCTGCTGTTTGCAAAGCATAAATCAGCAAGGCTTTTTCTGAATTGCATAACACATCCCCACAGTGGTAGAACAAAACTGCAGGCCTCACATGCCGGCCCAGGGCCTTCCTCCTTGTGCTTCCCATTCCAATGGCGTAATGCAACGCAGATGTTCCCATCTGAGCCCCACAGGGCAAGGGGTGGCCATGCTGACAGTGGGAAACAGAACCAGTGTCACTTCATGGAATTGATTTTAGGTTCTGGGAAAAGTTCCAAGAAATGTACCCTCCATACCCTCAGGCCCTAACCACTAGGTCCTGTGCCCTCTGCCTCACCCTTCCAGCTTACTTCTCTGCCCTTTGTCTCTCATAAGTTCCCTTCCATTTGTTAAAAATTTGTTCTTGGGGTGCCCAAAGCAAATGCCTAGAAGAACACACTGGGGTACAAGAATCAACATACGCTGAATTCACTAGAACTAATGACCACAAAGAACTGAACAGGGCGGTGACATCTCTCAGTCGTAGAGCACTAGCCTAGTATGCGTGAGGCCCTGGGTCCAATTCCCCCCTAGCGGGGGCGAGGGGAGTGACAATGGTGTACTCCAAGCCCAAAGGGCTGAACATACTTCCTCAGTCACTTGGATCATGTCCCTGGACCTGTTTGATTGGGAAGGGTACCCAGACACCATATTCTCCACCTCTGTGAAATGGGTGCATGTATCCTCTGCCCCCTGCTAGCACTGTGAGGATTGAAGGCAATGGTTCACAGCAAGCGTGCAGCCCACTCCTGGCCCTTGGTCAGCAATAACATGAGCACTTCTGTAGCATCAGGCCACCATGTTCAGAGTCTCTTAACTTTACACTTAAAAAGTACGAAGGTCCAAAAGACCTTTTTATCTAAGTGGATATCTCTGTTAACACAGAACAACTTACAAATTTTTAAATTCACTTAAAAGTTATGATCATAGGGCTGGAGCAGTAGCTCAGCAGTTACAGCGCTTCTCTGACAGGTGCAGGACACGGGTTCAAACCCCAGCACCACATATTCAACGAAGTGTCAGAGCAACAGAGGCCAAATGAAAAACTAAATAAAATTGATTTTCTCTCTCTCTCTCTCTCACTGTCCCTCTCTCTTTAAAAAAAAAGTTATGATTATATATTATCATAAATAACATTTTTTGTGATAAATAACCATTTCCAACCCAAAACTTTAGTGTTAAGAAGGGCCCACATTACATTTTGTAAGTGTCCTTAATGTCTGGCCTAATACCAGACAACTGGAGTCATCTCAACTGCTTCTGCCTCCACCGTGTTTTTTTTTTTTAATTTATTTTTGTTAGTGCATTATAGTTTAACATAATGTTGGGATTAGTTGTCACATATTCCTAAATGCAACCAATTCAGCGACACAATTTGTTTACTCTCCCCACCCCACATCCCTCTACCTCTCTCCTCCCGTCCCGTAATCCCTTGCCTTTCTTCTGGGTCCTGTATTGTTCCTAAAAAACCCAAATACAGTGACATAATTCTCATACCTATGAAGAACATTTTTTATATGTATGGATATAGTATATACAGTGACATTTATAATTGCTTGGACTGTACCTTGCTTCATCTTAGTTCCAACATTTTCCCTTCTCCTCCTTTCCTATCATCCCTTGTTATTCTTCAAAATTTTTGACAATGAGATTAAACATTTACATTTTTGTACAGATATGCAACGTAGCTTATTCAAATATCTTATGAAGTATCTTGCAACTGTATCTCATATATATTAACATTTTGCATTTTTGTTCTATGGATCTAAAACATAAGTTTGTCTACTTTACTCCTGAGCCTGGGTTTAGGTCCAGCCTCCACAAATGAGGGAAACCATTCAGCCCTTGACTCTCTGTGTTTGACTAACTTCTCAGCATGATTTCTTCCAATGCCATCCATTTACCTTCAATGGCTGCAATATCATTGTTTCTAATAGCTGAGTAGAACTCCATTGTATATGTATACCAGAGCTTTTGGACCCATTCATCCAGTAGGGGCATCTGGGTGGTTCCATAATTTAGCTATTGTAAATTGAGCTGCTATGAACATGGATATTGTTGCTCCACCGTGTTTTGATGTCACACGTCAGGTGGTCTTTACAAAACTCCAGTTTGAATTCATGAGAAAATGAGACTGAACAGGAACTGTGACATTCTAGAATTATTATAGAATATTTTTTTACTTCAGGGACCCATAGGAGTCTCTGAGCCACATTTTGAGGACTGCTGGCATAAAGGAAGATGAGTTGGAGGAAAGATAAATTTTAAATAAAAAGAGAAAGACAAGGGTTATTCCCCACTGCTGGGACTCTAGCTACAGTCAGCACAGTTGCTGGAAATTGTTGATCTATGTGTCCTTACAGCTTAAGTCCAGGGGTGCTTAACCACTGAGCCACATCAGCAGCCCTTTTTTGTTGTTATTGTTGTTGGTGGTTGTTGTGGTGATGGTGTTTGAGACAGGGTCCTGATAATTTGCTGAGGCTGGCTTTGAGCTTGCAATCCTCCTGTCTCAGCCTCCTGAGCCCCTGAGATTACAGATGTGCACCAGGCTGCTCAACTCCTTATGACTTTTAATAGCTTTTATTATAAGCGTTATATGTCTGGAATGTGACCATGCAGTTGGTGGACATGCCCAACTAGATTTTAAGAGATGCTTTCTATAGACTTTATAGGACAGTCACAGTAGAAATTGAGATCTTGTGATGCTCATGGGAGCTTCCTTTTCCTCCCTCCCCAACCCACCCACAGGGACCGCCTCCGAACCACCACCAATGTACTGGGTGACTCCCTGGGAGCTGGAATTGTTGAGCACTTGTCACGACATGAGCTGAAGAACCAAGATGTTGAAATGGGTAACTCAGTGATAGAAGAGAATGAGCTGAAGAAACCATACCAGCTGATTGCCCAGGACAATGACACTGAGAAACCCGTCGACAATGAAAGCAAGATGTAGACTAACACAGGGAAATGCTTTCTGGAACACCAGGTGTTTGCAAACCGTTAGGAAACGTGTCCATCTCGTCATAGCTCATTCCCCTCCATTGAGCACCTTCCCTCCCCCTCCTCCCTACTCTATTAGGATTGGAAAATATTCATCCAAAAACAAGGGAGGATTTTGCAGTGATCCAAATGTATAATTTTCATCCCATATTTGAAATTTTAAAATCATTTCATATTTAGTCTTCCCTAATAAGGCACTGGCATCAAAAAAGTCTTGATCAGATCTTACCACTGTGAGTACTGCATGATCCTGTAACTGTGATGGTTCTCTAAGTTAACGAATCCAACAAGTAGTAAGCTGAAAATATTTTAAGTCAACTTGCAAATGTTAAAAATCCTTCAGAATACAATTGAGTTTTGGTCTCTAAACGTTAACAACTTGATGAGCAGCCATCAGTTGTCAGTTGGACAGTGGAAGGGCTTTTTTTCCCTTTCTCTTCTGACTTGCATCCTTGTTTTAGTAACAGCAGGACAACATACATCACACCGAGCACAGCTGCAAGGAGGAACAGAAAGTGGACAGTCTCTGGCCTTGAGCAAGTCACAGCTCATCTCTAGGCCTCAGTGTTCTCATCAGTAAAATGAGTGACTTCCCTAGATGCTTTTACAGTCTCTCCAGCCCACACTTCCTGGAAGAACCTGACCTCTGTTTGCCCATGGAACGCCCTGCACCAGGTTCCATCCTAAGGAGCGTGGGGCTCTCGGAAAGGACACTTAATGGGAGTGAACATTTCTATGTAGGGCAGGATGGTGTGTGGTTCACCTGGTCCTGCGTCCAAAATGTCAGTTACACAAGTAGCCAGGTGGAAAACTGTTCCAGGAGTGGGATTATGCATGAAACTCTTCGCCTATTTTTTTCCAACAGAGGAAGTATTCCCTTCTCTCCTACTCTTCCCAAACAGAAGGGACTGCATTGGGAAGGATGTCTCCCACCACTCAACTGACAACAGACTCCTGGAAAATACACAGAAGAGTAGTCACTAGCAAGATTGTTCTTGTCATCTTACTATGGAACACTAAAGTGCTAGGAAAGAATTTTGTATGGTTGACATTATTAAGAGGGTATTAACCTACCAAGAGTGTAGTTTCCTTCAAGGAAGAATTTCTAAAAGAGTTTCATTTTGGTCTTTTTTTTTTTAACTTGAAAGAGTTTTTCTCGTCATTTCCAAATCATTCCCCAAAGAAGAGTACATACAAAAATATATAGTCACTTCTTACATATATTAAAGAAATCAAATGAATGAGCTCTCTAGTGTGGGTCCATGAGCTGGGTGGCTTCCTATCTGAAACTTTTTTTTTATCTTTAAGCAGAAGTTCTTAGAATTGGGTAAACAAGATACTTCTTTGTGTGGAATTCCATTTGCCAAATCATTCAATACTTTCCCCCTGGAGTGGAGTTTGCTTAAGTCTTGTTTGTGTCCCTTAGAGAGATGGTAGAAGATGAATCAGTATGAATAATGTCAATGAGGTTGCAAGAAAAGGGAGCAGGAACTTTCATGTCTGGCAAGGCAGCTCCCAGGTTTAGAGGAGATTAATTTTTACCCTCTAAGGAATATCTAGTCAAAGACACTCAGTGGGAACACAGACAATACCAGCTGTGTTTGAGTTTCTCACAGAAAACGGTGAAGAATGGACTTAATTATGCTAACACTGAAAATCTAGGTATACATCCTCTGATATAGAGTTTGTTTTTATATAGATACCAAGCATTCTGTGCATACAAAAGTTAACATTAGGCTGTGGTGGAGTAAACCATTTAATGTCAAGATTCTATTTGAAAGACACACTACAAAAGTTAATGTGCATGACTGTCATCATATGACACCAGTAGAGCAAAAATTAATCATGTCAAATTAATTCTGTTACACAGTGTGATGTTTATATACTAACCATTTCTTACGAAAGCAGGCCCCCTAGGGTGATCCTCTTGCCAGCCCATCACAGGCTCTGCATATCCTTGCACCCAGTATGGAATGGGAAGCATTACTTTGTAGATGTATTTTCAATAAAGGAAAAAATAGTTTTACATTAATATTTTTGCATGTCGTTGTTATTTCCCCCACAAGAGAAATAAATTTTGCACTCATGGAAGTATCGCAGTGAGCTCAGGGAATTCTGGGAAAGGATGCCACACAGCACAGTGAAACCTTGGCAAAACCAGCTGGGGAGACAAATGCAAGTGAGTGAGCAAGGACCCATTCTCCTGCGCAGCTCCTCACGCAGGAGGAGGAAATAGGTGAGGCCGGGGGAAGCACTTTGCTGTAACAGCTTGCCCTTACTCGTCCAGGTCAGATTCAGATTTCTCAAATAAATGGAATTATTTTCATGTTGGGATTAGAGAGGTGCAATGCCACCATGGAGCTCTTCCAGAAAAAAATAATAATTTCCTGCCTTCAAATTAGGTAGCTCCATCTCTGTGAATTCCACTGCCATTTGTGAAAGAACTGAGTAAAATTTCAAAGGGTATTTCAGAAACAGCCATGATGCTAGTGAACCACTGTCCTCATTACAGCTTATGAGCAACTGCTTTCATCATACTTTTTAGTAAAGAATTGACAGGCAATATTATGAAATCTCCAGACTAAAGTTGAGTCTGGACTCCCTTAAATCTGATCCTCTTGTCTTCAGGGGCAGCCACCTAGCCAAAAAGCTCTAAAGTAGGGTCCGTGAACCCCTATGTCATCCATGTGAAGACTTCAGTGGGTTTATAGGACTTAAAACCATGAAGAAAGTTTTGTGCATTTGCCTTTTTCTGAAGGCAAAATTTCCAAGTTACAACAGTTTCTCTTATAGGATCTTATGGGGCGGGGGCATGTCAAATCATTGTATTTGATCAAAACATCCTAACTTTTGCCAAGGCATAAATTTGGAAATGGGAAGGAGGCTACTCACAGCCTAAGTAAACCAACTGGGCTACCCCAAAGGGATCAATACCTGTGTACCTGTGGTTCATGCTGGACACTGGGACCACATTCTGGGAAGTGCCCCAGAAGATGGAGCCACTGCTGGAAAGGGTTTTCTCTTGTAGTGACCCGTTCCCTTCCTTTCTGCAGCTCAGGCTGGATTTCATTCACACATCTCTACAGTGCAGACAGAAGCTGGTCATCCCTACATAGGTCCCTACATGTGATAGTCAACAGATTTGTCCACAAATGAAATTACAAAAAATGTTCAGTTAACACTTTTTCATTTCTAAGTACTCTTAACAAATATTTTAACTTAAACCCTCAGAAGTTAAGGGGTGTCCCTCCTTTCCTGCATGCATCCTGTCACCATTACTGTCCCTTTCCCCAAGGGGGGGGGGATTACTTTACCAGTAAACTCCTTTTTTCTGTGCCTTTCCTCATACACACCACGTTGAAAATAGAAATTTTAGTGCTGTTAATTGCATGGGTCTGAAGGAACCTTGGAGGAGGGGTTCGTTTCCTGCTGGAGGGGGGTCCGCAGCACACGGCCTCTTTCCGGGCGGCCCGCTGAGAACTTGACCCAAAGCTGCTGTCACTCATCTGGCCCCTTCTCCCACACGGGTGGTCCCAGCACTGGAGCAACAATGCCCAGCTCTGTGTGGCCTGGTGCTGGGGCCTGAGCATTTGAAAGGTGTCACGCCTAGGGCAGACGCCTAATGAATAAACCCACAGAAAAAAAGAAGGAAGAAGAACGAAGGGAGCTGATGGGCAGTGTCCGAAGAAGAAAGTGGGGATGAGAAATTCTAGGTTAAGCGACGCAGGGTCTGGGAGAGTGGTACCCAAAGTAGCCACCAGGGGGAGCCCCGCGCTCGTGCTGCGCCTATTTCGGGAGCTGAGCTGCATCCTGACTGCTGGGTGACATGGAATTCCAAGTTAGGCTGGGCAAAGGAGGAGTCATCTGTGAAATCAAGCGATTTAAAATTTTTCCGTGCCTGCATTTCACCTTTCCTTCTGATCCTGCTTCTGCAATAGTCTCTTCAAAGGAGTCCCCTCCCCCCTCCTCTTTTCTCCCACCACCTTTTGGTATCCTATTGCAGAATCTGTCCCATTCTGTCGCTTAGGTTTCACAGTCACAGACTCAGAAGGTGGCAAGGTAACATTTCCCACCGCTCACGCTTCATCTGCCCACAAGACAGCTATCTCAACGTTCAGTTTTGAAACATTCATATTTTGCTGAATTTCTCACCTAAGTAGGGTTGTCAGAAAAATAGGAACACCTGGCTAAATTTGAATTTCAGCTAAGAAATAAAGTTTAAGTGTTATATGACAAATGATGGGTTAGGATAAGTGAGCAAAATATTGCATGGGGCATCCTGTATTTCAATTTGCAAATCGGAAAACGCTATGGACTCATGAAATGAACAGAAAACAATTCATGTTTGCTTCAGTAAAGTGAATATGATAAGGGAGCTTGTGTGTTGGGGAGGTGTCTTCATTATGATAGAATCATTCCAATTCTGAATTCCTCTCTAAAAGCAAAAAACATGCTTTCCATGTACACAATGAAGTGTCAGAGCAACCAAAGCCACAAGAAAAAAATACTAAATGAGATTGATTCTTTCTCCCTCTCTCACTGTCCCATTCTTTCTTTTTTTTTTTTTTTAAGAGAAAAGGACAGTGAAAGAGAGAGACAAAGAATCAATTCTTATTGAGTTTTTTCACATGGCTTTCGTTGCTCTGACACTTAGTTGTGTACATAGGTTCTGGGGTTTGAACCTGTGTACTAGCGCATGCCAGGCAAGCACTATAACCACAGAGTCACTGCTCCAGCCCTATAGAAATAGAAATAAAAATAAAAGAAAAAGAAAAAAAGTCCCTATCTGACATTCCCCACTATTTGTTTGTTCTGAGGGCATTAGCACTTACTATGTGTTTGTAAATCTTGTGGCCACGATTAAAAAGCCTGCTGAGTCAACTTTAAAACTTCAAAGAATCGTCTTACACAACTTAAACAATGTTTCAGTTATCCATGCTCAAAATATTTTCAAATTCACATCTGTTTTTCTTTTCTTCCCTTTCCAATTTTCTGCTTTTCCTTATCTCACTCCTTATTCCCACCCACCCCTCGCCCCAACATAAAATATTTTCTATAATCCTTTACAGGGCTGAAAAATTGGCATGCATAGATTGGTTCCCAATGATAGACACATTTTTTTCATTTGTGATCCCCTTTAGAAAAGCACCCATTTTTTTTTCATATTGTGCTGTTCAGAGATGATCATCTTCTAGTCCCTGTGACATTAAGAAAAAGGCATTTTTAAAAGTTTTTCAGGAAACTCCAGACTCCACGGATTGGAATCATTCCCACAAAAGCCCCTTCTGAAAGCCACAGCTGAAGGATATGAGAAGCAGGGCTTACTGGAGCTGCAGAAAGAAACAAAATTAAATCATAAACTCTTGCCCAATAAGACAATGCACAGCCATGATACAGACAGCAGTGATCTACTAAAAGATGGTGCCCAGTGACAAGTTTGAAATTTCTTTCCCAACTCTGTAGGTTCAGGGGATCAGAATAAGTCCTGAGAGCAGCCAGCCAGGAGCTTTAAGACATCTGTCACAAGAAAAAATAAAGATCAGTAGAAAGTCAGCTTAGCCCAGCGCCCTGAATTGATCATGGGTGGATCCTCAGGAGGACTTAATCCACAAAGATTTTTGTCAGAAACTCAAGTCTGAAAACAGCCACCAAATTCCACTGCCTTTCACCTGCAATGCCTCGGGAGGCACTCTTTCTGGGAAGCTATGAGGATCTATTAGCCAAACAAGTAGAGAGAGCATTTGTTAGACAACTCAGCCAAGCTAAAAAGGATCTCTGGAAGGTGACCTTCCCTGCAACTCAGAGTCCCCATCTGCCTGCATAGGGGTTGGATAAGGAGGTTATCTCCAAACCAACTTCCCCACGAAGTACAATGCACTGGAGAAGATAAGCGAAGCTTAGCAAATGACAGGTCGAACTTCAGCTGGCTAATCTGAAATGGATACAGATAGATGATAGATTAGATACATAGACATAGATAGGTGATAGATAGATAGATGATAGACGATAATAGAATTTCTCAGTTTAGTTCCTAGCACTCAGGAAGTTTCTAATATGTTTAAAATAAAACCAACTGGACCAAGGAGGAAGAGGCTTGGGGGTGACTCTGGAAGAGGAGCCCAGTGTGGAGGGCACTCCGGAGGATGCCACAGACCTACAGCTCCTGGTAGGGAGCCCTTGCAGAGCCCTCTCCCTGAAAGCCTGCGTGGAGAGTCTGCCAGCCTCTTCAGCGAGGGGCCCACGCCTCTGTGCCCAGGCGACCGGCAGCCCCTGCCAGTCTCCTCCAAGGCTTTTGTGAAGCCTGGCTCTCCCAGCAGCTCTGCACTGCGTGGTGGTTTTGTGAAGGGCACAATTCCACACTCTGAGGAGACCACCCAGCTTCCTCTCCCAGAGTCTCCTAGAGAACAAAACTGCCCCTGTGTGTGCCAGGGACCTCCCCTTCTGCCCTGCCGCACTCCCACTGCCCTCTGCCCAGGCAAGGGAAATGTGGAGCCAGTCAGGTTGCTCTGGGTTGGGAACTCGGGACTGGGATACTAATGAGTGCACAAGGCCAAACACTCCATGCCTGGGGTGCTGCTGCCACCCTGTGGCAAAGGCTAATGGCCCAGTGCAGTCCAGACCAAACCATGTGGAAACTCAAACCATGTGGAAATTCATTCATCTCCTGTGGACTCAAGAAGAGTAAAACAGTCAGAAATAGCTCAGAAAATCGGAGGTAAAAAGGAACTGGAAGCAATCTGTGTCTACCTCAGTGATTCTCAAAGTGCAGTCCCTGGACCAGTGTCAGCTTCCCTAGGAAACTACTAGAAAGGTAAATTCTCAGATCCCACTTTAGACCTACCAAAGCAGAAACTGAAAGGTGGAGCCCTGCAATCTGGTTTGACAAGCCCCAGTGTAGTTCTGAGGCACCCTAAAGTTAGAGAACCACGGGCCTAGAATCCAAAAAGAAATGGACTTTGAAGTTGACAGACTAGGATCCTAATCCCAGCTTCGTCTATGAGCTGAGGACCTTGAGCAAGTTGATTAACCTCCCCTTGCCTCAATTTGCTCATCCCTGTTATGATAATCATTCCTGTTTTCTAAAATTGTGGGGGATTAAATAAAAAATAAAAGTCAAGTCACTAGCATAAATATGTGCTTGATAAAGGGTGCTTATTTGGAATATTATAATGCAGTCCTACATTTGCTCACAGTACCCCTAGAATATACAGGGAAAATGTAGTTCTTTCGCTTATTTATTTAACAGATATTTAAGGAGCGCCTCCTACGGTGCCAGTAACAGTAATAGGCAGTATAGATGAAGTCCCTCCATTCATGGAACTACATTTTAATACAATGAAGGTTAACTAAGATCATAAGGGTAGTGTCCTAATTCAATAGGATTGGTGGCTCTGTAAGGAGAGGGAGAGAGAGAGAGAGAGAATGAGAGAGAGAGAGAGAGAGAGAGAGATTTCCTTAAGCATATACCAAGCAAAGGCTACATGAAGACACAATGAGAAGGCGGCTGTCTGCAAGCCAGGTCTAGGGCACTCACCAGAAATCAATCACGCTGGCACCCTGATCTTGGACTTGCCAAACTGTGAGAAATAAATGTCTGTTGGTATAAGGCACTCAGTCTGTGGTAATTTGTTCTGGCAGCCCAAGCTGACTTAAGACAAGGGCCGAGTGTAATCATTGTTATGAAGAATACTGAGGCCAGGTGCCGCCTCTAGAGGGACGGAGCACTGTTTAGATAGGGTGGTCAAGGAGGCTTCCTGAGGAGGTGCTGTGTGAGGAGAGGAGTGAGATACGCGCTGGTGGATTGAGCAGGAAGAAAAAGCAATCACAAACACCATGGGTCCACTGGTGTGAGCTGTATGGGAGGCACTAAAAAGAGGCCGTTGCGGCTGGACAGAATCAGAGAAAGCAAAGGTCATCTGGTGAGGTCTTACAGCCACAGTGAGAATGAGGACTTTATTTTAGGTGTGATGGAATGCCACTGGCGGTTCAAGGGTTAAGACATCCTTTAATTTTGTTGAATGGCTTCTGTAAAATCCAGGCGTTACCAATGTGACACTAAGAAGAGCTGGGCCCTCAAAAGCTGCTTAGGTCCTGAGGGCTTCTCCCTCACGAATTGGATCAATGACCTTATAAAATAGGCTTCCTGCAGCTCTGGGTCCCTCGTCCTCCAGCCTTCCACCGTGTGAGGGCAGAGCTTTCCTCTCCTCCAGATAACCCAGTCCCTACCAGACAACTGAACCTGCTGGAGCTGTGATCTTGAACTTTTCAGCCTCCATAACTGTGAGAAAACAAATTTCTTTTCTTATGACTTACCCAATCCCAGGTATTTTTATAGCAGCACAAAACAGACTGAGACACTATCTAACTCAATGCTTGTCCTCCAGGTAGGCAAGCCCAGTTTTCGCCCAAAGAACTCATTTCTATTTAAATGCTCAGCCTCTTTCTGTACAATACCCTATTTTTTCTGCTTCCCCTTTCTTCCCCACATTCTTCATCCGTCCTTGGAATTTGTTCCCTCCAAGGCAAGGCCCAGCCAGAACACCCAGCTTTCACTCTGATGTCCCCACCTCACAGGCAGGAGTGAGGGTCTCTTGTGGAAGCCATTGCGCATGTTGGCTCTGGCAGCCAGCACAGTCGAGGAGTGGGGTCCAAGATCTCTGCCTACAGAGTTCTGCTAAGCTTCCATAACATCTTTCTCTTGGCCAGAAGCGTCCCCTCTTCTTCTGGCCACCCTTGCAATTGAAGGGTTGGGTTTTCTACTGCCTACTTCTCTCCCTGCATGAACCACCCAGTGAAAACCCCACAGTTTGATTCACTAAGCCCTGCTTTTGATAACTAAAGAAGGAAATGTGGGAATTTAGAAAAATCTCCCTCTGAAATTCCTGCTTTTGGACACGTTTCCTTGAATAAAGATCCTATTTTGAAGGTTGGGGTATGAGTCAGTGGTAGAACACTTGTCTAGCAAGAGCGAGGCCCTGGGTTCCATCCCCAGCACTGCAAGGTGGAAAAAAGATCCTGTTTTCAGAATCAGAACCTGAACACTATCAATTTCTTTCTGCTGTTATTATCCTAATTTCTTGAAGCAAATAAGAGGCCTTCACTGGCTTGGCAGAAAATACTGATTTTTTTCCACTTTCTATTTCTCCCTTTGAGATTTATTTGTTTATGAAATTCAAACAACTTTGGCCTTTTATGTCTGGACTAGTTTTTCTCCCATAATTTCTTCTACTACTTCCTCCCTTGAGATTGTGACTCACCCCAGGTCACACTGCCAGGTCACCCAGGTCTTCTTCACTGCATTTTAAAGGCCCCATGAGAGAAAAAACTATGGTTGGAGAGAGATAGAGGGTGCTGCACAGATCAGACACTAAACGAAGTCAGGTTCAGTCTTCTAGCCCCTGCAGGTTCATGCCTGGGTCTCGTCTGGCCATTTCTGCACAGAAGAGCCTTCTTGAAAAAGAGAAGAGGCTCAAAGTAAAAATAATGGGAATCTTTTTAAATCCCTCCCCAAAATGATCAAAATCTTGATGGAAAAGAGCCCACCATTTACCAATTATTTCCTGTCCAAATGGAGGCTATAGACCAGTATGCCAATAATTAAGGAGTCTACATGAGCAGAACAGAAGAGATTTCCTCATTCACCTGTCTCAGATTCTCAGCCTCCATGCATACCAGACACTTTCTTGATCCTGCCGAGAGTGAGGTAGCCAGTGTCCCCAGGTCCAAAGCCTATTCACTGGTTTTACAGATTAGGAGTTCCTGGTCCACATCAGACCCTTCCTCTTATGCAATGTGCATTCTGGGACAGTAACTTCACTTCTCCAAACCTAGTCTCCTGCTCTGGGGAAACAGCATTAGAATCAAAGAGCTGTGAAGAGACTGAATCAGGTCTACTCAGCTATGCCCAGCATGTACAAGTCAAGTGCTCAATAAACTAGCTCTTCCTGGGGCTGAAATTCAGCCGAAAATCAACCACACTGGCTATTTGCTGACCCCTCATTTCTGATTGGTCAGCAGTTGCAAAAGCTTTTTAGTATCACCTCTGGCTATTGTTATTATTAGTATCATTAATACTTTTGCATTCTCACTGTTTTTCTCATATGACTGGAGAGAGAGAGAGTTC
Organism: Aplodontia rufa; assembly: GCA_004027875.1. Classification (NCBI taxonomy): domain Eukaryota; kingdom Metazoa; phylum Chordata; class Mammalia; order Rodentia; family Aplodontiidae; genus Aplodontia; species Aplodontia rufa. Next base: position 3,033 of record PVKS010000225.1, on the reverse strand, counting down.
TTGCCACAGGATGGCAGCAAATCATCTCCATTGTGCTGGCCAGCTCTGAAGTTCCATTCCTCTATGGAAATGCTCTATTTAGTTCAAGTCAATCAGAGGTTTGAATTAAAACATCAGCCAGTTATGGGAGCCAGGAAGAGCATCCCACCTGCTCCTTCCCATCCAGGCAGGCATCTGCAGGTGTCCTCTAAAGGGGCAGGGGAGCCTCAGGGGATTTCTCCACTCCAGCTTCTTTTCCTTCTCTAATCATCTGTGCGCTCTCTCTCTCTCTCTCTCACATGCATGAAGTCCCCCTACACACATTGCTTCCACTCCAGCTCCCCACCCCCAAAGCAAGGAAGGAGAGCTTACTGGTTTCCATTTCAATTATTGCCCCTACAGTGTCATTGTGCCCCTGCCTCTATGCTCTGAAGTCACGGCCCTCAGGCCAGACCCAGGTTCCTGGAACAGTCAGTTCCAACCTGAACGCAGCCATTCAGGCTCCTATTTGTCTGCAGGGAATCAGATCACAGAGTCCTAGATCTATCAACCAACTCACCATCAACATGTATTTGTTGGGTGCTGCAAAAACACCTTCAGCACTGAGCTAGCTGCCGAGCAGGGCCAAGAAGAAGGGCGGCAAGGCCATGAGCTGAGTATCCACACCAGCATTGGCCTCCGAGGGAGGACTTGAGTCCTGGCCCTGGTATGTGGCTTTAGGGAGGTGTTATACCCTCTCCAAATCCCTTATCTATAAAATGTGTATAATAATGACATCTACCTTGAGATGGTGACTGTGAGATAGGTGACCATGCACACATAGGGCAGGTAGTCACAATATAACAGACATTATTTTCATAAGACAGGTTCAGGGAAGTTACAACCTGGTGAAGAAAATTACATGTAAATACTCAGTGGAGCATGCCTGAAACACCAGTAACTCGGGGGGGCTGAGGCAGGAGGACTGCAAGTTCAAAAACAGTCTCCGCAATTTAGTTGAGGCCCTAAGCAACTTAGTGAGATCCTGTCTCAAAATAAAAAATAAAAAGGGTTAGGGATGTTGCTCAGTGGTTAAGCACCCCTAGGTTCAATCCCCAGTACAAAAGAAGAAGAAGAAGGAGAAGGAGAAGGATAAGGAAGGAAAAGGAGAAAGGGAGGAGGAGGAAGAAGAAAGAAGAAAGAAAATTATTTGTAAATGTATCACAAGAAAACGATGCTAACAGTAGTCTAGATTGTTAGCTAGAGGTCCAGAGGAGCTGGAGTACAAAAACATTTTTCTCTTTCTCAGGAAATGTTGAGGCTTTCACAAACTCTGAAAGAAAAAAAAAACTTACATAAATTCCCCTTATAAAATTAATTCCAGTTTCCTAGTGACTGATACCTATTACTTTGAAAGTTAGGGAGTCAATCCACCCCAATACACAGCTCCTCCCTCACTTCACAAGGCTCCTTGGGCATAATTTTCCAAGTGGAAGGTCTGACCCACAGACCTAGGCTTTTTCATAATCATGTATTAATTCTGCAACAAATGGAGCATCTACTATTTACCAGCCAAGCATGGATCTTATCAGGACTCAAAATTAAACAATAATAGTATTTACATAGTGAGAATGAGACATGGAGCAGAGTGGGAGCTGGGCGCTCTTGGAGGAGCACTACTATAATCAGGTCTGTCTTCTCCCCAGACCTCTGCAAGGCAATTAGTCCAGCACCCTGCCTGTGAGCACCACTGTGCCTGAACCAGGAGCAGGTTCCCCACGCTTAAGGGCTTCTAGTTGCTGGTTTTAGAACTTAATCTCCCTTCCACATCAGAAGTTCCCTCATTTAGTTAAACTATAAAAGTCTCATAGCACAGATAATGAAAACCCTTCAAGTACAGATGGGAAAATCATATTGAAAGCCTATCACATCCAAAGCACCTGACAACAGCCCTTTGGGTAGGCATTACTCTTTCTATTTCCTATACCAGTAACTTGAGGTTCAGAGGATCAGTAACTAATTCCAGGTAAAGTTGCAATTTGAGTCCACATCAACAGTAAAGCAGGTGTTTTCCTCCTTAGTCTACTTTAACCCTGGGCAAGCATTGCACACCCAAGACTTACTCTAGAACATACCATGGCATAATCTCCTAGGTTAGTGTTTTTCAAGCTATAAGTTATCGGGTTAGTGAATCCAAATAGCATTTTAATGAAATAATAGATGAATCGCATGTATTAAAGCATTATTTCAGGAACATTTTAGTTGTTTATATGTGTATACGTTTGTATCCAGTACGTTCCTTTTCTCAATTAACCAGTTTAAAGCTGCAGTTCAAAGCTTTTGCTAATCAATAACCATTAACCAATCAATAATTTCTTCACCCCATGAATTCAAGAGTCTGAGTGCTTTTCAGTTTCCAGAACTGACCACCTTCAAAGAAGGTTCATCTTTGAAATACAAATTGTTCCTTAGGAAGTGAAGCTGTGGACTTTCAAAGGGTCCCTTGCTCTTCCACCATGCATTTTCCAAATTCAGTGCAGGCTTCTGGTAATATGAGCCGCTGTCCCAGTCCTCCAAAATCGCCCCATACCCTGGTGAATTTGAAGATGGGCAACACGACAGCCCTAAACTTCTCGCCTACAGCCGCATCTCAGGCACTGCTTGCCAAACCGAGACGAGGGAGCGCAAGTCCTCGGCGATGCAGCGGCACCGCGCGGAGGAATTCCTCGTCCGCACTGACATCTGGTGGTCAGAAGCGGCCAGCACCCTGGGATCCTCACCTCTGGAAGACAGCCACTGGGAGCCAGGTCCCAGAACCAACGCCAGCCCAGGTGGTTCCTGGCGTCCCCAAACCCCTCCTGGCACCACCTTCTCCTCGCTGCTGGACTAAGCAGGGCAGAGGGAAATAAAGAGGATTTAGAGTCACACATAGGTCCATCGCCTGTCGCATGATCCTGGTTTAAGACTGCTGCAAAAGTGAAATAACGAAACAATCTACAATGGAAATTGGAGTATCTTGTCATATTTACCTACAAAACAACTTCAGGTGGAGCGGTGGCGCTTGCCTGGCATGCG
>PVKS010000224.1:0-227774 GCA_004027875.1 Aplodontia rufa | reverse complement strand
GCGCACGCCTGCGTGCGCGCGCCGCCACGCCACGAAACACCGAACTCGGGCTCCGTGCGTGAGACCCGCCCTCCCCCCCCACCCCGCACGGCGGCCCCGCCTCTACCACGTGACACACGGACGGCCTCCACTTCCTCTTACTGGCGTAGTTCCGCGTCTCCGCACTCGCCGCTCCCAGGTGCCTTTGCCCGCCTGAGTCACGTGTCGAGGGGAAGCGGGAAGGCGTCGTCCTCCTTGCCTAGCCCCCCCATCCGCCATGTTTTCAGGCCGGGTCTGGCTTGGTCTTCCCCCGTAAGGAAATGGCCGGGGAGCTCCAGGGAACCCAGGCGCCGTTGCTTCGGCGGAGCCTGGGCTAACGAGGCAGGGCAGCGGGAAACCCGAGCAGCTCTGCGCGGGGAGGGAGGCCATGGCGTCCAGCAGTAACTGGCTGTCCGGGGTGAATGTCGTGCTGGTGATGGCCTACGGGAGCCTGGTGAGGAGACACCCCCACCCCATCCCTGCGGGAGCGTCTCACCCCGCCGAGACCCTCCGCTTGAGCCGTTCCCTGCCTGCATTCTCCACCCACTCACCTGCGCTTTTTTCTGGGCTTTTGACTTCTATCCCAGGAGTACCTGGGAGCTTAAGTCACAGGCCCAGACCGACCCGCCCCTGGCTGAGAACCCTCCCCCTAAGCTCTCGGGCGCAGACCCCGAGCCTCCCCACCATTGGCTTCCCGAGATCCACCCCCATCCTTGACGTCCTCGCTTCGCCCCAAGTGTTATCCTGAAGCATCCATCCCTGAGAGCCCGTATCTGGAGATTTCGAATGAAGGCGTGCCTTTTTTAAACTTTTTATTAAAGGTTCTTCTCGTATCTTTTTGGACAGGTATTTGTACTGCTATTTATTTTTGTGAAGAGGCAAATCATGCGCTTTGCAATGAAATCTAGAAGGGGACCCCATGTCCCTGTGGGACACAATGCCCCCAAGGTAGGTCCTAAGGGCACAATATGAACCTGCTTTCTCAGATGTTTTAGGAACAAGAATGAGATTTTCTGTGCCTTTTATAGATGACTTAAATTCACGTGTTTCTTTGTCCAGTTACCTTCATACTCAATCTTAGTAAATTGAGCAGGAACTGCCTTGGAACTTGGCTTACCTGCTCACTGCTGTGGTACAGTATGTAACTTACCCAAGAACTGTTTTTGCTAACTGCTGCAAAATATTTCCCAATGCATCTTAATTTAATTTTAGGATGCATTTGAGAATGGTTACAGTTAGCACCAGAGCAATGAGAATAGTTGTCTTTGCAGAACTTTAGACTTGTTTAAGAGCCTAATTAATTATCTTGTTCTACCATTCCTATTACAGCTAAACCTAAGGAAGCAACTTAGGGCAGGACAAACAGAAAGTGAATGTCTCTTACCTTTGTTTACACTTTCTTAGGTGAAGGTGCCCTCTTTTCCTTGGCTTTGAGTATCCACAGATGAAACCTCTTTCCTGCATCCGATACTGAGTATCCCAACTGCCTACCTGGCATTTCTCTTAGATTTCTAACAGACATTTCAAACCTAACATATCTCCATCAGAACTCTTGATACCCACTGCCAACCCCATCGTGGCTAAGACTTTTACTTAGTGAAAGATAACTGCTGCTCTTACCAACTTCTTTTTGTTTGGCCTCTCTCCCAGTCGCTGAGTTCTTCTGTGTGTTGATCTCATACATTTGCACATACTCTTACTGTGACCTGGAATGGTCTTCACTTGGCTAGTTCAATCTTTAGATCTTAGCTGAAATGTAACCTGCTCAAAAGAGGAATGCTTATTGTGAATTTTAAAGTAGGTCTCTGTGTTTTCTTTTAGCTAGAACCCTGAAATTTTCTTCATAACATTTGCCACAATTCTTTTGTTTGCCTATTTAAAACATGCTTCTCTTTTACAGTAGACTATAGGCTTCAAGAATGCAAGCACTTTGGGGGTGTAGCACAGTTATTCTAGCACATGCAAGGCCCTACCTTCAGTTTGTGGCACTGAAGAAAAAAAAAAATGCAGGCACCACACCACTGTTTACCAATGTAAAGCCAAGGCCTGCACATAATAAGTACTCAGTAATTTGTGGTTGAGTAAACCTCAGTGGGAAAGCCAGAGCTAGTATACAAATCCCTCAGCTCTAGAGCAGTGTTCTTTGATTAACCAGTGGTATTAATACTATTCTGCTTGTTCCTTTCTGACATATTATCTGCAAAGGCTCAAGGAAGAACCCCTGGCCTGAAACTTCAAGAGTGTAACTTCCATTTGTCTCACATGAGAGGAACATAGGATTGCTGTCTAGCATATCATGAGCCAATCAAAACTTTGGCTATTTAGGAGCCCTTAGACTATATGAAATCAAGAGTCCATACAAAAAAAAAAAAAAAAAAAAAAAGGAGTCCTCAGCTGGGCAGTGTCTGGCCCATGCCTGTAATCCCAGCAGCTTGGGAGGCTAAGGTAGGAGTATTACAAGTTTGAGGCCAACCTGGGCAGTTTAACAAGACCCTACATCAAAAAAAAAAAAAAGGTGGAAAATGCAGAGCGTGGTGGCGCATGCCTTTAATTGCAGCAGTTTAGAAGGCTGAGGCAGAAAGATGGTGAATTCAAAGCCAGCCTCATCATCTTAGTGAGACTATGTCTCAAAATAAAATATAAAAAGGACTGGGCATCTTTTTATGAATGGATTAAGAAATTGTGAGAGAGAGAAGTATATATAATACATATATGAGATATACATATAAATAAAATGAAATTCTCCTGGGCTATTAAGAATGAAATTATGGTATCTGCTGGAAAATGGATAGAAATGGAGGCTATCATGCTAAGTGAAATTAGGCAAACTCAGAAACTCAAAAGTCTAATGTTTTCTCTCCTTTGCAGAAGCTAGAGTAAAATAAAGGAAAGTGGTAGAGAAGGAAAAGTACATAAAAAATCACTCAAATGCAAACAGAGAAAAGAATGTTTAGTAGAGAGGGAGAAGGGGGTGAAAAGAGAGGATCATGAACTGAAATAGATTTCCATGCATATATGAGTTTGGATGGACCCAACTACAATGTATAACCATAAAGCTCTAATAAAAAAGAAAAAATGCTGCTTGGGGATTGTGGCTCAGTGGTTAAGCGTCCCTGGTCCCTGGGTTCAATGCCCAGTCCAAAAAAAAAAAGTGGGGAGGAGTTGTGGCTCAATGGAAAAGCACTCCTGGATTCAATCCCCAGCACTTCTGGAGGGGAGGATTCCTTTTGTTGTACAAAATTTATCTAAATTTGCACCCACTGCTAGTAGAAATATAAATTAGTAAAACTGCTTTGGAAAATAATTGGGCATAATCTATTAAGATTGTACGTGTACCTACCTAATCTATTGCTCAGCAACTCCACACCTACCATAAGGAAATTTTTTGCTCATGTGTACTAAATCACGTATAAAAATGATCAAAGAAACATTGTCCATATATAATATATGAACAATATAAAAGTCCACTTTAAAATTGCTCTATAGTGATATATTCATATTCTGGAATACTATAAAATTGAAAATAAACAAGATAAATATGTGAACAAAAACGAATCTCCAAAATATCTTTAAATGAAAAAATTTTAAGTTGCAAACATAAATGAGTCTCAAAAACATGCCAAGAGCCTGGCATAGTGACATGCCTGTAATCCCAGCCACTCTAGAAGCTAAGGCAAGATAATCACAAGTTTGAGGCCACCCTGGGCCTCTTGGTAAGACCCTGTCTCAAAATGAAAAAAGTCTAGGGAATATCATTCGGTGGTAAATCCCCCGTGGTTCAATCCCCAGTACCTCACACGCACAAAAAAAATACGAAGTAAAAAGCCAGATCTGTATCATTATTCCATTTATATGAAATTCTAAAAAAATAAACATGCATAACTATAGAAGAGATCATGTCATCTTGCCTGCAGCTGGATAAGGAAGAGGTTGACTGCAATGGACATTGTAGGATAGTGAAAATATTGAATATTGACTGAGACACTGGTTAAATGGGCATATTCATTTATTAAAATTAATCTACCAGGTCCTTAATCGACTCAGGAGGCTAAAACAGGAGAATCCAGAGTTCAAAGCCAGCCTCAGCAACTTAGTGAGACCTTGTCTGAAAATGAAAACAAAAAGACTGGGAATATGGCTCAGTGGTTAAGTACCCCTGGATTCAATCCCTGGTACCAAAAAAGAAATTTATCCATCTAAGCTGGGCATGGTAGCACATGCCTATAATCCCAGTGACTTTGTGACTCAGGAGGTTGAGGCCAACCTGGGCAACTTAGCAAGGCCCTGTTTCAAAAGTTAAAAAGATGTAGCTCAGTGGTAAAATGCCCCTAGGTTCAGTCCCCTGTACCGCAAAAAAAAAAAAAGAAAAGAAAAAGAAAGAAAATTTATCCAAATTCATCCACCTATCCATTTAAATGCAACTTTCTTTCTTTTTGTATACAAATTCAACCTCTGAAAAGTTGATTTTAAAATTTTGGGGCAACAGGGCTGGAGCAGTGGCTCAGTGGTTATGGTGCTTGCCTGGCATGCACGAGGACCCACGTTCAAATTACAGTATCACATACAGAACTAAATATTGGAGCAAGGAGAACCACATGAAAAAGTAAATAAAACTGATTCTCACTGTCCCTCTCTCTCAAAAAAAAAAAAAAATTATTGGAGGGCAGGAGATACAGCTCAGTGGTAAAGCATTTGCCTTGCATTTGCAAGGCTCTGGGTATAAACCCCAGCACTGTAAAAGAAAACCATTTGCAGAGGAATTTGTAAAGTATTTTTCCATTTATATAAAGTTCAAAACTAGATGAAGCTAATTGTCTTCTTTAGGATTACACAAGATTAAAACAGGATTATTGACAAGGTTTGAGGTGATGGGCAGTCAGGAATGGGCACACAGGACTTTAAAGTCATTGAAGATTTCCATTTCCTAAACTGAATATTGGATACAGATGTTCCTTTTAGTCTTTCTAATTATTTAAAATGTAGCTGCTAGGGATGTAGCTTGGTTGGCAGAGCACTTGCCTAGCATGTGCAAAGCCCTGGGTTCAGTCCTTACCACCACCAAAAAATAAAATGTGCATATGTGTTACCTGTGGTCTATGTGATAACAGTTCACAGTAGAAGTCCTACAGAGTTAAAACAGGAGCCTGGAATATAGCTCAGTGGTAGAGCACTTGCATGAGTCTCTAGGTTCAATCCCCCGTACCTGGGGAGAAAAAAAAAATAAACACAAGAGTTAATAACAGAAATGTATTTCTGCCAGACACAGTGGCACACCTGTGTTCTGAACAACTTGGGAGACAAAGGCAGAAGGATTACAGGTTTGACTCCAGCCTTAGCAATTTAGTGAGGCCCTGTCTCAAAATTAAAAGGGCTGGGAAAGTGGCCCAATGATAAAGCATCTCTGGGTTCGGTTCCCAGTATAAAAAGAAAAAATATATATATGTACATATTTCCTGGGGCTCTGGCAATACTCTCTAAGTGAGATGGATGTGGAATTGATCATATTGTTTGCTTCTGAAAAGGCAGTATAATAGGACCTTTTAAATTTTTATGGCACAGGGGTTGGGGATTTAGCTCAGTGGCAAAGCACTTGCCTAGCACATGCAAGGCCATGAGTTCGGTCCTCAGCCCTGAAAAAAAAATTTATAGCATGGATGTGAATTACCAATTTCTTTCCCCCAGTACTAAAGGGATTGAACCCAGTGCCTCTCACATGTTAGGATAGTACTCTAGCACTAAGCAACACTCCTGGCCCTTTTTATTTTTCAAACAGGGACTCTAAATTGCTCAGTCATGTCTTGAACTTCAAATCCTCCTGCCTGAACCTCCCAAACAGCTGGGATTACAGGTATATGCCAGCATGCCCAGCATGAATTACAGATTTTAGAATTTAAGCTGGGTATGGTGGTGCATGCCTAATACTACCAGCTATTCAGGAGGCTGAAGCAGGAGAATTAGAAGTTCAAGTCCAGTCTGGGCAACTTAGTGAGACCCTATCTCAACAATAAAAGGACTGGGGGACTAGAGCTGTGGCTTGGAGGTTAGGTGCTTGCCTGGCAGGCGTGAGTAAACGGGTTCAAACCCCAGCACCCATGTACACAAGTAAGTGTCAGAGCAACGAAGGCCATGTGAAAAACTCAATGAAAGTTGATTCTCTCTCTCTCTCTCTCTCACTGTCTTTCTCTCTTTAAAAAATAAAAGGACTGGGGATGTAGCCTAATGGAAGAATGTCTCTGGGTTCAATCCCAGTGTGGCAAGAATTAAATGTTTTAATTTTCTTTTACATGAGTTTCTAGAAGTCCTGTGGTCAGACACTTACAGATTATATGCAGGTCTCCTCCTTAGATGTTTAGAATAGATTATGACTGCCAGTTGTCCATTTTGTCTCAGTTTAGGTAATTCTTTATAATACCTATCAAGATTCTTAGTCCAGGGCTGGAGCGGTGGCTCAGTGGAGGACTCGAGTTCAAACCTCAGCACCATGTACACAATGAAGTGTCTGAGGAATGAAAGTCACATGAAAAACTAAAGATTGCTTTAAAAAAAAAGATTTTTAATCCAGTTTAAAGTGAGAAACAATGTAAGTACTGTAGAGCTTGAAGGAATTCTGGTAAATTAAAAGATTTAGTTTAGGGGCTGGAGCGGTGGCTCATCGGTTACGGCGATTTGCCTGGCATGCACGAGGATTTAAATTCAAACCTCAGCACCATGTCCACAACAAAGTGTCTGAGCAACGAAAATCAGACAAAAAACTAAATAAAATTGATTCTCTCCTTCTTTCTCTCTCACTGTCCCTTCTCTCTTAAAAAAAAGAAAAAAAAAAGATTTAGTTTAGAGATGTACAATTTGGAAAGGTTATTAGAGAACCCAACCCTATTCTTTCCTAAATTCTTGTGTCTATTTTTTTTAAAAAACAAGATTTTATTTTTCGTTATAGTTTTACATTTTGAAGGAGTTTGTTGCTTCTCATATGGCAATTTCAGTAACTGCCTGAGCACTTAGTTGTTCACGTGCTCTTCTCCTTTTCCAGATTGGTGGGAAGCAGAATACAGGGTAAGTGATTGTGCATTCTCTTCTCTACACACACAGGACTTGAAAGAGGAGATTGATATTCGACTATCCAAGGTTCAGGATATCAAGTATGAACCCCAGCTCCTTGCAGATGATGATGCAAGACTGCTACAACTGGAAACCCAGGGAAATCAAAGTACGTAGCAAGCTTTTGGAAGTTACTTTAGTGATAAGTACCACAAGTTCAGAATTCCTTTGCACTCAGTTGTTAACAGCTGCCAAGAAAACATCAATTGTCCCTCAGTCATCGGATATATGTCAGAATCGGAAAGATTCTGATTTATTAGTTTACTAGAGGGCTGAAGTGGTGGCTCAGCAGTTTCGGCGCTTGCCTGGCAAGCCTGAGGACCTGGGTTCAAACCCCAGCACCACGTACACAACTAAGTGTTGGAGCAACGAAGGTCATGTGAAAAACTAAATAAAGTTGTTTCTCTCTTTCTCTGTCTCTCACTGTCCCTCTCTCTGTCTTTAAAAAAAAAAAAAAAAAAAAAGTTTACGAGTTTAAGGGTTGTGTCTAAGACTTACTCTTTTTTTTTTTCCAACAGGTTGCTACAATTATCTATATAGGATGAAAGCTCTGGATGCTATTCGTGCCTCTGGTAAGGGCTAGCTGTCAGGATCCATTCTAGAAGCCTAAAAAGCCATCTTGGAACAGAGGAATGAACCCATTTTATATGTTAGGATTTTTCCTTTCAGTACATCCCTGACTAATAGTAATTTTCTGGAATTTTGAGGGTCCCAGCTTAATCTTTTGCATAAGGAAATGATGTGAGCAGGTTATTTCTTTTCTGAAGAAGCCAGGTTTTGTTTTTGTTTTTTAAGAGTCTTAAGATAGTAATATACTTATTTTTTTCCCCAAAGGACTAATGAAATGTACTTTTCACTAAGTGAAAGGTGAATATGCTGTATCTCTACCAAAAACAGCTTGTATACTGTTTTGTTTTGATGCTGGGGCTTGAACCCAGTAGTGCTTTACCATTGAACTATATCCCCAGCCCTTTTTTATTTTTATTATTATGAGGCCTGGAGCAGTGGCTGTATAACTCTGGTCATCATCATCTTTTTTTTTTTAAAGAGAGGGACAGTGAGAGAGAAAGAATTAATTTTTATATAAATTTTCATGAGACTTTCACTACTCCAATGCTTCATTGTATTCGTGGTTCTGGAGTACAAACTCACGTCCTCATGCATACCAGGCAAGAGCTGTAACCACTTAGCCACTGCTTCAGCCCCTGGTTTTCTTTATTCTGTTAAAATTTACATCCAAGGGGGCTGGAGCGGTGGCTCAGCGGTTTCGGCGCTTGCCTGGCATGCCCGAGTACACGAGTTCAAACCCCAGCACCACGTACACAACTAACTGTTGGAGCAGCAAAGGCCATATGAAAAACTAAATAAAGTTGTTTCTCTCTTTCTCTGTCTCTATCACTGTCCCTCTCTCTTTAAAAAAAAAAAAAAAAATTTACATCCAACAACAACCAAAAAAAAAAAAAAAAGGAATTTACATCCAGCCCATTTCATTTATTTCATTAGAGCTATTTCTAAGTTGGGAAAATAACTAGAAATTATATTGTTATCTTCTTAGAAATCCCATTTCATGCTGAAGGCCGGCATCCCCATTCTTTAATGGGCAAGAATTTCCGCTCCTACTTGCTAGATCTGCGAAATACCAGTACTCCTTTCAAGGGTGTGCGGAAGGCCCTTATTGATACCCTGTTGGATGGCTATGAGACAGCCCGCTATGGGACAGGGGTAAGCTGAAAGGCCAGTTTTTCCTTCAAAAATCTAAAGGGATGTGCCAGACTAAGGTCCTCACTCATCATTTCTCTTTCCTAAGGTCTTTGGCCAGTGTGAGTACCTGCGCTATCAAGAGGCCCTGAGTGAGCTGGCCACATTGTGAGTTTGAAGGGGAACATGTCAAAGGGGGCTGGTTAGAGACTACAGAAGGGTTGGAGTGTTCCCACAGTGCAGTAACCTTCAAAAATCAATATCAAAGTCCATGATATAAGAGGTGGTCACTTTCTAGACTTAGAATTGCCTCTTTCCCACATTAGAAAGAAGGTGCTACCATACAAATAATGAGATCTTTCTACTTTAGGTGCATCTTTTTTTTTTTTTTTTCAGCATAATTAAATGTCAAAATTGGTAGGGCCTAGCAAAAAGAATAAAGTTTTTCATCACACAGGGATTCCTTCTGTTCCATTGTCCTCTGGGTCTTGGGCTGATAAAATTAAGAATTAAAGGCCACCCATTTTTATTATCACTTAAAGCATTATAACCCTGTCTGAAACAAAGGTCATCACGACAGAGTCAGTTTTTGAGTTTTTGTTGACAGAAGAGGAATCATGACTTTTGTGGGGGGATGTTTTATTCATTTATTTTTGTTTGTTTAACATAGTCTTACATATTGGAGGGAAAGTCTTAACATATTAGAGGGAATTGTTACTGTGGGAATGTTTTAAATGTGTACTAAACATAGTGTCATTATGTTGTTCATGCATATCTTAAAATAAAAGTGATTGGTGAAAAAAGAATGCCAATGAAGACTTAAAAACTCCAGGGCTGGAGTGGTTGCTCAGTAGTTACAGCGCTTGCCTGGTGTGCACAAGGTCATGGGTTCAAACCCCAACACCACATATACAATAGTGTCAGCAACAAAAGCCACATGAAAAACTAAATTAAATTGATTCTTTCTCTCACCGTCCCTCCATCTCTTAAAAAAAGTATATGTGTGTGATATATATACACATATATGTATATGTATATAAAAAACATATATGTATATATATGTAAAACTATATATATATATATATAGTTGCCAGCCATGAAAAGAATATATCTATTTTCTGCTGTGTTTGGCATGACTTTCTTAAGATATAAGGGGTATGTCTATCCTGTCTTCTCTCTATTCTAAAATTAAATTACCTTGATTTTTTGTTTTTATTTTTGTTTTCCCTTCAATACTGGGGGTTGAACCTAGGGATGCTGTACTATACAGAGCTACACTTCCTATTTATTTTGGGACAGATTCTCACTAAGTTGCCCAGGTTGGCCTTGAACTTGGGATCCTTCTGCTTCAGCCTCCTGAGTAAGTGGTGTTAAAGGCGTATGCCACCACAACTGGCCTGAGCTACCTTGTTGTTGTTGTTCTTCTTTTTTTTTTTCTTAAGAGATTGGGACAGTGAGAGAGAGAATTGATTTTATTTAGTTTTTCATGTGGCTTTTGTTGCTCTGACACTTTGCTGTGTATGTGATGCTAGGGTTCGAATCCACATCCTTACGAATACCAGGCAAGCACTGTAACCCCTGAGCCACCGCTCCATAGTCCAGCTACCTTGTTCTTAAAGACCAAAGGTCCTTGGTGAAAACTTTTCCTTAGAGCAGTAATAAAAATAAACATATAAAGAAACTGGAAAAGTGCATTTGGAGCTGACCATAGTGGCACATGCCTGTAATCTCAGCAGCTTGGGAGGTTAAGGCAGAAAGATCCCAAGTTCAAGGCCAGATTTAACAACTTAGCAAGGCCCTAAGCAACTTAGCAAGACCCTGTGTCAAAATAAAACATAAAAAGATCTGGGGTTGTGACTCAGTGGTTAAGTACCCCTGGATTCAAATACCAGTACCAAAAAAAAGATTCATTTTAAAAGTTAGTCAAGAGGGGCTGGAGCAGTGGCTCAGCAGTTATGGCACTTGGCTGGCATACGTGAGTACACAGGTTCAAACCCCAGCACCCACGTACACAACTAAGTGTTGGAGCAACAAAAGCCATGTGAAAAACTGAATAAAAATTGATTATCTCTCTCTCTCTCTGTCACTGTCCCTCTCTCTTTAAAAAAAAAAAAAAAAGTTAAGAAACCTGTTCAAAAAACTTTTGAAAGATAAATACTAATTCCACTTATATAAGATGCCTAGATAGTCAGATTCAGAGAGACAGTAGAATGGTGGTTGCCAAGTACTGAGAGGGAAATAGACTTCTTATTTAATGGGCATAGACTTTTAGTTTTTCAAGATGAAAAGTGTTAATGGAGGTTAATTGCACAGCATTGTGAATGTACTTAAGATGATAAATTTTATATGTTATTAAAAGTTTTTAAAAAATTCTTGGGGCTGGAGCAGTGGCTCAGCGGTTTCTGTGCTTGCCTGGCAAGCACGAGGACCCGGGTTCAAACCCCAGCACCACGTACACAACTAAGCGTTGGAGCAACTAAAGCCATGTGAAAAAACTAAATAAAGTTGTTTCTCTCTTTCCCTGTCTCTCTCACTGTCCCTCTCTCTTTAAAAAAAAAAAAAAATTCTGTGCATTTCTAAGGTGTTGTGCAAAGATTATAGGCTTTGAAATCTGATGGCCTTAAGTTTTAATACCTGTTCTGCTGTCACTTCCTAGCTTTGTGACTAGTTAATTATTTGGACCTCAATTTCTTTCTTTCTTTCTTTTTTTTTTTTTTTTTTTTTTGTACCAGTGATTTAACCAAGGGCACTTAACCACTGAACAATATTCTCAACCTATTTTTATTTTTTTATTTTGAGACAGTGGCTCACGTAGTTGCTCGGGGCCTTGCTAAATTGCTGAGGATGGCTTTGAACTTGCAATCCTCCTGCCTCAGCCTCCCGAGTTGCTAGGATTACAGGTGTGCACCACCATCCCCAGCTGGACCCTCAATCTCTTAACCTGCAAAACTGGATGATCCAGTTTAAAGGATGATATTAGTAAATTAGATATTGGTAAACCACCAAGTATAATGTCTTAACCTGTTAAGTACCCAATAGCTGCTTCTATTCTTGTATTTATTTTATTTATTTATTTATTTATTTATTTTAAAGAGAGGGGGCAATGAGAGAGACAGAGAAAGAGAGTAACAACTTTATTTAGTTTTACACATGGCCT
Source organism: Aplodontia rufa (assembly GCA_004027875.1). NCBI lineage: Eukaryota > Metazoa > Chordata > Mammalia > Rodentia > Aplodontiidae > Aplodontia > Aplodontia rufa. The sequence goes on along the minus strand of PVKS010000224.1, from coordinate 215,803 downwards.
TAGTTGCTCCAACCCTTAGTTGCGTACGTGGTGCTGGGGTTTGAACCTGGGTCCTCGTGCTTGCCAGACAAGCACCGAAACTGCTGAGCCACTGCTCCAGCCCCTTGTATTTTATTTTTAAGGAACTTTCTTTGGACTGGGAATATGTTCATTACACACACACATTAGGTGAAATCAATCCGTGGAATTAAAAGTTTTCTTTAAGCATAATGTCATGAAGAAAAGCTTGAGCCGGAGACAAAGATTCAGTAGGAAATTGGTTTCTCTACTATTTCCTTCCTTCTTTCTTTCCTTCTTTTTTAAATGGTACTGGGGATTGAACCTAGGGGCACTCTACCACCTACATCACCAGCCCGTTTTGAAATTTTTTATTTCGAGACAGGATTTTGCTAACTTACCAAGGCTGGCCTCAAACTTGTGATCTTCCTGCCTCAGCCTCTCAAGTCACTGTAATTACAGATGTGTAACTAACACACCTGGCTGGTTTCTCTATTTCTAAACTCTCAAATGGACTTTTAGTAACTAGTTTATAAGATAGGTCAGAGACCATTTGTGGCTACATTTATCGGGTAGGATAGGTCCTGAATTGTATTCTTCTGTTAGTCCTCATTCTGTCCATAATTCTGTATTCTTCAGGGTCAAAGCACGAATTGGGAGCTCTCAGCGACAGCACCAGTCAGCAGCCAAAGACCTAACTCAGTCCCCTGAAGTCTCCCCAACTACCATCCAGGTGACATACCTCCCCTCCAGTCAGAAGAGTAAACGTGCCAAGCATTTCCTTGAGTTGAAGAGCTTTAAGGACAATTATAACACATTGGAGAGCACTCTGTGATGGAACTGAAGGACTCTTCTCTGCAGAGTGAGCCAGACAGCTGTGCTGTGCAAGACAGGCTGCCTGCTGGGTAGCCCTCAGGAAATCCAGCTCAGCAGGCCCAGACTATGTTAGCCAAAGGTCCTGTTGTGTTCAGGGTTTCTTAGAGCTCATGTATGAAAAGATCATTCCCCAACCCTTTCTTACAGGCATTTTCAGAACATCAACTAAGATTTTGTTTTCCCCCAGTAGAACTTTTTTCTATATTTGAATTCACATGTTATCCTTGTTTTTGTCAAAGCTTCCTTAAAAATCTTCACTTGTTTTTGACCCTAGTTCACCTACTCTCTTATTCCAGACTATTTAATCCCAAAGGTGAAAGGTAAGATATCTTCCATGTTTACCCCATTGTGGTCAATTGAAGGGAACTGTTTGGTTTTAGGGTATCTCAGAGTTGTTTGGTGGAAAAGGCAGACAATTTTGGGGGCAGAGGGTGAGGAAGTGGGCGGTATGTGTAACAACTCACCCTGGTACTCCATTTAAACCAGGATGTATTGAAACATTAACACAGCTTTCCTCATGTATAAGGATCTGCTCTTCACCTTCATTCAATCCCCTGTTGTGAATAAATTGAACAGAAGGGAATGTTCTGACACCTGGAATGATCTATGCCAGGATACAAGATGATATGAATGAATGGTTTCTCTTAATAAGGCATGTGCTGGTCTGACTTTATGAATTAGTTATTTAATAAAATGAACTATTAAAAAACAAAACATGATTCATTCCTTTACAGTTGTCTTTTAGTAAAATGAACATTCAGTATGTTTTCTGCACTTTACTAACATGCTATGGGGTGAGACTTTGCCTCCAGAGAATTAGTGGGATTGTGTTTCCTGATAGTAGGACTGTACAGATACTCTTTGGTACTTCAACAGATGAAATCCTAAAATAGGAACCGTGGTCTTTGCTCATATATTTGCCTGTGTCACTAATAGAAGGCTGGAGAACCAGGATTCCCTTCAGGTCTCCAGGGCAACAGGCCAGGTGACCAATCAACTCCTAGGCCCAGGGTCATTGTTGAAGGCTTAAATGTTGCTATGACTACTGAAACCTCGGTGACTAAACTAAACAGAAAAGAAAGCCTTCCCAGTCTCCTCAGACTTAAGCAAGCAATTCTGTAGACATGAATGCGGAAAAGATGGCAAAAATAGAAGAGGTATGCAGTGTTGGAAGGAGGGACTGGGTTGAAGGAGTTTCTCTTGATGAGGTTTCCAGATTAGTTGGAAATGCCATTTATTGGGAAAGACTGTGATGTAAGAGTAGGGTATAGTTAGTAACAGGAGTGGGAGACTGTGTCTAGCCCATAGTAGGTATTCAAACATGCCAGCTGTGGTGGCACACCAGTAATCCCTTAGGCAAGAGGATCACAAGTTCAAGGCCAGTCTCAGCAACTTAGACCCTGTCTCAAAGAAAAAAAAAAAAAAAAAGAACCAGGGATGATGTAACTCAGTGGTAGAGTGCTTCTGGGTTCAATCCCTAGTACCCAGGGGATGAGGGGACCAAATATGTGTTCCACCCCACCTCCTGCATGTTGTCTTTATTCTGAAAAGAACAGAGCTTTCTGCCCACTTCCCCCAGGAAATCAACTACTCCCTATTTCAAAAGAGGTCTGTGAGTCTTTTACTAGAAAAGTATTTGCTGAAGATGACGTTCTGTTGTTTTAAGAGAGAGGGGGACAGTGAGAGAGAAAGAGTGAATCAACTTTAGTTTTTCATGTGGCCTTCGTTGCATCGAGACTTCATTGTGTACGTTGTGCTGGGGTTTGAGCCCGCGTACTTGTGCATGCCGGGCAGGCACTGTAACCACTCAGCCACCCGCTCCAGCCCCTGAAGGTGACATTCTTGAGATCAATACAAATCAACAGAATTCCCCTTTTCTTGCAGAACTTTCAAAAGGCCCTAGAACTTGAGAAGATGGTTGACAGGTAATATCTGCTTCTCTTACCTTACCCTTCACCTTGACCTTTATGTTCTGTCCCTGAGCCATCTCCTAATGCTTCTCTGTCTTGTTGGGGCCTCATCCAAAGGAAAAAATAGGCTTGGCCTGGTGGTGCACTCCTGTAGTCCCAGCTACTCAGGAGGCTACAGCAGGAGGAGGGATCATAAATTCCAGGAGAGCTTCAACAACTTAACCAAAACCCTGTCAAAAAATAAAAAGGGGGACTGGAGTGGTGATGTAACTCAGTGGTAGTGTGCTTGCTTAGCATATGCAAGGCCCTGGGTTTGATCCCAAGTACCACAAAGGAAGGAAGAAGAAACAACACTGATGCCCAGGTCTTACCCCAGGAGATTCTGATCGAAACATCTGGGATGAGATACGGGAAGCCTATTTTTAAGACTTTTCAAGGGGCTGTAGCTCAGCGGTTATAGTGTTTGCCTGGCATGTGCAAGAACACGGGTTCGAACCCCAGCACCACATACACAACAAAGTGTCAGAGCAACAAAAGCCACATGAAAAACTAAATAAAATTGGTATTTTCTTCTTCTCTTGCTCTCACTGTCCCATTCTCTCTTAAAAAAAAAAAAAAAGACTTCATGTTATCATACCCAAATGTAATAGAGATATGAGGACACAGCACATTTGTTATAGAAGTCTAGGCTAATGCAGTCACTTAGGAAAGCAGTTTGATGAAATCTAGCAACATTTTAAACTTACACATTCTTTGACTATTTCTAGGGATTTACCTTACATATGCATACTTGAAAAAACAAGAGGACACATACACAAGAATGTTCATGACAGTAGTTTTTAAAAATAAAACTAGAAGTTGGTTAAGTTGTACAAAAATACTGTGCAGGACTGGAGTAGTGGCTCAGTAGTTAGAGTGCTTGCCCCGTATGCATGAGGACCCGGGTTCAAACCTAAGCACCACATACATAACAGTATTGGAGAAACAACAGCCAGATGAAAAATAAAATTGATTCACTCTCCCTTTTCCTCTGTCTTAAAAAGCAAAATAACAACAACAAAACACTGCAACCTTTAATCTGAATGAAGCAAATCTCTACGTGCTAATAAGAAGTCAATTGTTAAATGTAAATCTGTGTTGTTTACAACAAAAGAAACCTGGAGGTTTATCTCAGTTGCAGAGTAGCTTACCCTGAATGCCTGAGGTCCTAGCTTTGCTCCCTAGTGATGCAAGTAAGAAGAAGAAGAAGAAAGAAGGAAAATAAAGAAAGGAAGAAGATATACCTGCTGGTATGTGATAGAAAGATTTCCTGGAAGGATGCATAAGAAATTTCTAACTTTTTTGAGAAGTATTGAGTCAGGGCTAAGTTTTTTCATTGTTGTTGTTGTTGAAGAAATATTTATTCAAAGAAAAAGTAGGAGTGGTGCATGCCTGTAGTCCCAGCTGACCAGGAGGCTGAGGCAGGAGGATCAAAAGTTTGAGGCCAACATGGGCAATAATATCTCGAAATGAATTGAACAGGGGTGGGAGGTGGCTCAATGGTAAAGCACTTACCTAGCATTTATGAGGCCCTGGATTCAATCCCCATGCACCATGGAAACAGAAAGAAAAAGTAGAGTTAGAGGCAAAGGACTAAGATCGTTAAGTGACCTTGGACAACTCAACTTTCAGTTTCCTTGCCTGTATTCTGTAAAAATCAATATCTATGTCTCATAGTTATTGTAATGATTGAATAACAATTACTCAGTACCTACTAGGTTCTAAATCAGTTTTTTGCTATCCTTTCAAAGATGTTTGTAATCTTTTGACAGTTGAAGGATTTCTGAGTAACAAAGCAGCCTCGCTGATGGGGTTTTTAACTCCACTCCTAATTCTAATCCATTCAACCACCGCCTCTGTACCTTGGGCAGGTGGCAAAATTCACATACTCATAGTATGTGGCAAATGACATTGAGCCAGAGGAGAAACCCATACACTGTCCTAAGGATGCAGGATGCCATGGTACGGGAATTGGCACTGGCCGACAAACAACTCCTGAAGGTGAGTTCTAGGAGAACGTGCCTGAAGTCTCACCCTTTACTAACCCGTGCCTTTGCCAACCGGGATTTCAAGATCTTAGTCTCTGTCATGACTTAACCAGATCATTTGCCTCTCAAGTTTTTCCCCATTACATCAGAACAACAACTGTTTTAACTCCAAATGCCAAAGTTCTTTTTCAGTAAGTGAGTCTTTGCAGTTGGCTTGCAGGTGACACATTTTTAGAAGTTCCAACGTGAGATGAGCAGTGTTGCACGCCTATATTCCCAGCTATATGGGAGAATGAGGTAGAAGAATTACAAGTTCAAGGCCGCCTGGGCAACTTAGTGAGACCCTGACTCACAATAAAAATAAAAAAAGACTGGGGATGTGACTCAGTGATAGAGAGCACTTGCCTAGCAAGCATGAAGCCCTGGGTTCAATCCCCAGCGCTGGAAAAAATTTTTTCCCAAAGTTCATGATAGTCTTCACTCCTCTCATCTTGGTGAGATGCTAAACTGCGTCGAGATGCCCAACGCCTACGCTTCTGAGTACATCTTCCTCTCCCTTCACCATCTTTATATCCTGGGAGCCTAGCAGAGTTCCTGGTTCATATGTTCTCAGCAAATATTTGCTGAACATGGGGCTTCACCCATGAAGAAAAAATTGAATAGGCTTCCCCTTTACTGGTTCAGCCTCTCTACCCCTGCCTAGCTATAGGTCCAAAAGAACAGGAGTGATGGGAAAACAAGCAGGGAGAGAGAATGAGGAAGATTGGTAAACAGACCGCCAACGCCACACTCTTCTGCCCTCCCCACCAGGTCCGTCGAGCTGCCCTGCACCAGCTGTTTGAAAAGGAGCATCAACTGTACCAGCAAGAACTAAATCAGATGGGCAAAGCTTTTTATGTGGAGAGACTCTGACAGCCTCCGAAACATTGCTCTTCCACTCTGGTCATGTCTGCTAATGTAGCCTTCTTGAGCCTCTACCACCTTGAACTACCTTGCCAAAACAGACCTGAGCCTGGGACTTAAGACAATGTCCCCATTTTCATCTCATTACTCTGTCAATATTCTGCTGCCATTTGGGAAAAAATTTTCTGGGAGGGGAAAAAAAAATGGTGAAAACAAGAGTGACCCCTTGTGGCCAGAGAGGGATTATGCACTACTGATCTAAGGTGGGAGATGGTGTAGATAATGTGGGTTGAAAATCCTGATTTGCTTTAACAAATAAATCTGCTCTTAAAGGTTCAAACTTTTCGAACTTGGCTCATTCTCTCAGCCTTGAATCTTGTTTTTTTATTGATTCATTTATTTGTTTGTACCAGGGATTGAACTCAGAAGCGCTTAACCACTGATCACATCCCCAGCCCTTTTTATTTTTATTTTGGGACAGGTTCTCCCTAAGTTGCTCAGGGCCTCGCTAAGTTGTTGAGGCTGGCTTTCAACTTGCGATCCTCCTTCCTCAGGCTCTCAAGCTGCTGTGATTACAGGCATGCACCAACATGCCTGGTGATTTGTGTTTTATTTATTTATTTAGGTACCAGGGATTGAATCCAGTCTTCTCTCAGCCTCAAATCTTTCTTTTTCTTCTTTGTGATACCTGGAGATTGTGCTGTACCATGGAGCTACATCTCCAGTCCTTTTTATTTATTTTTTTTTAAATTTTTGGTAATGGAGAATGAACCCAGAGGTGCTTAAATGCTGGGCCACATGCCCAGCCCCCCCCCCCTTTTTTTTAAAAGAGGGGACAGTGAGAGAGACAGAAAGAGAGAAATAATTTTTATTTGGTTTTTCCTGTGACTTTCATTCCTTGGACACTTCATTGTGTATGTGGTGCTATGGTTCGAACTCACGTACTCGCACATGCCATGCAAGTGCCGTAATCACCGAGCCACCACTCCAGCCCCTCCCCAGCCCTTTTTATTTATTTAAAGAAAGAGTGTGTGAGAGTCAATTTTGTTAATTTTTTCATCTGTTTCTTGTTTTTCTGACACTTGTGTATGTAGTGATGGGGTTCAAACCCAGGCACTAGCACATGTCAGGCAAGTGCTGTGCCACTGAGCCACCTCTCCAGTCCCCTTTTTATTTTTATTTTTTAAATTTATTTTTATTAGTATATTATGGTTTTACATAATGTTGGGATTAGTTGTCACATATTCCTAAATGCACACAGTTCAGCAATACAATTTGTTCAATATCCCCCCCCAAATCCCTCCATCTCCCTCCTCCTATCCCCTGATCCCTTGCCTTTCTTCTGAGTTCTATATTGTTCCTAAAAAACTCAAATACAGTGACATAATTCTTATACCTATGAATTACATGAAGAACATTTTTTATATATATGGCTATAGTATATTCAGGGACATTTATAACTGCTTGGAATGTACCTTGCTTTATCTTAGTTCCAACATTTCTTCTTCTCCTTCCTTCCTATCATCTCTTGTTATTCTTCAAAATATTTGACAATGGGATTAAACGTTTTGTACTGGTATGCAGCATAGCTTGTTCAAGTATCTTCTGAAGTATATTGCAATGGTATCACATAAATATTAACATTTTGCATTTTTGTTCTATGGATCTAAAACATGAGTTTGTCTACTTTACTCCTGAGCCTGGGTTTAGGTCCAACCTCCACAAATGAGGGAAACCATTCGTCCCTTGACTCTGTGTTTGACTAACTTCACTTAGCATGATTTCTTCCAATGCCATCCATTTACTTTCAATAGATGCAATATCATTGTTTCTAATATCCTTTATATATTTTTTTTTAAATTTTGAGACAGGGTCTTGCTAAGTTGCTGAGAGTCTTGCTAAATTACTGAGGTTGGCCTCAAACTTGGGATTCTCCTGCCTCAAACTCCCAACTCACTGGCATTGTAGGTATGTGCTACTATACCCATCTTTGATTTGTTGTTGTTTTAAGAAAGACAGAATCAGTTTTATTTAGTTTTTCATGTGGCTTTGTTGTGTATGTAGTACTGGGGTTTGAACCAGAATCCTCGTGCATGCCAGGCAAGCACTAAACCACCTCGCCCTGATTTGTTCTTAACTACCATAATCTTGGTCTCCTGGACTTTGCACACCACCTCTCAGATCTTTTCTATATACTTGGACAAAAAAAAATTTTAATGTGGCTATTAATCTACAGGTTCTATTGTGCTTAAGTGTCAGCATGCCTGTATTTGAGGCTTTGAGTCATCCAGTTATAGTGAAATCTTGGAGAAGCCTCTTTCCTCTCAGCCTGAATTCCCACCTCTGCAAAAATAAGAGGGTTCTAAACTCAAATGCCTCTATCTCTCTCAGTCTCTCCCTCTTTCTCTTAAAAAAAGAAAGCGTCACTTCATATACAGATGACCAAATGTAGACAGACTCCCATTTCACAGCCAGTAATAGTTGTAGGAACACACTGTTGTTCTTTGATGTGATTATCACTTTGTTACTTTTCCCAAATCTCTCGCCTTGCCAGTGGCATTCTCTCTGGTCACTCACTCGTCCTTGCCACGTGATCTTTTCCTCCCCTCAACTCCATGTGGCTGCGTCTCTGCTATGAAACTTACAACCTTTATTCCCTCTCTCCCTCAAGTCTGTCTCCACTCCTCAGTTTCCTATTGAATCCCTAATTTTTTCATCTTCCAGATGTCAGAGCTTCTTCCTTCAGTCCTTGCCATGGTCCTCATAATCACTGAGAAGGTAGCAGGGTATAAAGAGGAAAGTAGCCAGGTATGGTGGTGCACACCTGTAATCCCAGTGACTGGGGAGGCTGAGGCAGGAGAATCCTGAGTTTGAGGCCAGTCTGGGCAACATAGCAAGACCCTTTATTGAAACAAAAAAGATAAAAAGGTATGGGGATGGGCTGGAGCAGTAGCTCAGCAGTTATGGCACTTGCCCAGCATGCATGAGTACACGAGTTCAAACCTCAGCATCATATACACAACGAAGACTCAGAGCAACGAAAGCTAAAAAAAAAAAAATGTTTCTCTCTTTTCCTCCCCCCTCTCTCTTTAAAAACAAAAAAGGGTATAGGGATGTAGCTCAGTGGTAGAGGGTCTCTGGGTTCAATTCCCAGTACCCACTCCCCATCAAAAAAAAAAAAAAAGAGAGAGAAAAGAAAAAAAGAGTGACAGCCAGGTTTTGGAGTCAGGTGTGGGCTCAGATTCTGGCTTTGCTTCTTTAATTCGTGGATCATCATGGGTAAGTTATTCAACTTAGCTGGGCCTCACTTTCTCTTCTGAAAATGAGGATAGGACAGGGCTTGGGAGTAGCTCAGCAGTACATCTCTTGCTTAGTATGTGCGAGGCCCTGGGCAACTCGCGCACACATACTCACACAAAAGCCTGAAAAAGAGAACAGTGGTACTCATCGTACTTTGAGGATTAATAAAATAGTAAGGGCAAGCCCAGTGCTCGATACAGTAGGTATCCTCATTCTCACCCTCAGGAGAGTTCCCTGTGACAGGTCACTGTTTGTTGGCCTTTGGTCAGCTCCCTTATTGAGTTTGTGTGTCATTTTCCTTCCCATGTTCATTCCTCTGTCTTTTTTTTTTCTTTCTTTTTTTAGAGGGAGAGAGTGAGACAGAAAAAGAGAATAAATTTTATTTTTTCATCTGGCCCTTGCTTCTCCAACACCTAGTTGTGTACGTGGTGCTGGGGTTCGAACCTGGGTCCTCCCGCATGCCAAGCAAGTGCTCCAACCACAGCAGCCCAATGCTCTCTCTTAATAATCTTTCCATCTCCTATCCCATCGCCTATCATCTCTACTTCGTTTTTTTTTAATTTGTTTGTTTGTTTTTTGTTTTGAGAGAGAGAGGGACAGTGAAAGAGAAAGAATCAGTTTTATTTAGTTTTTCATCTAGTTTTCGCAGCTCTGATACTTGGTTGTGTACGTGGGGCTGCGGTTTGAACCTGCATCCTCACATATGCCAGGCAAGTGCTGTAACCTCTGAGCCACGGTTCCAGCCCCTCGTCTCTGCTTCCTAAACCTTCATCTTTAGTTGATGACTACTCATGAATCCTACCAAACAAAACACAGACCTCACATACTATGGGGTGAGTTTGGGAGCTTGCACAATAACGACAGGTATTAGACTATTAGACGCATTTTATCAGAGAGAGAACCACACCTATGTGGTCTGCATTTGATCAAAAACATGAAGCTGTCTTTGTTCTGTTTTCCTGCCTCCGCTTATCAAAGGCCTGGTCCCTCTGGCCTTCACTTTTTTCATCATCTTATCTGTCTCCCAAGCCACCTTTTGTCTTTTTTGTTTGTTTGTTTGTTTTTTTCTGGGGATTGAACCCAGGGGCATTTAACCACTGAGCCACATCCTCAACCATTTTTGTTTTTATTTTTTTATTTTTTTTAAAGGAGGGGAAGAGAAATAGAGAGAAAATCAATTTTATTTAGTTTTTCATCTGGCCTTTGTTTCTCTGACACTTAGCTGTGTATGTGGTGCAGGGGTTCAAACCTGGGTCCTCACGCATGCCAGGCAAGCGCTCCAACCACTGAGCCACCTCTCCAGCCCTTTGTTTTTATTTTTATTTTATTTATTTTTTTTTAAAGACAGTGGACAGAGAGAGAGAGGAGAGGAAAAAATAATCAATTTTATTTAGTTTTTTTATTTAGTTTTTCATGTGGCTTTCGTTGCTCTGACACTTTTGCTGTGTACATAGCACTGGGGTCTGAACCTGTGTCCTCGTGAATGCCAGGCAAGTGCGTAACCATTGAGCCACCGTTCCAGCCCCTGTTTTTATTTTTATTTTGAGACAGGGTCTCTCTAAATTGTTCGGGGCCTCACTAAGTTGCTCAGGGGCTCACTGAATTGCTGAGGCTGCCTTGGAACTTGCGATCCTCCTCAGCCCGAGCTGCTGGGATTACAGGTGTGTGCCACCATGCTGGTAAACTTTGCTGGGGCTGCTGCTTTTTTTTTTTTTTTTCTTAAGAGAGAGGGACAGTGAGAGAGAGAGAGAGAATCAATTTTATCCTCGCACATGCCCGGCAAGCACCGTAACCTCTGAGCCACCCCCTACGTTTTGCTTCTCATTCACAAAGTTATGCAGAGCAGGCCGTAACACTGGACAGATCTAGGTTCCAATCCTTGTTCTGTCACTTGCTGTGTGACCCTGTGCACATTATTTAAATCTCTGGAGGGGGCGGGGGTGTGCGTGAAATGGTGGCTCGGCAGTTGGAACACTTGCCTGGCACCACATACACAACTTAGTGTCCGAGAAACAAAGCCCAGATGAAAAAATAAATAAAATCGATTCTTTCTCTCTCTCTCTCTAAAAAAAAAATAAAAATTAAAAATTTTCTGGGTTACGGTTCCTTACACGTAAACTGGAGATAATGTACCTCATTGGGTTGCTATGAGGATTAAATAAAGCATCTAGCAGAGATTCACACACATTGTCCAATAAATGCTAACCCATAACGATATTTTCCTGCCTCTACGGTAGTTATTTCCCTTTTTTTTTTCCCACTCCATTACCTGGATTCCTCCTACCTTCAACTGAACTCCCAAACCTACCTCTTCTATTTGTCTATGGCTCTTTCTCTGTTCATTTGGACACACATAATGTACCATCGCCTCTGCCTTGACCCGTGACCTTGGCCTCTTACCGCAGGGCTTGTCAGTGCCAGGCTGCCTCCAGTATTGGCAGGTTGGCCCCCTACAGGGCCCATCTTCCCCGATCCTCTCTGCCTATCCTGTCTGCTCTCATCACATCAGGCTGCACCCATCCAGCCTCTCTTCCCTCTACAGCCTAAGCTTTGCCCAGCTCCCGTGGCTCCTATGTGTAGTGACTGCATAGGAAGCACTTCCAGGAGAACTAAAAGACTTTTTATCAGAGGTCATGTGATGTGTTTGCCTTGTTATGGCATCGAAAGTCTCCTTCCAAGACAGCTACTCCTCCCCATACTAATACTCAGTCTGCTTCTGTTCTCTTAGTGCCTCAAACACGAAAATCCTGCCAGTTCCTGCTAGCTCATTCTCCAGCCCCTCTACTTCCAGTCGCTGGTTCGCCAGCAAGGGCAAATTTCTCAGAGAAGGGAACTAAAATTTAGGGGTTAAGGGTAAGGAGGGCAGGCAAGAAAGTAAAAATTACAAATGAACAAAGACCAAATACAACACCACATGCGCCTACCTTGGGGCCTGCATGCCCAGTTGTTAGTCTTTCCCTGGAAGGCAAGAACCATACAATAGGATTGACTGGAGCCTGGGACAAGCTATTGATCAAGATCAAGGTCATTATAGAATTGGTGTTTGGGGGGGGGTGGGAGTATAGGGGCTAATGGGATTGGGAACAAGGACACATGGAACAGGCCTGGGGGCTAAAGCAGAGTCTACCCCCTACTCTAAACTTCCACCCGATCCCTCCCAGCCCCCAGTGCAGCTATAACTCAGGCTCTTTTGTGCCACAGTGGAGAAAGCATCTGCCTACCACACAACATACAACCGACTTGATTCTTTCCAAAACAGAAAGAAGGGGACAAGGCTAGACCTTTGGAGAAGCCAGCTCAGGAGTTCCTGTGGTAAAAAGCCCCAGAAGAGGAGGCTGCTGAGATTCTCTCAACCTTGATCTAAAGCCTTAGTTTCAACTCTGAGGCATTGGAGAGGGCATAAGTGATCGTTTCTAGAGCCCACGCTGGAGCCTGCCAGTGAGACAGCACTCTTCTAAGTTCTGGACATCCAAGTGACTTTAAAGAGGATGCCTGAAAGTCCTGGGGAGAAGGTGAGAAGGGACACAGTGGTGGAAAGAAGACACCTGGCATTTTGGAATTTTCTTGTGGCTGTAGCGTTTCTCATCTGTAGCACTTAAGAGAGGGAGGTACCAAGATGGTGCCTACTGAGAGGACCTCAGCAACCTTGTTAGGGGGAGATTCGGAAAGGTTAGGAGTTCTGCTGGAGAGGTGGCTCAGTGGTAGAGTGCTTGTCTGTCATGCACGTGGACCCGGGTTCAATTCCAATACCACATACACAAGTAAGTGGAGGGAAAACAAAAACTAGATGAAAAAATTAAATTAACTCTCTCTCTTTAAAAAGAAAAGAAAAAATTAAAAGGTAAAGCAGGACATACAAGCCCTCCCACTCCACCCGCAGAAAGCCTCAGGGCAGCTGGAATGGCATCCAAGACAGCAGGTGGCAAAGCTGGTGAGAAGCTGCTGACATTGCTGATCCTCTAGGCACCGGGGCTGAGGCATAAAAGGGAGAGAAACTTCGTGTGGGAGCTTTGGGGAATGATAGGTACCCGGATGTGGAGCCCTGCCCAATTAGCCTTCCTGCTTTAGGACAACATGATCAAGCGAAGGCCAGGCACTTGTAGGAGAGGGCCTGTAGCAGGGAAAGCACGAAGGGCAGATGAGCAAGAGTTGGATGTCTTGGGAGGTGAAAAGTAGGGATCAGTGCTCTTCAAGAACATGGCTCTCCATCTAGATGTGATTGGCCTCAGGTGTCTCTGCCCTGACCTTTCTTTGAAGAGAGGAAGATTGCCAAAATCCAAGCTCTCTGGTCTACTTCTATTTTTGTGACGATTCAACTGAGGGGCACTTTACCACTAAGCTACATCCCCAGCCCTTTTTATTTTTATTGTGAATTTGTGATCCTCCTGCCTCAGCCTCCTGAGTAGATGGGATAACAGGCATGCGCTACCATGCCCTTCTGCCTGCTTCTGTGTGATATGTTTGATATTGGGTTGTTTAATTAGGAACCAACTAAATGTCAAACATATTCTTATAGCAGCTGGCGATTCAGCATCACTCTTTTCTATCTTAACCTCTGGGACTCTGGAACTCCTATCTTTTTTTTTTACTGAACCTCTTCTCTCCAGGACTAACCCCCTCCCCAAAGACCAGCAGATGCAACTCAGGTGGATTTCGATCTTAACCTGAATAACTGGTGTGGGAGTGCAAGAAAGCTGGAATTTGGGAATCAAATATTTCTATATCAGGCCCCCTTTTACTAGAAGGGATTCGTCTTTCATTCCTTATCTTTGTCCTTGCTGTTTTCTCCTTTCACCCTCTCCCCATTATCCTCTGCGTCCTCTCCCTGGAACTTTTTTGGGATACTGTGAGAGAGAGAGAGGAAGAGAGAATCAATTTTTATTGAGTTTTTCACATGGTTTTCGTTGCTCTGACACTTAGTTGTATATGTGGGTGCTGGGGTTTGAACCCGTGTACTTCCACATGCCAGGCAAGTGCTGTAACTGCTGAGCCACCGCTCCACCCCATGGAACTCTTGTTCCCTATTTCTTTTCCTTCGTTTGTTTCCACAACAGGGGTCTTTGGTTTCTCTGTTTTCCTTCAGGTCCGCTGATGGTCTGTCTGCCTGGTCTACCAGTAGTAATCTACTACTATTATTCTATTGCTGGAAGCTTTCATGAGTGAACTCTGGCTCTGCTCTTACCTCTGTCTGGATGGGTGTCTCAGTTCCCACATTGCTGAGGCTTAGCATTCATACTAACTAACCTTGACATTATGACTAATTCAAGCCATTTATACACTTCCCTGATAGCTCTGGTCACCTTGAACACTTTGGCATATTCTTGGGTGTATGGTGCCAGTATATGGGGATCAATTACCACCTGTCAATAACAAGGTTCCAATTGGAAAAATGAACATGGTCTGGAACTAAACCAGGGTTATGAAGATTATGATGGCGTGGTAAGTGGTGGGCTGGGGGGTGTTGAAGAAAGAAAGTGAAAAGAAGAGTGGACAGCAACACAGACCTTGGTATGTATGGCTTCAAAAGTTCTATTTAAGATTACCATGGGAAAACAGAGAGCATTATCTTGGCTGGATTACTCTGACCCTCCCCATTCCCCCCACTGCACCCTATTTGTAGCTCTGAAACGGTCTTCCAGATCTCAATCCTACCCTCATACTCTATTCCTGTGCCTCTAAGGGGAGAGGAATGATGTCTCCCTGCCAATTAGAGACTCCCAAAATAGTACAGAAATTTGATCTGGAGATCTGGGGGAATTGTCAAGGATCATGAGTGACCTCTCTTCTTCACTGCTGCCCAAGTTCCCTGAATACCAGTAATTAAAAGATGAAACTCAACCAGTAGAGTTGGATCAGCATCCAACACAGTCCAGGGGAGAGTATGGAGGGAGCTGAAGGACAATGAGGACCCTAGGATGAAAACTGCTATTCTAGAATTGCCAAAGTATTTTTCTCTATTGCAGTGTTTCCCCCTCCCCTGTCCCTGTACTTTTTTTTTTTTTAAAGAGAGAAGGACAGTGAGAGAGAGAGAGAGAGAGAGAGAGAGAATCAATTTTTACTGAGTTTTTCACATGGCTTTCGTTGCTCTGACACTTAGTTGTGTACATGGGTGCTGGGGTTTGAACCCATGTACTTGCGCATGCCAGGCAAGCGCCGTAACCGCCGAGCCACCGCTCCAGCCCCTGTCCCTGTACTTTTAAAATGCTGAAACAGTGGCCCAGAACAAGTGGAAAGTTTCAGGGTCAGGAAGAACCTCTCCCTTCCCCCACTTTCCATTGTCTAAAATCAGCTTCAGCTGTTCCTACTGATACCACCCTTTTTTTTTTTTTTTTTTTTGGTGATGTCAGTCCTTCAATGTGTCTCATCTTGAGTTCCCCCTGGGGAATACTGATGAGGTGG
Organism: Aplodontia rufa; assembly: GCA_004027875.1. NCBI lineage: Eukaryota > Metazoa > Chordata > Mammalia > Rodentia > Aplodontiidae > Aplodontia > Aplodontia rufa. The sequence continues at coordinate 200,391 of PVKS010000224.1, read as the reverse complement.
AGGTTGTTGGAAAGACCATATTAGGAATAAAAGGTGGAGTCCTAAGCACAGATAAAGGTTCAAGTCTGGGGAGCTCCTACTCACTCAGAAGGCAGCCCCTTCTTTTCATCCTAGTGTCTAGTTCTGCATTGTTCACAGGTGATCCCACCAATAGCAACTGTTCACGATGGAGGCCATCAAGAAGAAGATGCAGATGCTGAAGTTGGACAAGGAGAATGCTCTAGATCGGGCAGAACAAGCTGAAGCTGAGCAGAAGCAAGCAGAAGAAAGAAGTAAACAGGTAGACACTAACATTGGTCCATCTCACCTGCTGGTGACAGGATGGTGAGATGGAAGGGAATTTTCATGTGAAAGGCAGTGATCACTGGTGTCAACTCCTCCTTAGGGTGGGATGGATTCCCCAGCCTCAATGGACAGTAGAGGACATTTAGGGCATCTACATCGACTGCCTGTGTGATTTTGGGAATGTCAGTGGCCTCTTCTGTGCCATGATGTGTCTGCTGGATTTACGTAGTAGTGGACCATGTTTTAGATGAACTTCTGATTTCGAGAGGAAACCTCTTTTCTCTAAAATAGCATCTCAGGCATCTTTCTACATCCTTGGATATTTACCATCCAAGGGTCTTCGATGAAACTCAGGATGGTTTGCTCATCTTAGGATCAGAGATTATAGGGTCCCAGATCAAGTGATTGCACAAATCCGGGAGCAATGGGATGAAAGTGGTTGGAGAAAAATGTGTCTCTTTGGGGAAGGTAACATGGAGGCTGGATTTGGGGGGGTGTTTCGGAGTCCAAGTCTGCATGGTTGTGTATGTATGTCTTTGTGTGTGACTCTCTGGACTCTTATAGCTGGAGGATGAACTAGCAGCTATGCAGAAGAAGCTGAAAGGGACAGAGGATGAGCTGGACAAGTATTCTGAAGCTTTAAAGGATGCCCAGGAGAAGCTGGAGCTAGCAGAGAAGAAGGCCGCCGATGTGAGTATCAGATATGGCGGATGTGTTTAATCTACATATATAGATCTTATGTTACTATTTTACTGCATTCTAAACACATTGCGGGCTCCTAGAACATAGCATATATACCCATACACATTTTTGCATATAACCACATGTGGATATACCCTCACAATGGCACACATTTTCTTTCTCAAAGATGTTGGGGCTGGGGACATAGCTCAGTGGTAGAGCACTTGCCTAGCCCTGGGTTGAAAAAGAAAGAAAGAAAGAAAGAAAGAAAGAAAGAAAGAAAGAAAGAAAGAAAGAAGGAAAGAAAGAAAGAAAGGAAGGAAGGAAGAAAGGAAGGAAGGAAGGAAGGAAGGGAGACCAGGTACAGTGACACATGCCCATAATTCCAGCAACTCCAGAGGTTGAGGCAGGAAGATCACAAGTTCGAGGCCAGTTTGAGCAATTTAGCAAGACCCTGTCTTAAAATGAAACATAAAAAAGGACAGAGGATGTGGCTCAGTGGTTAAGTGCCCCGGGTTCAAACCCCAGTAGAGAGAAAGAAAGGCAGACAGATAGACTTGTGGAAGTCTCCTTTTTACCCTGTCTACTCGCAGCCTGGGAATTTATCTTTTCCAAGACCTGGGGACAAAGGGAGGGGACTCCAAGTCTAGACTGCTATCATGTATCCCACCTCCTACCCCGTGCCACATTCTTAGCTTTTGTGTACAAGGCTAGGCATGTAGATGTGTGTATTAATAGGGAACTTCTCATCTCTCAACTGCCTAACAAAGCCAGCTTGGATTTCACAATGGGAAAGGGAGGTCACATTGACCCTGGCCCTATATGGGTTCATCTTGGCCAATGTGGGCACCTGCCCTTATGCCACAGAGATGCCATAGGAAGTTCTGCTCATAGGGCAACAGAGAGGACCCTAAAGTAGACTATAATGGAAACTAAGAAGGAATCTTAGGAGGTAAAGTTATCATCACTAGGCCTTACTTTATGACTGGAGTAAACTATTGTTTCTGTATGGCTGATTTTTCCCATTTGAAAAGGAAATAAATTAACTTTTTCCACTTCATATTATTCTGTAATCACTTATTTTTCTTCCTCTTCAATTCTGAAGTTTGCTGAAAGATAAGAGACTAGGAAAGTTTTTTGAAAGAAAAGTACCATAGGAATATTTCTTTTGGGGGTGCTGGGGGTGCTGAGGATTGAACCCAAAGCCTTTCACTAAGATACATGCCCAATCCGTAGGAATCTTCTCCCCACCACCTGCAAGTACTGGGGATTGAACCTCATTGTACAGAGGCACTCTACCACTGAGCTACATCCTCAGCCCTTTTATTCTGGTCTCATTAAGTTGTTGTGACTGGCCTCAAACCTGCCATCCTCCTGCCTCAGCCTCCGGAGTTGCTGGGATTACAGATGTGTGCTACCATGTCCAACTCTTTGCAATTTATTAGTTCTCCCTTCTTGGAAAACTGCAAACGAACAAAAATCCCACAGAATTCCCTCAGGGCAAATGCTAGTCTGTTGGAGTTACCTAGCTTAGTTTCCAGGAATGGATGGATGGATCTGATTCCTATACGTGGTAGGAGAATAGAAGTTTCCACAAATTAGCATAATGTTAGGTTAGTACAATTTTGTGAGATGCTGGGTGACAACTCCCTGGGGAGGTCCTTAAACTAAAATAATACGTAGGCTTGAGGAAGTGCGTTCCAGGAGCAAGAAAAAGAAATCTAATATCAGATCTTGGAAGAGAGGAGTGTATAAGAATAGGAAATAGGAGAGGAAGATTATGTGAGGAGGTAAAAGTTAGGCCACATTGACATGGAAGCAGGAAGAAAGGTTTCTTTCTTCAAACTACCATCTGTGGTGTAAATCCTGCCATGGACTGGTTTTGTAAACAAAGTTTTATTGGAACACAGTCATGCTCATTCATTTACATATGATCAACTGGCTTTCAACCTACAGAAGAACAGTTGCCACAGAGACCCTGTGATCTGCAAAGCCAGAAATACTATCTGGAACTTTAGAGAAAACATTTGCCACAAAGAGGAAAGTGAGGTGTTTATAGGAATTGGGAAAAGTACTGAATAAGGAGGGAGCAGCAAGGTCAAGTATTATCTGCAGCATAATATATCCATCTTTATGGGGAGGGTGCTTTATTCAACACAGAGGAAGTTAACAGCTCAGCTTCTGTCCTTTAGATTATAAGTAAACAGAGCATATTAGCTTGATGGTAGGTGTAAAGGGAAGAGAGGGGGATGTTTATATATGTTTACATAGGCAGTTTGGTTATATGAGGAGCCTTGCTTGAACGTGTAAGATTACCAGGACTGCATGAACAATTTCAAGGGCAAGGATGTGGCAAAGATCAATACAAACTTTGCTTTTTTTCTTTTCTAAGATTGTCTAATATTATCATTTTTATAATTGTGGCAAAATACACTTGCATCAAAATTACCAATTTAACCGTCTTTTTTATTATAAATCTTGCTGGGCATGGTGGCACCTGCCTATAATCTCAGCAACTCAGGAGGGTGAGAAAGGAGGATTGCAAGTTTGAGACCAGCCTCAGCAACTTTGTTAGGCCCTAAACAACTTAGCAAGACCCTGTCTCAAAATAAAAAATAAAGAAAGGACTGGGGATGTAGCTCAGTGGTTAAGTACCTCTGAGTTCAATTCCTGGTACCAAAAATAATTTTAAAAAATTTTAAAAATAAATATACTGCAGCACTATGTATATATATTCACATTATTGTGCAACCACGTCTAAGGTCCTCTTAATCTGAGATGAAATCAGAAGCTGTTTAGGGAGAAACAGGGGTAAGAGGAGTACAATGGTTAAGACGTAAGAGTCATGACAACACCTTTTTTCTCTTTTTCAAAGAGAGAGGGATAGTGAGAGAGAGAGAGAAAGAATCAATTTGATTTAATTTTTCATGTGGCTTTCGTTGCTGGGACACTTTGTTGTGTATGTGGTGTTGGGGTTTGAACCTGTGGACTCACACATGCCAGGGAAGTGCCATAACCACTGAGCCACCACTCCAGCCCCAACAACACCCTTTTTTAGGAGCAGGCATTGGGAGAGATGGGGGAGAAGGGACAGAGATAGACATATAAACCTGTTGATATATTGTATTCTTTGTCACCAGGAAAACAATAGCATTGGGCCACTTGCTGCCTATCCATCATGCTTCTAAGGGCTATCAAGAGTCAGCCCATCTGTTTCCCTGGATCAAGAGGAGATTATCTGTTCAAATCCACCAGCCTTAGGAATGCAGTGGTGCTCTCAACACCCCTTAAGTTTGGCTAGGATGAGAGCGTCAACATCTTCACTGGGGCCCAAAGAGGTGCAATAGTGCCCCCTGCGGATCCGTGTCCAGATGACAAAAATCTCACTTGTGGAGCCCCCCTGAAACAGACCTCCAAAAGCAAGCTAGAAAAATTGTTAGGCCCTCAAAGGCAGAGTTTACTGAGAGTCAGAACCCTGCTCTTCCTTCACAATTACTGTGGGTGAAATCAAAGTGCATAGGTTACATGACCAAGCAAATTACCGTCCATCTAAGTTGTTTCTTCTGAATAGTGTTATTGCTTAGTATTTCCAAAAAGAGATAGAAAAACAAATTCTCTGGAGGGGAGCATCCTCAGAACCAGACCCAGACATTACAGAAACAACTGTCTTGCTAACACTTTTCAGGGTTAGAATTCTTGATTCTGAGTCTTGTTCCGTAATCCTATTCTCTCATTATTACTTACTGAGAAGGTAGAAGAAATACAAAGAAGTAGAGGGAAAATAAAATTCTCATGTCTTGCTCGGATAGGGATATAACTCAGTGATAAAGCATTTGTCTAGTGTATGCAAGACCCTGGTTTCAATCCCCAGCCCTATCAAAGGGGGAAAACACCCTCAAGTCTCTTTCTCTCTCTCTTTTTTTCTTTTGGTATGGGTATTGAACCCACAGGCACTTTGTCGCCGAGCTGTATCCTCAGCTATTTTTAATTTTTTAAAATTTTGAGATCAATTTCTCTAAGTTGCCCAGGCTGGCCTCCAACTTGTGATCCTCCTGCCTCAGGCTCCTGAGTTGCTGGGATTACAGTGGTTTGTCACTGCACCTGGCTGAAGTTTGCATATTTCTGTATGCAGAAATTCTGCATAGCCGTGCCTGTAGGAGCAGCTTCTAACTCATAAATAGTTCCTTAGAGGTACCTAGATACAGTAGTAGCAGTGAAATTGGTAAAAGTCATAACAGAATGGAGGTTCAATTCCACAGTGGTTTTCCAGGCACTTCTACCTTGCTGTGGCACAAAGGAGCTAGTAACAGGAATCTGCAATAAGAATTGGGCATATCTTTGTCATCTACAGAAGAGATTGTGATGATTAAATTACCAAGTTCTGAATCATCCCAGAATTTGAAGGGGATGGTAAGTCAATTGGTGGTATATGTATTTGGGGGAGGGCAATACTGGGGATTGAACACAAGGGTGCTTTACCACTGGAATATATCCCCAGCCCTTTTTATTTTTTATTTTAAGATAGAGTCTAAGTTGCCCAGACTGACCTCGAACTTGGGATCTTCCTGCCTCAGTTTCCCAAGTCGCTGGAATTTTACAGGCCTGGGCCACCATGCCCAGCTTGACGGTGCAAGTTCTGAAAAGGAACAGGGGGGAAATTGGTATTGTACATAGTACATTTACGTTGTAACTGATGCTGAATAGAATGAGAACTTGATCAACCTGTCTGTCTCTTCCACCCTCATAGTTTCCTTCGCTGATTTTCGGGAGATGGAGAGAACCTACCTGAGCAGATATTGAAAGGAGGATGGAGTGTGTGCAGGGGGGGGTCTCTTTGGAAGATGAGGCCCAGAAAGACTGTTAGGCTTTTCTTAGAACTTGTCGTGGGATGGGTGGAAGCGGGGGTTTTGCGGGATGTTTCTACTGTGGAGAGGATACAGGGTGCCCTCGTGGGTAAGTGGTGGCGAGTAGGTACTGGGGAAGAGCGAGGTCAACCTCGGGAGTGTAAGGGCACTTGTAAATGGGCCAAGCATTGTGGGCAGCCTGCTAGGCCAGGGAAGCTAGACCATGAAGCGCCTCCCAGTTACCATGGTAGCACTCCCTCTTCCCAACCCCGCCCCTCTTTACTAAGCCAGGGAAAAGCTGGCGGGGAGCGGTCGCCCAGGGCGACCGGGAGGCCCCGCCCCTCACTCCCGCTCTGCTCGCCCTCCAGCGCACAGCCTTCCCGCCGGCCTGGCAGTGGGCGGGCGCCGCGGCGGTGGCGTCACATCCGGGCGGGTGGGTGAGTTCCGGTATTTCAGGGCGTAGCAGGCGGAAGTAGGGGTGAGAAGCGGCTGCAAAGCCGAGCGGAGGAGGCAGAAGGCACACGCCGAGAATAGGCTGGGTGGGCACCATGGCCGGGATCACCACCATCGAGGCGGTGAAACGCAAGATCCAGGTTCTGCAGCAGCAAGCTGATGATGCTGAGGAAAGGGCTGAACGCCTCCAGCGGGAAGTTGAGGGAGAAAGGCGGGCCCGGGAACAGGTACCGAGAGGGCGAGGCGCAGGAGGGAGGGACAGGCACTGCAGCAGCCAGGACCTCGAGCAGGATGCCTTTTGCTATGGAGCGCAGTCCCTTGGGGGCCAGGAGGTGAAGCCCAAAAGATGGGTTGGGGCCCAGCGCCGATAGGACTGCATGTGGGGGAGTTGAGCTCTCTGGCGAGCAGGCTTGACCTTTGAGGGAAACAGCTTCGCGGGGCCTGAGGAGTGGTTTTCCTCTTGGAGCTCATTCATTCAGTCCCTGGCGGTCGGGCGCGGCCGGGGGAGGGGCTCAGCCGCCTCTCCTTCCCCCCTCCCCCGTGAAGGGTGGGGGGACTTTGCTCTCGCTTGAGGTTTCCGGCGCAAGGGTAGGAGTGAGTGGGTGCTCCTCCGGTCTAGGAGGGGCAGGGCCTAACCTCCTGTAAAAGGGTGAGGGCTAGCGGGGTGGGAACAGTCGGAAAGCCCCCGGTTTGGCCTGCTGGCAGCTTTTCCGCTCCCTCCTGCTCAGGAAATGAGGCAGCAGTGGCTGAGAGGAAGCGAGGTGCCCTCCCTCACTGGAGGAGCTAGAGGCCACAGCACCGCCTCCCATCCTCTGGCCTGGGGCCCTTTCCTCTTACTGGGAGATCCTGTAACCGCTGCATCCACACTCAGCTCAGCAAGAAGTGGGGAGAAGTAGATGGCATTTCTCTCCCTACATCAGTGTAAATGTAGGAGCCAGCCAGTTTCCTGGCCCTACCCATAATGACCTGGAAGGTAGACCACTTCTGCTAAATTCAGACCTTCATTGCTGAAATCTGATCAGCGCAAGCTGAACCAGTTAAGAACATTTCTTCCAAGCAGAGCTGATAAGGAAATGTATGGCAGAGAATCAGATGCCCGTGCCAATCTCTAGGTAGTTCTGATTGAGCTGGGCAATGTGGTGGATGCAAACAGAATAATGGTTAATTTCCCAATTATCCAGGACAGTGTCTTTTTTTTTTTAAGTTCAATTTTTGTTCATTTGAAAGTTGGAACATAAAGTGTTGGAATGAGTGGTGATTCTTAGGATTTCTTTCTTTTTTAAAGAGAGAGGGGGAGAGAGAATCTGTTTTATCTACTTTTTAATGTGGTTTTTGTTGTTCCAACACTTAGTTGTATTTGTGGTGCTGAGGTTTGAACCCTGGTCCTTGCACATGGCAGGCAAGCACTGTAACTGCTGAACCACCACTCCAGCCCCAATTCTTGGTATTTCTTGAAACCTCTTTCCTTTTAGAAGCTGTTGTCTAGGTTTAGTACCATAAGATTTTCCACCATCCAGGGTGCAGTCCAGTGGGTGGAGCTGATCTCTTGAGGCTTTGATTTCAGAAGATCTTGAGACTAAATAACTTGCTAAAATGTGAAGACCCGGTGAAAGAACTCTTGTGGTTTCTTGATGTTTTTTATTGTTCTCCTGCTTGGTTAAGTTGGGTCCCCCCCCTTCATGCCCCAGTGAGATGGACTGATAATTTTTGTGTGTGTGGGGGGAGAGGGGTGAAATTTTGAAAACTGGTGGGGAAGGGAAGTTACAGCTGCCTTCCAGGTTGATACTTAAAAATCATTAGAATACTTATTTTTATAATGGTATGGAGATCCTGGAGCTTGTTGTCTTCTTCAGTTACCTTTTTCTTAGGTGGATTTTTTCCTCTGTTCCAGTACCTTCCCGTTTTCAATTCAAGTGAGATGGACTGCCTGAGTCCATCTTCAGGATCAGTGCTACTTTCTCATCTCCTTTGTTCTGGAGCTTTAAAGGGGAAGACAGTATGGTGGAAGAAATTGGCCATGTGTTGAGCTGCAGCATCTTATGCTCCATTTAAATATGGGCACCCTAGGAGTAGTTTTGATTAGATAATATGTGTGTCCCAAGATTTGGTAATTTTCCTTGTCGGAAAATTTGACTCCTTTTTCCCCCTTCCCTGGTGACTCTAGGGTGATAGGCAGTGGAGTGAGCAGTTTCCTAAGTTTCTTAAGCTACTCCCTCACTCAGCCTTCCAAATTTGCGTAGCGAGCTGAGGTCTGGTGAGGAAGTTTTCAAAATGGGGAAGTAGGGTGGTAGTTAAATATTGATGAAACCAGTATCTTCTATTCCTTAGTTTGAGGGAGCATATCTTTTTACTTTCTGCTCTAGTGAACTTTGAACCCTACTGAGGTGAAGGTCTGTGGGAAGGGAAGATGATGATGCTCGAACTACTTGTTATTCTGTTTCGTTTTTCTTTTGGTGTTGGAGATTGAACCCATGGCCTGGTGGTGTAGGCAAGCACTCTAGTACTGAGCCACATCCCCAGCCCTGTTATTCTCAGGGCATTCTGGAATGTAGATTTTCCTGGACTCCTCCCTCTAGAACTGGAAGGGTAGCACTCCCCAATGGTATCTCTGGCTGTTGGTGGGACCATCAGTTATTTTTCTGGTTACTTTGTATGAACGTCCAAGCTGTCCTTGTGAAGCTGGATAAGACCAAAGCTGAGACAGTGGGGCTGTTCTGAAGTCACTTTCTTTTCTGCTGTCCAACTGGAGATTGACCTTTTTAAATGTAGCACCTTGTCAAATCGACTTTTAGTTTTTTTGTTTTTTTTTTTTTTCCTTAAAGAGAGAAGGACAGTGAGAGAGAGAGAGAAAGAGAAAATCAATTTTTATTGAGTTTTTCACATGGCTTTCGTTGTTCTGACACTTAGTTGTGTACGTGGGTGCTGGGGTTTGAACCCGAGTACTTGCACATGCCAGGCAAGAGCCATAACTGCTGAGCCACCGCTCCAGCCCCCCACTTTTAGTTTTGACTTTCCTTTGTACTTCTGGCTAAACTTAGGCAGGGGACAAGATAAAATTTAAACGCAGGCTTTTTTTTTTTTTTTTTTGCCTGTTTTTTGGTGATGGTGGTAAAAATAAATGTAACATAATGTTTACCATTGTAACCTTTTGCTCATCACCCCCTTCCTTCCCAGATTGGTCTTTTGGATTGCCTCAAACTCTGAACTCATGGGGTCGTGATCCTCCTGCCTCAGCCTTCACCTTATCTTTTTAAAATATTTCTGTCCTAACTTCCCTGGTACTTTTTTTTTTTTTTTCCTTGTGTTCTGGCCTACAAGCGTAGGAATGGAGTGTGTGGGCATTTGAACAGCTGTTTAGATTCTGGCTTTAGTCTCTAGAGAGGGTTAGAATGTCTGACTGTTCTGTGATCCTTTCCCTATTTGTGGGGTCTGTTGGACTAAGTATGGGCTTTCTCACCTTCCTTTGGTTTAGATTTGCTTTCTCTGCTGCTTACCATTCTCTGCCCCCCATATCAGAACACTCACTCTTGGGCGAGAGACAAATAGCCCTTTGCTCTGAGTGCCTGCACTTAGGCTCCACCTTTGTTTACTTTGGGGCTGGCAAATAGCTCTCCATTCCTTTCCTCCCAACTTGCTTCCCCCTTGGTAAAATTTAAATTCCCCAAGGACATGGTATCTGGCTCCCTAGGTAGATCCTTTTATGAACACAGTGAACCCCAGGAGTCTTATAAACACTGGGCTCAAGCCTAACTTTTCTACTACTTTCTTTCCTTTGAATTCAATCTGTGGCCTTTATCTAAAAAGACAAACCCCAGGGTGGCTGAGTGCCAGAGTTAGGCAAATCCCCTTCTGTCCTTGGCCCTGTTCTGCCTCTGAGCACCAGTGCCCTGTCAGTTTCCTGCCTTTAGAGGTGTGGTTTACTTTGGGACTCTCTTTGGAGTGGAGGATGGTAGCATTTAAGCCAAACTCATGTTATAGCTGAAGCTGCTTTCAGCCATCTTCTAATGTGACCAAATTGCTGTTGTGTTCCACTGCCACTCCCACCTGAGATCTTTGCCTTGTGAACCTTGATATATCCTCCAAGCTGGACCAGAAGTGAGCAGACTGAAAGGCTAAAACCTAGGCTGACTACAGAAGCCCAGAGTTTAATGTTTCCTAGGGCCAGTCTGGACTGTAAAAGGTAGTCCTTTACGTTCAGCCTCTATTGTTGACCCGAAAGGATTGGACATTTTGTGTAGGCTCCAGCCTAAAGGGAAAGAAAGTCAGGTTGTCTTTCTCATTTCTTTAAAAAGAGTATCAGTTCTTAACTCTGCAGACTGTAAAGAGAACTGGTCCTCTGTGGGAGAAGGAAAAAAAAGAAAGCCATGTCCTGGACCTCCAACCTTTGGTGTTTCTGAAGGTTTTAAGAGACTCCCATCTTGGGTTCTACTTTTGATGCAGGCTTGTTCACGTGCTCATGTTCTTGCGAAGGCACTGAGAGAGGTTCTTTCCTTCGTTTTCAGCCTTAAGAAGAATTCTTTTGTAAATGCTGATTTGTAGGAGAAACTGCTGGAGCCAGCTTGTTGTCATGGAAACGACAACCCTGCCCCCATAGCTTGTTATCTTCTCCAATTTGGGTAACTAACGTGCTGGATGGCAACTTATATTTTATGAGTTCCTCCAAATAATGTCCCATGTTTTGTGTTTTCCTTTTAGGTATCTGAAAGGGGGTACATCATTGTACTATACTGCAGTCTTATAGTCCTGCCTGATACCCTGACTTGCTTTCAGCTGGTTGGCCTTATTGGGTCTGTGAGGAGAAATCTGTTGTCCTAGGGGACATCTGTTTTCCTGGAAGAGACAGAACCAGAGAATACTTGTCTTTGTCGTGTCTTGAATAGTATAGTTAGAGACACAAATGGTTTCTTAGTAGTTTCAACCTGCAGAGACTTCTCAATTTTCTTTTCCTGTAGCCTGCTGGTTAGATTGTTGCCCCAGCTCCCTGCCCCCCTTTCCTGTCCCTTGAACTCCTGTTTGTATGTGGAAATTTTTGTTCCAGTCCTGGTTGTTAGCAAGAGTCTTTTGGGCTATATCCTTCCCCATAGGACTGGTGGCCCAGATTTCTAAGCTGCTGCCACCTTGCCTGCTAGGAGGAAATCAGGGTAATAGAATTCAGGCAGTCTGGGCTGTGGAGGAGAGATCATGTTTACTAGGCACTTGGATAAGCATCTGAACTGGGTGGTATGCAGAGCAGATTAAATTCTTGTATGGTTAAAGCAGTCGTAGGAAGGAGACTTTCTCCCATTTGTCCACATGCAGGTAGCCTCCCTCCTTCCTTGTTTCTCATTCCATAGCCAGACCTTACATTTACTTGGACTCATTTTTATACTTTTTTATGGGTTGGAAGCCAGGTTGTTATAAGCTATGTTGGGTGAAGGTAAGGGAATGTCTAGAGGAATAGAAAGGAAACAATTCAGAAATTTGGAGGAGGGAGTGTTGGAAATGTTCTCTTCTCTCGGAATGTGTGTTTGTTTTTGGAAATGTCACCAAAGTGGATACTTTTAGCCAGAAACAGCACTTCTTGGCAACTCAAGGGGTTAAGGGGACACATTGAATGGGTGGGGCTAGGTATCCCAGTGTTCCATCATTTTTTTAAGAGAGAGAGAAAGAGAGAATCCATTTTATTTAGTTTTTCATGTGGCTTTCATTGCTCTAATACTTCATTGTGTACATGGTGCTGGGGTTTGAACACGTGTCCTCGCACATGCCAGGTAAGCTCCGTAACCGCTGAGCCACCGCTCCAGCCCCAGTGTTCCATTATTTTGCTTTCCAGCCTGGAAGGCTATTCTGGAAGATTTTTTTTTTTGACTTGTTTACCTCCTCATATGTTAGGGTAAGATAATCAGAGTATTAACAACTCAACTAAATAAATGGATAATCCAAAGTTCCCTCTTTAAGAGCCTTGCTTATTTTTATACTTTATGAGACATAAGACACACCTCCCAGCCAGAACACAGGCAGAAGGAACCCTCTCTCGCTACCCTTTCTGACTCCAGTGTGTTAGGAATTTGAACTAAGTCCCAAAGGGGTTGTGGTACTTTTCACTGATCTAGGCAAGGAACTCAGGTGGTGGGGTTGTGTTTTTGTTTTTGTGGTACTAGCTATTGAACCCAAGAGCTCATGCATGCTAGGCAAGTATAGTTCTACCACTGAGATATACCCCTGGCCCTTTTTAAAATTTTATTTTGAGACTGTTTTGCTAATTTACTGAAGGTCTTGATAATTGCCCATTCTGGCCTTAAAATTAAAATCCTCCTGCCTCAGCCTCCTGAGCTGCAGGGATTACAGGCGTGCACCACCATGCCTGGCATAGAACTGAGTTTTTAAACACTTCCTGTGGAACATATGGGAGTTCGTTGGTGGGAAAAGGAGGAATATATATATTCTTGTCTGTAGAGATTTTAGCATTTGAGCTAAGATAGGTTCTACCCTGCTAGAATCTGGCCTGTCATGGTAGTCAGTCCCATTCTTACTGTCACAGTTCTTCTCATTGTGCCTCTGCTTCCCTTTTCCATTCTTTCATTCACATGCAGGCTGAGGCTGAGGTAGCCTCCTTGAACCGTAGAATCCAACTGGTTGAAGAGGAGCTGGACCGTGCACAGGAGCGCCTGGCTACTGCCCTGCAAAAGCTGGAGGAAGCTGAAAAAGCTGCTGATGAGAGTGAGAGGTGTGTAGGAGAGCTTTGAGGGGATGTGGATTTCAAAAGAAGTTCATGTGCTGGGGATGTAGCTCAGTGGTAGAGCACCTGTCATGCATGCACAGGCCCTAGTTTCAATTCCCAGCACCACCACCAAAAAAGCAACCACACCACACACACACACACACACAAAGAAAACAACAAAAAGCGAAGTACATAATGACTCTGAACAAGATTTCCTTGGAGACTTGTGGTGTGTTTTTGTTTTTTAGTGCTGGAAATTGAACCCAGGGCCTCATACTGAACTGTACCGTACCCCCAGACCTAGTCTTGCTTTTTTTGTTGTTGTTTGTGCCAGGGATTGAGCCCAGGGGTGCTAACCACTGAGCAACATCTCCCTTATTTTTTATTTTGAGATAGGGTCTTGCTCAGTTGCTTAGGTCCTCACTAAATTACTGTGGCTGACCTCAAACTTGCAATCCTCTTGCTTCAGCCTCCTAAGTGAGTGGAATTACAGGCATGCGCCACCATGCCTGGCCAGACTGTTTTTTTTTTAAACAGTAACCTTATGTTACAGAATTTTCTTTTCTTCTCTTCTGCATGTTCTCTCCCCTTAAATACAGGGTAAGAGTTACCTAAACTCTGTGACCCATTTGTAATCAGTTTTTCTGTATATTGGCATAATACTCCTTAAAAAGGGGGTTGCCAGCGTGGCTTCTACTTTGTGGATCGTACACTTCCACAGTTCCCTTAGGAACTATTTTAGAATAGGCTCTCACAGTCAGGTCTTAGACCATAGCATGAACAACATCTGGGAACTTGGTAGAAATTAAAATTCTCAATTCCTACCTGTTTTTCTGAATTAAAAACTCTGGAGGTAGAGCCCAGCAATCTGCTAAAGCCTCTCTGTCCTGACTATACTATTAGAATCAAGGGAGTACAGAGTAGGGGATCCCACCTCAAATTCACTTAGTAGTATTTGCAACAGGGGCCCACGCACTGCTGTTTTAAAAATTCCTCAGCAATTTTAAGGTGTGGCTAGGGCTGAGAACCAAATTACAGCTCATCTTTGTGAAAGTCATCAAATGGTTCCTTGTTGCAAATGAAGTAAACCAGAATACAGGGTGCATGATAACTTGTATATGGTACTGAACTAAGGCCTTTCAGAATTAAAAGTGCCTTGCTATGATACATTAACATTGTGCAACTGTGCAAATGAATGACAGTTATGTGTGCTATTACAGGGTAGTGTCCAAACGATGGAAAGCAGAGCAAGAACAGTATAGTATGTGATTCCTTTGGGAAAGTTGGGATAGAGTTTTTGGCATATATCTATATAAAACATGAGGGATTAAAGGAAGAGTACCTCTAATGAGGAGGACTAGAAATGAGCCAGGGAGACAATTTTCACTTTATGCCTTTAGGCTATACACTTAAGTATTTAATTTCTTAACTAAGTGTGTATTATTTTTATAAAGAAAACAGAATGAAAGAAAGAAAGGATGAATTAAACTCAGGTGTGCAAGTGATGCTATGAGATTTCCACTTGAGTGGTAAACGAATGGGATTTAAAAGGTGCAATTTTGAGTCCATTCTGAGTCCCTTGGAACAGAGCCAACGACACTCAAAGAGTGTCAGTGCTCCATTCATCCTGTTTCTGGCAGAGGTATGAAAGTTATTGAAAACCGGGCCCTAAAAGATGAAGAAAAGATGGAACTGCAGGAAATCCAACTCAAAGAAGCTAAGCACATTGCAGAAGAAGCAGACAGGAAGTATGAAGAGGTAAGTCACCTTCTGTCTGTCCCCCTCGCTTCAGAGACATGATTCTGCAAAGAATCATAAGGGAAGTGTTTCCTTCTGTGTTTCCCTGAGCTGTATCTGAATCTGTTCTTATAGGTGGCTCGTAAGTTGGTGATTATTGAAGGAGATTTGGAACGCACGGAGGAACGAGCTGAGCTGGCAGAGTCGTGAGTATCTTGCTCCCAAAATCTTGTCGTATGGTTCCATCCCTTCCCTTTTGGCTTGGGCACTAATATGTATAAACTAGCATTCCTCCAACCTTGTTAAACAAGGCCTAGGGGATAAGAGTTAATCTATAGTGCTTCTATGCTCTAAAAATAGCTTTGGGCTTCCTCACTGTCTTGACTAGTAACAGATGACAAATGAGGCTTGCTGAGTTCTGGGGAAAATTTACAAATTGAGAGAATATAACAACAACTAATAGATGGTGAACAGTTAACTGAAACTCATATAGATCCTTTCACTTGGGAAATCTCTTTCTCTTTGAAGTATTGAAGTGCCTATACTGACTTAAGAGCTGGTCTCTGTTTTGAACACTTTGCCAGTGCTGAGCACTTTAGGGCAGAGGCAGATATTACCTGTTCCCCGTTTGGTACCTTCCTGGCCTTGTATAACAAAATCAGTGCTGACAAATATATATTTGTGCTTCCCTTACATTCCTTCTCCCAGACGTGACATATCATGACCATGGTGGTGTTTTCTTCATGTTTTTTGAATTTTTTTCTTTTCGTTTTGCTGCTTGTTTTTTCTTGCTGTGTTCCTTTTTCACCTTTCTCCTTCCCCACAACCTGGCTTGTGCCATCCCCCTGACTATCACTAACAGCCGTTGCCGAGAGATGGATGAGCAGATCAGACTGATGGACCAGAACCTGAAGTGTCTGAGTGCTGCTGAAGAAAAGGTACTAACCATTAAACCCACAGAGAGGTTACGTGTATAGTGTGGTTTGGTTTGGTTTCGTTTTGTTTTGCAGCTGCCTCCCCTCCACTGGTTGAATTGTTGAGTGCTTTCTCATCTCTTCATGGAATGCTCCATACCTTCCACTTACTTGGCATCTCTCATCCTTTCTTTCCTAGTTGCTTCACTGCCTCTCCACAGGGTCTCTCCCTCCCTGGGGTGACTTGGGAGACTTGTTTGGGTTGGGCATCCATTCCTGCCTCTACCCCAGGTAGTAGATATGACTCGTTCCTGATAGTGATTTCTACCAAGTGTTCTCTCTTTATTAGTGTCCAAACGTTTTGAGCAGGAGGATCCAGCTGCTCTTGATGTGCTCCATGATAGAGGGAGGAGGGTTGATGCTTGCTCAGATTACCAAGGAACTTCTCTTCCCCAGTATGCCTTCCAACTCTCTCTACATAATAGGTTCAATTCACATCTGTGTGTCTCTCTCCCTTTTTTTTATTCTCTTCCTCTTCCCCTTTCCTTTCCTGCGGTATTTAAAATATTCACAGTAAGTGTTCTGAGCTGGAGGAGGAGCTGAAGAATGTCACCAACAACCTCAAGTCTCTTGAGGCTCAGGCGGAGAAGGTAGGGGCTGGTTTGTGAAGGTGACAGGCTTTGGGGCCTGGGCCCAGCCCTGCCCTGCCCTGATGAAAACTGGAAGCACCCATTCCTTATAATCCAATGAGAAATGTCCTCTTCCTCCCCACCTACCATCCATCTAGATCCTGGGTTTAATGCTGACTCGGGTGCACTTTGATTGCTTTAGTTAAGATAACTTCATGGTCTTGGGTACCTGGAGTCATGTGCTCTCAGGCTGGTGTTGCTGTGCTGAAAGGCATCATCAGGGGCCCCAGTAGAATTTCTAGTAAATAGATGGAGGTAACAAATCAGTTCTGAGACTAATGAACAATCAAGACAGATGATTTATCTTTATCATGGAGGAAAGTTTCAGTCATTTTTTTTATTCTTGCTTATTCAGCAGTAGAAAGGAAAAACCTTGGGTTGATAGAGTAAGATCAAAGCTTATCTCTGGTTTAAAAATAAAGGTCCTGGTCTACTCTTAGGGTATCATGGCTGTAAAGAAATAGACGGACTTAAAGGATCCCTTGTTTAGAACTGGACCTTGCTTTTACTCTTAGATCATTTAGCACATTACATGCAAGAGGATATTCAATAGAAGAATAAATGTAGGGGGCTGGGGATGTAGCTCAGTGGCCCTGAATTCAATCCCTAGCACCACACACACACACACACACACACACACACACACACACACAGAAAATAGGAGTAGAAAATAGGAGTAAATGTAGCTGGGGGAGGGGTATTATCTGTGGGAGTAATTTCTACTCTGAAACTTTTATTCTACTTCTTTTACAGTACTCTCAAAAAGAAGACAAATATGAGGAAGAGATAAAGATTCTCACTGATAAACTCAAGGAGGTGAGCTGAGGGTTAATGGGAAGGACTCAAGACATTTAGAGGTGTATATGGAATTAATGTAGACTTAGATTGGCTAGTTTACATTCTGAAAATCCAGCCTAGAGGTAAGAAGTGGAAGAAATAGAGATCCTTCCCTTTGACTTGTCGTCTCTTATTCTGACTGGTGTCATAATTTTTCCAGGCAGAGACCCGTGCTGAGTTTGCTGAGAGATCGGTAGCCAAACTGGAGAAGACAATTGATGATTTGGAAGGTATGGAGCCTGGGAGAGGGATTAAAGTAGAGAAATATAGAGGGGGACCTTGCCTATTGAAATGTACACTTTTTCTTGTACACCAGAGGGAATTGGTTGTGACTTGGAACATATGATGTGTCCCATCCTACGTACAGTTAGTTGAAGTGCATCAAACCCTAGAATTGTATTTTTACATTTAAGCTTTCCCTTTAATAAGACTACCTAGCTGGGCTCAGTGACATAAGCCTGTAATCCCAGCAGCTGCAGAGGCTGATGCAGGAGGATTGCAAGTTTAAGGCTAGCCTGGGCACCTTAATGAGACCCTGTCTCAAAATTAAATAAAAAAAGGCCAGGGATATGGCTCAGTGATGAACCTCTGGGTTCAGTCCCTAGTACAGAATTAAGAATGCTTATATTTTGGACTTTGTCTCCTTGCTTTTGAGGAGACTGGTAATAATCTGCATCTACTTCCAATTTAGTAGTCTTCAAACTTTAGTCTGCAAGTTGAAATGGAAGCCATGCTTTCAGAAGGCAGCAAGGATGCATGTCACCCCATGGCCACTTTTGGCAGTACCATTTACCACTCAAGTAGTAGGGCACTTCTCCAAGAGATGAAACTGTGGAATAACCTTGTCTCAGAACTGATCAGGGGCTTTCTACATACTTCCTGTCCCTGCAATGTGACACTGCATCCACCTTGACAATGGAAAATATCTTTTGCTTTGAGAACTCTGAGATATACCCCTTTAGCATGCTCTTCATGGTAGGAAGTTCTTTGAAATAGTCTGCAAAGGCAACTTGTAGAGCAACAGGACAATAAATAGTGTCCACAACTGGTAGGCAAAGAAATGTCACTATGAATGTGGGCTTTCTCCCTTTTCCATGTTTACTGAATTCATTGTTGTCACTGGAAGGAATTGGGTAGTGGGTGGGAGTGGTATCCTCTTGAGTGCCTTTGGTAACAGAACTGTGTCCAGGTTCTGAACTCTTGCTACAACTGAATAGAGGCATCAAGAAGTGCATTTGGTCCTGGGGGACACTGGATCTGAAAATAGCCAGTCATGGCTGCCAGGATAGATGTTTTCTGGTGTTAGACCCATGGTCACACTTTCCCTGATTTCTAATGATTCCCTCTCTTCATCTGCTTCTGATACCTTGTACTCTGTCCCCTCGTTCCTCCCTGTGGTTCCTGTGCCTGTCCAGATGAGCTCTATGCCCAGAAACTGAAGTACAAGGCCATTAGCGAGGAGCTGGACCACGCCCTCAATGACATGACCTCTATGTAACTATCTGGCAGCAGAGTGGGGCTGGGATCTTGTCTTGTGTGTGGGTGGGGGTACAGGCTGTGCATAGCGTGCTTTGGTTTTGTCCTTTGAAAACCAGACTCCTTACCCTCCTTTTCTAATCAGTGGTGCTGGTTACTTGTTTGGCAAAAGCTGGGGAGGCATTTAATCTTGGATCTGTGGTTGAACCCTGATCTACATGAATTTTTGTACTTTGTATTCTTAGGGTTTTTTTATTTTTTCTCCACACTGATATTTTTTCTTACTCGTCCTCTCAGAAGAGATACTGCTAAAGGTCAAATCTATACGACTAAGAAAATAGGGCCTAGGGAGCAATCCTCTGATTTTTGCCCTGATATTAAAGTTCAGGGTAAACATCTGAGATGAGAAATACCTAATTCACTTAAGAATCAAACTGAGTCCCAGTAGCAAGCCAAGTTGTAAACAGCACCAAAAAGAGTTGTTGGGGACTTCCATCTGTTTGCCGTGGAACCCTGATCCTTGATGCTAATCCATCTCCTCTTCCCATTAACCTTAAGAAGAAGCCAAATGTCTCAGGCTATAGTATCTGGCTCTGTTTTATCATTCCTGCTACTGCCTCTTTTTTTCCTCTAACTTTCTCCCAAATTGTTATCTGGATCGATTCTAGTCTTCTCACCTGGAGTATCCTTACTTTTTCATACAGATAACTACACCGTTTCTGCTCTGTTCTGGATCTGCCCCTTTCCTCGGGGAACACAACACCCCACTCTCGCTCTGGATTCCATTGGGTCAGCCTGGCTGGTCCCCAAGGCATTAATGGGGGGCACAAAGCAACTTATGTACTATCTTCCACCCCCAACCCAAATTAAAATGCTAAGCTGCTGGAAGCCTCATGCCACCCTGCATTTGTGTCGTTGACAAAGCTGCTGCTGTCCCTTACAAAGGAACCTTGGGGGTGTGATGTGGAGAACAGCTATCGTAGGCTCCCCCTTCTCTGACTTAGTATTATCAAAGCCACTTTTGTGTCTATTTTTTCTTGACATTTAAGCCTGGCTGATTGGAGTTTGTCAGAGTGGGAGATTAATAGAGGCTGCACAGGATAGGAATTCCAGTGTTAGTCCTTGGGATAATCGAGACCATCTGAGTCCTTTACATCCAGGTTCTTAAATCATCTGCCTAGACTGTTTCCATTCTCTCTCCAGGTTCTCTTCCTTTGTACAGTAAGGTTGAGAGACCATTGAAGTGACTTAATACATGTGTTTTACCACCTTTATCAGTGGTTCAAAGAGACACCCAGTGGACCTGTCTGTGTATATTGCTACTAAAACTGACTTAATTGTAGCATCCCAAGTCACAGAACACACAATGGATTGAATTCCCAACAGCTTTACATTTTCTTCTTTAAACCTTTCTTATATCTGGGCGTGATGGTGCACGCCTGTAATCCCAGCAACTTGGGAGGCTGAGACAGGAGGATCACAAGTTCAAAGCCGACCTCAGCAACTTCACGAGGCATTATGGAAGTTAGTGAGACCCTATTTCAAAATGAAAAATAAAAAGGGCTGGGGATGTAGCTCAATGGTTGAGCACCCCTGGGTTCAATCCCCAGTTCAAAAAAACAAACACCTTTCTTGAATATTTGAGGCCTGTTAGCATATAAGACAGTGATAAATTATTATTAGAAAAGCTAACACAACCATTTATACATATTTGAAATAATGTGTATGTAAGGGTAATGATTTATTACATAAATGTCTTTCAAAATTGTTCCTACTTCTTATGGTGGAAATTAAATAACATTTCATTTTACAGTTTACATAGCAAATAGTTCAGTCTGAATAATGTAGCTGCCAATTGTACCAATCTAAGCACCTAAGTGTTCATGTAATTCTTAAGTTTATTACAGTTATATTTGAAACTTGTCTTTCTTGTAAATAAATATAGCTAGGGAGGAGAACTTTTCCTTAATCTAAAAGTCTCATGTCAAATGAAAAATTTTTTCTGTCACTACCATTTCTTCCTGCCACTGTAGCCTTTGGGAGTTAGGTGCAGATTGATTTGTTTGGTAGACACCTGTTGGTATTTTCTAGATAAAGAAGTGTTAAAATGAGAACATACAGATGGAATAGTCATCTCTATTCTCAGGTTGCTTGAAATCTAGTAAGAGAGAACATAATAAAGGTAGAGATCCTGTATAATGAGTATCACAAATGACAAAGTTACAGATGTTCAGAGGGAGTGAGAGATTGATTACAGTGGGGATGAACAGGTTAGGAAAGACTCATGAATAAACATGTTAAAACTTGCCTCTTCATTTTCATTGGGTTCTAAAATATTGGATTTTCTTTCTTTTTTTTAAAGAAAGAAGGGACAATGATAGAGAGAGAAGCAATTTTTATTTAGTCTTTCATGTGACTTTCGTTCCTTGGACACTTCGTTGTGTACATGGTGCTTAGGGTTCGAACTCATGTACTTGTGCATGCCAGGCAAGTACTGTAACCGCCAAGCCACCACTCCAGCCCAAGATTGGATTTTCAATGAGCAGAATTAATTGGAAGGATAATGGGTATTCAGAATTTCTGGTTAAAGAGAAACAAAATATAAAGGCATAGAGAGAGGTGAGAAGGACCCAGTAGCTATAAAGGTTGACTTAGAGGAGAGGATCAGAATAAGTTCTAAAGTTAGGCTGGGTAGATGCCCCTGGAGGGTGTTTTTTTGTTTTTGTTTTTTCTCATCTGATTTTTCTTTTTTCTTTTCTTTTTTTTTTTTTTAAAGAAACAACTTTATTTAGTTTTTCACATGGCGTTAGTTGCTCCAACACTCAGTTGTGTACGTGGTGCTGGTGTTTGAACCTGGGTCCTCATGCTTGCCAGGCAAGCGCCGAAACCACTGAGCCACCGCTCCAGCCCCTGATTTTTATTTTTCTGACATGTAAGTTGTATATGTGATGCTGTCAATCCCAAGTCCAGGCAGATCCCAGATGATTGCTCTACTGCTGAGCCACTGCTCCAGCCATTGCCCTGGAGTTTTTTTTTTGTTTGTTTGTTTGTTTTTGTTTTGTTTTTTTTTTTTTAAAGAGAGAAGGACAGTGAGAGAGAGAAAGACAGAGATAATCAACTTTTATTGAGTCTTTCACATGGCTTTCATTGCTCTGACACTCAGTTGTGTATATGGGTGCTGGGGTTTGAACCTATGTACTCACGCGTGTTGGGCAAGCGCTGTAACCGCCGAGCCACCGCTCCAGCCCCTGCCCTGGAGTTTTTTGAATAGACGTTTTATGCTATGAGTGTCAATTAAGAAGACTGCATTGGAATGGCAAGAGATTAACAAAAGTGTTATACACAAAGATGATTTTCAAGTCTCTATCATTTGTACATTTTTTTTTTTTAAAGAGAGAGACAGAGAAAGAAACAACTTTATTCAGTTTTTCACATGGCCTTAGTTGCTCTTACATTTAGTTGTGTACGTGGTGCTGGGGTTTGAACCCGGGTCCTCGTGCTTGCCAGGCAAGCGCTGAAACTGCTGAGCCACCGCTTCAGCCCCTGCACACCATTTTTGATGACATTTTGATATTTGCATGATGCCTACATTATTTTCTTCAAATGTACTCTTGTTTTTAAATTTGGTTCATTCTTACTCTACACATTTCTGTTTTGAAATTAGAAGGTTTAGGGCCAAGTGTGGTGGTGGCACAGGCACATAATCCCAGCAACTCAGAGCCTGAGGCAGGAAGATTGCAAGTTCAAAGCCAGTCTCAGGAATTTAGTGAGACCCTGTATCAAAATAAAGTATAAAAAAGGGCTAGGGATGTGACTTGGTGGTTAAGGGCCTGTAAGTGCAATCCCTGGTACCAAAAAAAAAAAGTTTAATATGATAACATCTTACTAATGCACATTAAAAAGCAAGAAAAAAAATCACACAGCTTCAGAGACTTGGGAGACTAAGGAAAATTTGAGGCCAGCCTTGGCAACTTAGCAAGACCCTTTCTTAAAATAAAAAAGGTTGGGGATGCAGTTTGGTGGTAGAACACCCCTGTTTCAATCCCTAGTACCACAGATGTATATTGCCTGACTACATGCTACTAGGGATAATTGTTATACTTGGGGAAATACTGGCTTCAGTTTTTACAGTTTGCTGAGAGATTCAGTAATTGGGGTCTGAATTAGAGTTGTGATAGGGAGATGGCACTGAAGATGTGTATTTTGAAGAGCCTGGCCCCAACATGTAAGAAGGAAAAGTCAAGGCGCCTGGTTTTGGAACTTGGAAAGTGGTAATATTAGAGATGTAGGGAGGTCATGTATCCTGGAACCAGGAAAAGAGAGAGAAGGGTATGTCTAGAAAACTGGCAGCTATCCAGGTGAAAGATGCTGATGCCCAAAGGGGAGAGGTTGATTTAAATTTGGGGATCCAAAAGGTCATAGGTAGCTTAGGGCATGGAAGAACATCAGAACTGTAAAGGATAATTGCAGATATAAATAGAATTAAAGGGAAAAATCTTATGTAGGAGAAAAAGCCAAATGGAACTAGTTATACCCTTTAGGTCGGAGTGATTTGCACTGGTATCTTAACTTCAACAGATAGGTCAAGAAACAAAGATAAGGGAAAAAAAACAAAGATCAGAAAGGTCATTCGTTGATACTCTAGTAGTTTAAGAGGGTACATTTTGAGCATTAAAGTGAAGGGAGGAGCTCTGTTCAAGGGGCAGAAAAGTAGTGGAAGGAAGGTACAAGTATGAGTTTTGCCTAGGGCAGTACTGTCCATCTGGCAGTTGTGTGTGGTTGATAAAGCACTCAATGTGGCTAGGCTATACTGGCAGGAGCTAAAATTCTTACTTATTTTTAGTTCATTTCAATGTAGCCACATTTGGCTGGTGGTTGCTATAGTAGACTATTGCAGTTTGAGATATTTAGCATTTTTGAGCAGAAGTTGGCTTTAGTGCAGAGAAAGGCTTCTTAGAAAGGAAAGAAGAGAATGGAGATCGAGAGAAAAGGGAGGTGTTGCAGCTTTGGTAGCTACTCCACCCTACGGACAGGTCTGTTGTGAGCAAAGACAGTCCTGTAAGCCTGGGCAGCAGAGTGAAACATGAAATGATGAGTAGCGCCAGATTTATTCCCTCCTTTAATGCTCTATATTCTTTTTTTTTTTTTTTTTTTTTTTAAGAGAGAGGGACAGTGAGAGAGACAGAGAAAGAGAGAAACAACTTTATTGAGGTTTTCACATGGCCTTAGTTGCTCCAACACTTAGTTGCGTACATGGTGCTGGGGTTTGAACCCGGGTCCTCGTGCTTGCCAGGCAAGCGCTGAAACCGCTGAGCCACCGCTCCAGCCCCTAATGCTCTATATTCTTGAAGGCATCCTGTATTACTTGAGCCTGGACTAGCTGTGGGGTGGGGCCAAACATAAGAGCCAACCTCCTGGCCCCTTAACTTCTTCCCCTCCAGGAACGACAAGCTGTTGCCCTCCCTAGTTGGCATGAGTAATAACTTGTGGCTGAACCCATGTTACCTGATGGGAAGAACTGACTAGGCTTGTCTCAGCCCACCTCAGTTTTTTCCTTTCATGGCGTATTATTCGAGTATTCCCCAGCTCTGGAGGATTGTTCTGCAATTAACTGGGCATGGCTAAACTTCAGGCCCAAAGGGTTCTCTGCTTTGCCTGGTTTTGTTTTGCTTTACTGTTTCCAGAGAGTCAAGAACTTTCATGAACTAGTATCTGATGCTGAATTTTCAGTCATTACAGAGAGCAGAGTTCAAAGCTAAGATCAGAGTGAGAAAACAACTGCTATTTGTCTTTCTGACCTTAGTTTTTAGGGAATTCTCTATTTTGGATTTATTTGAGGCAATAAAATGCTCCCATTCCTCCGGTATATTTCTTCCCTAAGTTGAACAAAACCTGATTGATCAGTCTGTTTTGAAGGGTAAGATCCAAATACTACCCTTCTTTCCTGAGACATGAGTGAGAATCAACAAAGTAACGTGGACATAAATGAGATCTATGTGTGATATAACATCACCACTTGAGAAATGAGAGTTTACAGGTTCATCAAGCACACAATAGCAATAAAACAGGTCCAGCCCCAGGTCTCTTGGAACTTAAAGACTTATACTGTACTTCTCAGCGATAAGCTTTGTCATTTAGGATAGGACAGTTTTTGAACATACAGAATGACCCTGCATATTTCTGTCCCCTGGCCAATACCTATAGAGCCTTCTGGTCATTGAGACAATAAAAACCTACCTATATATATTTCCATATTCTCCTCTGGGGGAGGTGAGGGGCAATACCATCATTTTTAAGAACCACTGGTTTAAACCAGGTGTGGTACATGCCTGTAATTCACATGACTCAGGAGGCTGAGGCAGGAGGATCACAAGTTCAAAGCCAGCATCAGCAACTTAGAGGGATTATCTCAAAAATAAAAAATCCAGGGCTGGAGTGGTGGCTCAGCAGTTAAGGCACTTGCCTGTCATGCTCGAGGATGTGAGTTCGAACCCCAGCACCACATACACAACGAAGTGTCTGAGCAACGAAAGCCACATAAAAAACTAAATAAAATTGATTCTCTCTCACTGTCCCCCTCTCTCTTAAAAAAAAAAAAATCAAAAGGGCTAGAGATATGGCTCAGCGGTTAAGTGCCTCTGGGTTCAATCCCTGTTACAAAAAAAAAAACCACAAAAAAAAAAAACGAAGAAACAAAAGGAACCACTTGGTTTAGCCAGGTTTTATATATTTAGTCCTCAGTTACTCAGGAAGTTGAGGTAAGAGGATTTCTTGAATCCAAGAGTTCAGGAGTTCAGGGTTAACCTGAACACAACAAAACCATGATTGTTAAAACAGAAGCAGAAAAACCCACTGGTTTAATGGGAAGTGTGATTTTAAAAATCTTAGGGAAGAGAGGTATAGCTCAGAAGCAGTTTGCTTTCCTTGCATGTGCAAGGCCCTGGATTCAATACTGGCCCCTAGTTTCCTGGTAGAACAGGGGAAGCCTTAACCCAGAAGGCAAGGTGCCTGAGATGTAGTTGATTTTAGGACAATAAAAGTTGTTCACCCTAATTCCTGCCTCCTTGGGGATTCTACCCAGTGCCTCACACATGGTAGGAAAGTACTCTGCCATTGAGCTATGACCCCAGCACCCTCCCTCTACTTTTTATTTTTTGATATTAGAGATGAAACTCAGGGCTGCTGCTTTACCACTGAGCTACATCCCCGGTCTTTTTTTTTTTTTAAAGCAGTGCCGGGGATTGAATTTGGGGCCTTGTGCATGCTAGGTGAGCACTCTACCACTAAGCCGCATTCCCAGCCCAATCCCTAGTCCTTTTTAGTTTTTGTTTTAAGACAGGGTCTCACTGAGTTGCCCAGACTGGCCTTGAATCTGCTATCCTCCTGCCTCAGTTTCCCGAGTCTTTGAGATACACATGAGTGCCACTGCACCCAGCTCTTACTTAAATTCAGTACTTGATCATTTCCTCTCGGACTCTTTTTATACATACATGCTTTCTGTGTTGATAGTGTGCACAAACTGTCAAATATTACTGGGATTATACTGGCCCCTAGATCCTGGTGGAACAGGGGAAGCCTACACCCAGAAAGTAAGGTGCCTAAGATGTAGTTGAGTTTAGGATGGAAAAAGTATATTTTTCATATTGAGGTCCTGAGACCATTTTGAAACAGGCTGTAAAACGTGAAAAAACTTACTTGTAAACTTCATGGTCTAATACTAGAAGTAGACCATTGGCTTTCCTATACCCAGGTTCCTGTTATCGTTGTGTGTGTTTTTAAGAGTGAGGGACAGTGAGAAAGAGAGAATCAATTTTATTCAGTTTTTCATGTGACCTTCGTTGCTCCGACACTTGCTGTATATGTGGTGCTGGGGTTTGAACCCACGTCCTCGCGCATGCCCGGGCAAGCGCCGTAAACCCAGAGCCACTGCTCCAGCCTGGTTTTTATTTTTTTATTTTTTTTTAAGAGAGAATCATTAACTTTAATTTTGCTTCTGGCCTGTTTCTCTGACACTCTGTTGTGTATGTGGTGTTAGGGTTCAAACCCAGGTCCTTGCACATGCCAGGCAAGGAAGCACTCCAGCTGTCAAGCAACTGCTCCAGCTCCTATCCTTGTGTTTTTAAGATGGATCTGCAAACCCCATACACCACCCTCTTTTTTTTTTTTTTTTTAATAGATTTTATTATTTTTCATCTGGCCTTTGTTTCACTAGGACTTAATTGTGTATGTGCTGCTGGGGTTTGAACTTGGGTCCTTGCATATACCAGGCAAGCGCTCAGACAGCTGAGCCACTGCTCCAGCCCCACCCCCAAATTCCCTCTTAAGATGTACTCCAAGTAGAAAATCTAGAAAAAGCAAGTGGACTTGAGGACTTAACTTTCTATATTAGGAATGCTTTGGGTTATAAGAAAAAACATACTAGTAGCATAAATAAACATGGTATTTAGTTTTAATCACTTAAATAAATTTAGCTGTGAATGGTTACAGCCTATGATATAGCTGGGGTTTCTTTGATTCTCTCTCTTCTTTGGAGGGAGGTACTGGGGAATGAACCCAGGGCTGCTTAACCACTGAGCCACATTTCTAGCCCTTTTTATATTTTATTTTGAGACAAGGTCTCACTAAGTTTCTTAGGGCCTAAGTTGCGGAGGCTGGT
This sequence comes from Aplodontia rufa, assembly GCA_004027875.1. Lineage (NCBI taxonomy): Eukaryota > Metazoa > Chordata > Mammalia > Rodentia > Aplodontiidae > Aplodontia > Aplodontia rufa. The sequence goes on along the minus strand of PVKS010000224.1, from coordinate 173,119 downwards.
GCAATCCTCCTGCCTCAGGCTCCCTAGTCGCTGGGGTTACAGGCTTGAGCCACCATGCCCAGCTCTTTGATTCTCTTAGGATCAAAATAATTAGCTCTAGTCATCATACCCATTTTCAAGGCAAAAGGAAAAGGTAAAAAACTTTCCCCAGAAGTTCCCAGAAGCCTACCCTACATTGCATTGGCCAGGACTGGGACCTGTGATTACCCTTACCTGGAAAGGAGAATAAAAATTCAAAACACAGTAGTCTTGATTGACGTAATAATGCCAGTAATAGATCTTTGTGTGGACTCAGCACACTGCTGGGGTTTTTTTTTTTTTTTTTAAGAAAAGAAGGAAAAATGAGATACAGATTGGATAGGCCTCTTAGATGGTCCATTGCGCAACAGCAAGCAGCATTTGACCAGGTACAGTGGTGCTTACCTGTAATCTCAGCAACTTAGACCCTGTCTCAAAAAAAAAAGGGGCTGGAGATGTTGCTCAGTGGTAAAAAGTGCCACTGGGTTCAATCCCCAGTACCAAAAACAAATGCAGGGTTGAGTGGGTGGGGATATATATCTCAATCTACTCTGTGTCATTTGTGTTGAATGCTTTTACAGCAAAATGTCCAACTGTCCAGTTCCTTTCAAACCCTGATTATTACGAATGAATTTCTTCTAAGCCAGCTGCTTCTTCCCTCTGCCATGTTTTCACTTATCTCAGTTTCTCAGCCCAGGGAATAGAAAAATGAAGGAGGTATTTTTTTCTCCCCAAAACGTTGTCCAACCAACTTGTCAGTCTGAATTCCTTATTTTGTTTCTCTGTTGGTCTTTCCACCAACTGACTGACTCTCCTGCCCTCTCTCTTGGTCCTTGTATCCATCCTGCCTTACAGACGCACATTAACGTATACCAAGCAGCTAGTTGAAAGACTCAGGTTTACTTCTGGTACTCTACTAACCTTCCCTTTTTCTCTTTCTCCTCCTCTTTCTCCTCTCCTTCTCTTGTTCTCCCTTCTCTCCGTTGCTGCTGCAGAGCGTCTCTACAGCCAACTTGAGCGAAACCGCCTGCTTTCTAATGAGCTGAAGCTAACGCTGCATGATCTGTGTGACTGATGGGCAGGGCTCACTGATGCCCAGTAAACTACTGACCTGGACCCCAGCAAAAAAGCTGATTGTCTTTTTAAAAGTTATTATTTTGCCCTAAGCAAGTTGCTTTTTAATTGGGGCAGTTAGAACATTCCTGATTTCCTAACAGCACTGTTACGTTGGAACAGTTGAATACTGCACTTCTGTCCCTTTATAGAGATTACATGAGCTATGAAGGAGAGGGCCTGAGAGATTGTAGTGAGAAGACTTGGGGAGAATTTTCTTTTTTCCACCTTTCACTGCCGCCCTTTTATGTGTACTGACAATAGGATATGTTCCCTTGCATGGATGTTTTCTAACAATAAAAAGGCTGACTTGACAAGATGTTGTAGCTGCTTCATCTGCAGGCTCAAGCATGGGCCCTACTGACTGGGTGGAAAAAAAGTGAAGGGAAGGAAGGGTGTGGGATATGAATATGGGTCTTTGTTGCCATCTCCTCTGAGTTGAAGATTTGAGTATTTTCCTCCTCTCCCTAGAATACTCAAGTGGTTTGCTTGCTATGCAGAGGAGATGCTCCCTAACATTTAACCACTGGTTTCCTTCCTAATATTTTCCCTTTTGCTTCCTTTTCCTGGTTTTATGCTTAATTGCAAGTACTATCACAAGCTAGTTCTGGTTAATGGCTTCGTAAAAAATTTCAAATTAGGTTTTGCTTACCAAGTAGGTTTGGGTTGTTTTCTTTTGCTTAGCCGTGAAGGCTTTTTATCCCACCAACTGTTCCTTTCCACTTTACTGTTTGGGTAAGACATGTAGGACATGAGGATCTTCTATGCTCTTTTCAAGTCGAGATTCTGGTGTTTCTACTGACAGACATATGCTCGTCCTTGTTTGCAAAAGTTAGACTGCAGTAAGCCTTTTCAAGTAGGCATTTGTCCTGCGGGCAAAACCCAGAAGAGTGGATGGCTGATGCTTCAGCCCTGCTTCTCCAGTGACTGAAAGCTGAAAGCCTTAGTTGGGTATGGGAGGGAGAGGAAATGGCTGACAAAGCCTCAGCTCCCTCCCCGAGGAAGTACAGCAACTTTGCAACTTTAGTAGGCCAGCCAGAGGCCATGCAGAAACCCAGTGATGTAATAGCTCACTTCTGTGGTTGAGAAGGCAGTGCTTTCTTAGTCTGCAGCTTCCCTGAAACAGAAGCAAGTCTCAGAGAGTGGGTAGACCTGGAAATTTACTTTTTGTAACTTCTGTCCTTTATCCCCATTAGATAAGCTGAAATGCACCAAAGAGGAGCACCTCTGTACACAAAGGATGCTGGACCAGACTCTGCTTGACCTGAATGAGATGTAGAGCTCCCCAGTCCTGCCCTGCTGCTGCTCCTTCCTCTGACCCTGACTCCGCCTGAGGCCAGCCAGCCCGAAGCTGACCTTGAAACTGAGGGCTGATCTTTAACTGGAAGGCTGCTTTCTCCTTTCAACACCCCGCTACCCCACCCCCTTGTCTTTTTCACCAAACTGTCTCTGCCTCTTCCCAGAGATTCCAGCTGGGCTAGAGGCAGAGCACCTTTGGGAACAACATTTAAGGGAATGTGAGCACAACTCCAAGTGTCTTTAAAAGCATGTTGTGATGTACACATTTCATAATTACTTTTTTTGTTGTTACAGTAACCATTTGTAAAACATTCCAAATAATTCCTCAGCTCTGAAGCAGCAATCTAATTCCCTTCTCACTTTTGGAAGGTAACTTTCCAGCCTAATCTATATTGCCCTCTCTATAGAGGAGGAAAAGAGGTATGGGCCTGCCTTACTGAGAGCCCAACAGAGCCCAGGGAAAGACTCCACTACGGGAAACCTCATTGCTCTGTACAAAGTACCAGCCAAACCAGAAAGGTGATTCCAAGAGGAGTTAGCCAAAAAACAAAAACCGTGCTATTCAGGCTTTGTTTTTGTTTTAGCTTTAAAATGTCTTTAGACAACTTTATTTTTATTTTTTGTTTTTTTTGTTTTTTTTTTTTTTTTTTCATCAGAAATGACCAAATTAAGATGGTGAGACCTGAGACCTTTTTTTTTTACGGTGCTGGGGATTAAACCCAGACCCTCATACATGTTCAGCATGTTCTTCCACTGAGCCATATCTGAGCCCTGAGACTAAATTTTTTGTCCCATCTCAACCCGCTTCCCAAGTATTCACAGAATAGATCATGGGCCCCTTAATTTTGAGGTGACCAGTTCATTGCTCTCCTGCCTCCTTGAAAAAAAGAAAGAAAATTATGTTTTTGCCACAGATCTAGCCACATGAAACTCATCTCATCACCCTTTTCTGGGTCTGAAGCTGCTGTCTCTAAAAGTGCCATCTCATTGTGCTTTGTATCAGTCAGTGCTGGAGAAATCTTGAATAGCTGTGTACAAAACTTTTTAAATTTTATATTGTTTTGAAACTTGGCTTCTTTGGGGTGGGAGTACCTGGCCATCCCGTCTGGCTGTGAGAGTTCTCCACAGTCTGGGCTGGCAGTGTGTGCTGACCCTTCAGTTTCTTTCCCCACCAGTCCCCCACTTTCAGGTGAGGTTTCTGTGAAGTCTGCTGGGTGTACATACTGCAGCTTATTGGCTTAAAATGTACTCTCCTTTGTTGTGGTCTCTTTGGGGCCAGTTGGGAGAAAGAGAAACCAATAGTGCAACTGTTTTGATACTGAATATTGACATTGTCTTTTTGAAATAAAGAACCAGTCCCTCCAACCCTCAGACCTACTTGACTTTTATTTATTAAACCAAATGTGCTTTATTTCATAGGAGCTATGAGGTTTGAGCTAAAAATTGGATCTCAATGGGTGGTAGCAGCAGGATTTAATGTAGAGTACTTTGGAAACAAACCAAAACTGGGTTCAAAGCACAGCTCTCAGATTTCTAGTTGTATTTCCTGATATAAATCATTTAGTGTCATCATGGAGATAAGATGTATTGTTAGGATAAAGTGAAGATTAGACATGTGTCAGACCTTTTCTAGGTTAATTTAACACTGGCATCTTAAGGCAGAACTAAACATTTTTCTTTACAGCTGTATGAACTCTTAGAAACCATGGATTTATTGGGCTATTTAATATAATATTGGTCACGTAATCCTATAAATGTATGGTATAGGAGACTGTTCTGAGACAACTGTTTGAGTTAATGGCCTACTGGATGTTTGGAGAAAACAAGTTAATTTTAACAAGTGCTCCCAGAGTGTTTGCTTAGAGAAAAGCTGTATGAGTGGATGGTTTTCAAAGCTCCCTTTGAGATGCCAAGGTCTGGCATTTCCTGCACTCTGGCCTTGAAGTGCGATGTGTATCTGACTTCCTAGTTAAAATTACAGAGCTCCCTTGACAAAGTCCAGCTGGAAATTTTTCTATTTATAGGCATATACCAATGCTGACTGGAAATTATTGCAAAAAATATTTTTTGAGTCTAGGAGCCAAATACAGCGGACAGATTAAGGAATTAAGCTGGGTGAAAATTTTTTATGCCTTTATTTGTCCCTTGCTATTAAAAAGACCTGCCATACTTTTTGTTGTTGTTCTGGGTGTCAAACCCCTGGCCTTAAGCAAGCTAGGCCAGCACTCCATCCCTGGACTGCACCCCCAACACTTGCAAAGTACCTGAAACTTACTACAGTCCTGATGGATGACGTCGCTTGTTGAAGTCCCACAATTCCGAGCGAGCGGGCCCGCCCCCTGCTGACGTAGTGCCTCTGGATTGGCTGGTGTGGGTGCAGCGGGCGAGCCCGTAGTGAGGAACCCAGGACTAGACGGTCGCCATGGCAAACTTCGGGGCACCAGAGTGCCCGGGCTTCGGGCTCTTTTCCCACTTGTGTCTGCACCGTCTCTTGTTGCTATTGCTGTGCGTGTCTGGGACCGCAGCCAACAAGCTTAACGTGCCACAGGTGTTGCTGCCCTTTGGCCGGGAGCCGGGCCGGGTGCCTTTCCTCCTGGAGGCACAGCGGGGCTGCTACATCTGGTGAGGGAGTGGCGGGGCGCCCGCCGTCCAGCAGGGACGGGAGGCGCTGCTTTTGTGATCACTGGGTGTGAAGCCTGGTAGAGGAGGACGGGGCCACGTCATCGAGGGTAGAGGGGCCACGTCTTGTGGATGTGGCGTGCCTGGCCCCTGGGGGATGTCTCCAGGTTGTGTGAGGGCCCTTATCTGAGCCTTTTCACCGTGTGTGGGGACGAGGAGTCACTGTGAGCAGCTATCAGGGTACACGGAAGCCCTTTGTTGGAGGCCACAGATAATGGTTGACTCCCTGATGTGCCGGTCTTAGAATGTCAACTGTAAGGATTAGAAGGAGTTCCCAAGGTCTGAGCAAACTTAGGAGCAGAAAGACGTGGGGTGTGAAATTACCCACTAAGGCAAGCTGTGAGACGGTCCTAAAACAACAGCCAATTATTGAGTGCTTAACTGAACACTTTGCACGTGTTAACTAATTCGCTTTTTTAGCCTTGCGAAGTAAGCGCTGTTAACTCCCATTTTATGAAGAAGCAAGAAAGCATAACCTTACAATACCATCTTGGGTGGAGATGAGCTCTGCCTGTGACAGAAACGTGGCCCCCCTTATGCAAGGACAGTCACCTGAAATATGAGGAAAAAGGGTGCTCAACTCTGACATAGCGACTCAAGACGCTTTTCTGGTGCGAGAGAACCCAATAAGTGGTTATCAAGTAGTGAGGGAACCTAACCAAAGTGAGCTTTCGGACACCAGAGCGTTCATCCTAAATAGAATAGATTTCCCTTTACTGTCTTTTTTTTTTTTTTTTAAGAGACAGAGAATTTTGTTTTTTCATCCAGCCTTAATTCCTCTGACACTTAGTTGTGTATGTGGTGCTGGAGTTCAAACCCAGGTCCCGCGCATGCCAAGCAAAAACTCCAACTCCTGAGCCACTGCCCAGCCCCTTTTACTGTCTGTCTCTTAAAAGAAGCAGTTTTTCTTTTTTTTTAAAGAGAGAGGGACAGTGAGAGAGACAGAGAAAGAGAGAAACAACTTTATTTAGTTTTTGACATGGCCTTAGTTGCTCCAACACTCAGTTGCGTAGGTGGTGCTGGAGTTTGAACCTGGGTCCTCATGCTTGCCAGGCAAGCACCGAATCCACTGAGCCACCGCTCCAGCCCAGAAGCAGTTTTTCTAAATGAGAAATTCACCTTTCATTTTATGAGAACATACAGGGGAATGAGACTTGTAAGATTACTCAACGTGACATATTTCCTGACTGAGAGGATGATGATGTAAGGAGTCTTCCTAGAATTGAAAGCTATTCCTTCAATACATCCAAAAATATCAATGAATTATTTTGGCTTTTTTTTTTTTTTGAGAGGGACAGTGAGAGAGAAACAATTTTTATTTAGTTTTTCACGTGGCTTTCATTGCTCCAAGACTTCGTTGGGCACATGGTGTTTGAACTCATATACTTGCGCATCCTGGGCAAGCGCCTTAACCCCACAAGCCACTGCTGCAGCCCTTTCTTTTTTGGCATTTCGAGTTGTTTTCTCACCTCATAAATTAGCCAACTTTTCCAAGTTAGCAGCCCAGTTTCTAGGATTAAAGGAAATAATTTCTCAGAGTATGAGATAGTCTCGTCTCATTGAAAACAGCATAAATGCTATTTTTTACAGATGTAGGGAAGAATGTAATATTAATCTTATTTTAAACATTGAAGAAGGAATATAACTTACTGGATTTTGCACAGAAGATCACTGGGAAAACATTCTGATCAGTCTCTCCCATTTTTAGTTCTTGTGTCCCTAAGCAATATTCCTACTTTTTTTGTTTTTTGTACTGGGGATTGATCCCAGAGGCACTTTGCCCCTCAGCTATATCCCCAGTTCTTTTTATTTTTTTTATTTTGAGACGTGGCCTTGCTAAGTTGCTGGGACCAGCCTCAAATTTGCCATCCTCCTCCCTCAGTTTCCCAAGTCACTGGGATTATAGGCCGGTGCCACTGTGACTGACAAATGTTTTTAAAGAGTATCACTTTAGTATACCTGGTAGCATGTAACATGGAAGACGTACAGAGTCTCTTACACAAAAGTTAACTTTAACCCATGTATTTCATACTCTAAAGTATTTTGTTCTGGCAGGCACTCCACCCATCATGATGCAGTTACTGTTGAGCCTTTATATGAAAATGGCACCTTATGTTCCCAAAGAGCTGTACTTATTGCTGAATCTACCCAACCCATACGCCTCAGCAGTATTATTCTTGCTCGAGAAATAGGTATGTTGAGAGCAAAAACTAACATTTTGTTCGGAATAGAATAGTCTGATATCTTGTATAGATGAGTAACAAATGCAATTGACCTCAAATGATAAGAGATAGAACAGAGAATTCCTGCAATGTAATCCCTAATTGTGGCATCATATTCCGACTTTCCCCCCCCTCCATTTTGGTGTAACCATGGTGTCTTACATCATGGAAACACTAGTTGTTTGAATCAATAAAGGAAGTAATCATTCATCTAGAACTATTTTAGGTGGTAAGGTCCGAGGTTGGTCTGGAATGAGTGAAAAGGCAGTGTCTTTTTACTCAAAGTGTAGTGGGGTGTGGTGGCCCACACCTGTTATGCCAGTAACATGGGAGGGATCACAAGTTGGAGGCCAGCTTGAGCAACTTAGACCATCTCAGAATAAAAAATAAAAAGGACTAAGGTGTGTAGTTCAGTAATAGAGCACCTCTGTTTAATCTCCAATACAGAAAAAATAAAACCCAACAGTCAGAAGTGTGGGCTGTGAACATGAATCATTGCCATCACTTGAATCACATGAGAACTTTTTAGAAACATGAATTCTCAGGTTCCATGTCCAATCTTCTATATCAGAATCTATGGGGTGGGTCTAGAGGGTTTTTTTGTTTTTCGTTGTTGTTGTTTTTTAGAGAGAGGGACATTGAGAGAGAGGGACAGTGAGAGAGAGAAAGAGAAGCAATTTTTATTTAGTTTTTCATGTGACTTTCATTCCTCTGACACTTTGTTTTGTATATGATGCTGGGATTTGAACTCAAATACTCGCACATGGGAGACAAGCCCAGTAACCATCGAGCCACCACTCCAGCCACCTAGAGGTTTTTTTTTATTTTTTTTTATTTTTTTATTTTTTATTTTTTTTAAAGAGAGAGGGAAAGTGAGAGAAAGAGAAACAACTTTACTTAGGTTTTCACATGGCTTTAGTTGCTCCAACACACAGTTGTGTACATGGTGCTGGGGCTTGAACCCGGGTCCTCGTGCTTGCCAGGCAAGCCCCGAAACCGCTGAGCCACCACTCCAGCCCCTAGAGGTTTTTTTTTAAACAAATTCCCTAGATGATTGTTTTTAGTTTTCCTTACCCCGCAAAAAATAATTATTTTTCTTTTTTTTCTTTATTTTTTTCAGTGATGGAGATCAAACCCAATGCCTTACATGTTAGGCAACCATTCCACTAAGCCTCACCTCCAGCTCCTCATTTTAATTTGTTTATTTAAAAAAATCACTTAGGGGCTGGAGTGGTGGTTCAACCATTTCGGCGCTTGCCTGGCAAGCACGAGGACCCAGGTTCAAACCCCAGCACCACGTATACAACTAAGTGTTGGAGCAACTAAGGACATGTGAAAAACTAAATAAAGTAGTTTCTCTCTTTCTCTGTCTCTCTCACTGTCCCTTCTCTTTAAAAAAAAAAAAAAAAAACTTTAAAAAAATCACTTAGCTAGGTACATGCAGTAGCGTACTCCTGTAATCCCAGCAGCTCAGGAGGCTGAGGCAAGAGGATCACAAGTTCAAAGCCAACCTTAGCAACTTATCAAGGACCTAAGCAATGTTGTGAGACCCTGTCTCAAAAAATAAAATAAATGGCCTGGTGATGTGGCTCAGTGGTTAAGTGCCCCAGTGTTCAATCTCTAGTACCAAAAAAAATTAATTTATTGATTTACTTATTTTGCAGTACTGGGGACTGAACCCCCAGTCACTGGGATTACAGGTGTGCCTCTGGCTCCTATTTATTATTTGCTGGGGACTAAAACCAGGGCCTATTGAGCATATGCTACCAGTGAATTACTCTTAGCCCCCAATACAAGGTAATCTTGTAATAAAGCTTGAGAAGCACTACTGTGTTCTATTTTAGTCTAGAAATGCTCAAGAAATACTACTGTATGTAAATAAGGGCAGGAGTCTTTGTATTTCTGCATTTCCAGCACTTCATGGTAGTATTAATAGGCTGGAAATATGTCTATGGCTTTTAAATATTTATGTGTATGTATATATATATATATAGTATATATATGTATATATAGTATATATGTGTATATATATAGAATATATGTGTGTATATATAGCGTATATGTGTGTGTGTGTGTGTGTGTGTGTGTGTGTGTGTGTGTATGGTGGTACTGGGGATTTTGCTCAGGGCATAGATACAGTGCTGGGCAAGCACTTCATCACTGAGCTACATTCCAGCCTTTTATTTTATTTTGAGATATGATCTCTCTAAATTGCCAGGCTGGCCTCACTTATGATCTTTCTGCCTCTGCCTCCCAAGTAGCTGGTGTTACAAATACGTGCTACTGTGCCTAGCTGTATTGCAGCATTTTTTAAAAGAATCAATTTACAAACAAATATCAAAACTCTTAAAACCCTAAAACCTACTCTTCCCCGCCCCCATACTGGGGATTGAACCCAGGGGTGCTTTACCACCAGGCAGCACCCCCAGCCCTTTTTATTTTTGTTTTGAGTCAGGGTCTCACTAAGTTGCCGAGGCTGGCTTCAGCTTCCTGAGTCTCTAGGATTACAAGCCTGTACCACTTGCCCCAGCCTCAAAGCTACTTTTTTTTTGTGTGTGTGTGTTAGGGTTTTGAATCCAGGCTTAAGCACTAAGCCACATCCCCAGCACATTTATTTTTTGATGCAGGGTCTCAATAAATTCTTGAGACTGGCTTTGAACTTTTAGTCCTCCTGTCTCAGCCTCCTGAGCTGGGTTTACAGGCATATACCACCACACCCAGCTTTCAAAGCTGCTCTTAAATTCACTTTGCAATTAGAACTAATTTCTTTTTGTTTCCAGCTTTGGAAAGATTTTTTTTTTTTTTAAGAGAGAAGGACAGTGAGAGAAAGAGAGACAGAGACAGAGACAGAGAGAATCAATTTTTATTGAGTTTTTCACATGCCTTTAGTTGCTCTGACACTTAGTTGCGTACGTGGGTTGCTGGGGTTTGAACCTGTGTACTTGTGCATGCCGGGCAAGAACTGTAACCACGGAGCCACTGCTCCAGACCCAGGAAAGATTCTTAACATATCTGAGACACTAGCTTTCCCATTCTTCCTCTTAACCTTTTGGTTTCTAAGAGTCCTCTGCTGGGGCTGGCAGCACTTGCCTGGCATACGCAAGTACACAACAAAATGTCTGAGTAGTGAAGGCCACATGAATAACTAGATCAAGTTGATTCTGTCTTCCTCTCTCTCACTGTCCCTGTTTAAAAAAAAAAAAATAGTCCTGTGCTATTGTCCACCAGATTTTTCTTCAAACTACTAATATCAATTTTGCAAAATTTTGATCCTGGCCCTTTTAATGTTCTCATGTGTGCCATCAATGACAACTATGTCATGACTGCTGCCTGACTGACAATGATTTTAAGATGTCATCAGTTATAAGATGAATCTCAGAGTTAAGGGAGTGATTCAGCAGTAGAGTGCCTGCCTAGCCTGTGCCAGGGCCTAGATTTGATCCCCATTACCACAAAAAACAAAAACAAAAGATTAATTTCCTTTTTTTTTCTTTTTTTTTAAAGAGAGAGGGACAGTGAAAAAGAATCTTTTTTTTTTTTTTTTAAGAGAGAGGGACAGTTTTTCATTTGGCTTTTGTTGCTCAGATACTTCGTTGTGTACGTGGTGGTGGGGTACAAATCTGTGTCCCTGTGCTTGCAAGGTAAACGCTGACACCACTGAACCACCACTTCAGCCTGAGAATCAATTTTTTGTTTAGTTTTCCATGTGGCTTTCATTGATCCAACACTTCCTTGTGTATGTGGTGCTAGGGTACAAATCTGTGTACTCGCACATGCCAGGCAAGCATGGTAACCACCAAACCACTGCTCCAGCCCCCAAAAAGATAAATTTCAACTTCATAGGTGTTAAAACACAAAAAAATGAGTGCGTCAACTGGGTGTGGTAGCACATGCCTGTAATTCTAGTGACTCAGGAGGCTGATCCAGGAAGATCACAAGTTCAAGATCAGTTTGGGCAGTTTAGTGAGACCCTGTCTCAGTATTTAAAAAAAATAAATAAAAAGGGATGGGGATGTTGCTCAGTGGCAGAGTGCCCCAGAGTTCAATCCCTAGTAACGTAAAACAAAACAAAAAAGAAGAGGAAGAATCAACAAAATATGTAGAAAATTCTCAAAGATCAGTCTTTAGGACTACGTCATGTGAAATAACTACAAAGTATAGAGGAATATATAGGAGTCAGAAAAGAAGCATTGAATGGGTTACATATGCTATTTTTATTTATTTTTATTTTTTTAAGAGAGAGAGAAGGACAGTGAGAGAGACAGAGAAAGAGAGAAACAACTTTACTTAGTTTTTCACATGGCCTTCGTTGCTCCAACACTTAGCTGTGAACATGGTGCTGGAGTTCAAACCCGGGTCCTCGCACTTGCCAGGCAAGTGCCGAAACTGCTGTGCCACTGCTCTAGCACCATATGTGCTATTTTTAAAACTATAATAATTTATTCTGGTATGAAAAGATTCAGACTGGGGCTGGAGTGGTGGCTGAGTGGTTTGAGTGCTTGCCTGGCATGCACAAGGACCCGAGTTCAAACCCTAGCACCATATATACAACTAAGTGTCAGAGAAATAAAAGGCCAGATGAAACAAAAAGACACCACTCCAGCTCCCCTTTTATTTTATTTTTTTTTTAAAGAGAGAGGAAAGGAGGGGCTGGAGTGGTGGCTTGGCAGTTGTGGTGCTTGCCTGGCATGCACAGGGATGTGGGTTCAAGCCCCAGCACCAGGTACACAGTGAAGTGTCAGAGCAACAAAGGCCACATGAAAACCTAAATAAAATTTGATTCTCTCTCTCTCTTTTTTTTAAAGACAGAATAAACTTTATTTAGTTTTTCATGTGGCTTTTGTTGTTCAGACACTTTGTTCTGTACATGGTGCTGGGGTTTGAATCCGTGTACTCATGCATACCAGGAAAGCACCATAACTGCTGAGCCACTACTCCAGTACCACAAACTGCAATCTTTCACCTCTTTCAGACTTCCTGTTTCCCTTCAAATAGAAATGCACCTGATAGAGGTTGGAGAGGTTACTAGTTATGGCATTTGCCTGACATGTGCTATACAGGTTCAAACCCCAGCACCACCTATGCAATGCAGTGTCAGAGCAACGAAAGCCACATGAAAAACTAAATAAGACTGATTCTCTTTCCCTCTGTCTTTACGAAAAGTAAAAAAGAAAGTGTCAGAGTAATGAAAACCACATGAAAAACTAAATTTTTAAAAAATTGATTCTCTGTCACTGTCCTCCTCTCTTTAGAAAAATGAAAGAAAAAAAGATTGCATTTTGAAAGGGAACAATATGCTCAAGAGAAATTATTCTTTCTTTCTTTCTTTCTTTCTTTCTTTCTTTCTTTCTTTAAAGAGAGGGACAGTGAGAGAGAGAGAATCAGTTTTAATTTTTCATCTGGCCTTTGTTTCTCTGACACTTAGTGTTGTGTATGTGGTGCTGGGGTCTGAACCCGGGTCCCTAACCCATGCCAGGCAAGTGCTCCAACTGCCACTGCTCCAGCCCAGAAATTATTCTTTCTTTTGATAAACATTTATTGAATTGCCTACTCTCTATAAGGCACCCATAAAGGAAAAAAGATTTAAGCATCCCGTTGGCATTTAGGTATTTAAATTTTTATTTATGAGCCAGGTACAGTGGTGCATGCCTGTAATCCCAGCAACTTGGGAGGTTGAGGCAGAAGAATTGCAAATTCCACACTAGGCTCAGCAATTTAGCAAGGCCCTATCTCAAGATAAAAAAATAAAAGGAACTGGGAATGTAGCTCAGTGGTAAATTTCCCATTGGTTAAAAAAAAATGTTTATGATGATTTTTGGTGATAATGTGTAAGGAAAATTCCTGGCTATCACAGAGATGATGAATAAAGGTAAGAGACCTGAGGTGGGCAAGTTCCATGTAGTTAGAACACTAGGTTTCTTTTACCTTTTTTTCTTCTTCACCAGGTATTACCTAGATTTGAACGTTCAAAGAATACAAAAGGTTATAGAATGAAAAGTAAATATTTCTTCAATCCTAGTTTTCCAAGAGGCAACCATTCTGTATTCTATCAGTGATAATTCATGAATATATGAATATGCATTTTTAGTGGAAGATCTAGCCTTTAGGTACAGAATAGGTAAAGGAGTTTGGAGATGATAGTGTAATTTTAGATGAAAAAGTTCACATAGAAGATGAAAATATTTGGGCAACTGGATGGTTTGGATAGGAGAGCAGAATGGGGTGATCAGGAACTTTTGCATTGTGCACAGTGCTTGGTAAGCGTTAGTAAATACTTACTGATTGACCAGGTGCAGCAGTGGAATATAATCAAGAGGAGTTGATTTGGAAACTTGAATAAATATGGAGGTTAAGAAAGACAAATTTATAATTTCTGCTCCCTCCTTTTGGATGTGTTCTATGTTCTTTTGGTTCTCTCAATTCTGACTTCATTCTCTTGTGGTTTTCTTTTTCTTTCTCTCTTTTTACTTCTCCTCCTTAGATTGGATCTCTTTTTCCTTTTTCTTTCTTCACTACCCAACTCCAGTATGGACCTGAAGTATACTTCAGAATACGGACTTGTAAAATTATTTAATAAAGTTATTTATTTTTCACTTTAAAAACAGATAAGTTAAATGAAAATTCTCCTAATTTGAATTTGTAAATCATCCAAGGTAATTGTTTTTTTTTTATGATCTATAGCCTTGAATCTAAAAAAAAATTCCTACAATTGAAGTAGTCAGATGAGTAGGCATTATGTGTACAAGGGTTTTCACATTTTTATGTAAAGTCATGGCAGCTTCTGTTCTGTCATTAACTGAATAAAGGGTTAATTTCCTATTTATTACTAGATTATCTAGTGCCTAATTATCTAGTGCATGCATGAACTAAGCTTGCCCTTCCTACCTCCTTTCCTTCCTTTTTTTACCATCCTTGGTACACTTCCTTAATGGTAATTCTAACAGCAGATCCTGTTAGATTTTAAGTTCTCTTGGCTCTTGTCCATAGATTCCATGTTTTGGTCTTTAATCTTTTAACTTCAGACTTCAGATTCTGTTCTTCAGTTAACTTTTTTTTTTTTTTTTGAGAGAGAGAGAGAGAGAGAGAGAGAATCAATTTTATTTAGTTTTTCATATGACTTTCATTGCTCCAACACTTTGCTGTGTATGTGATGCTGGAGTTTGAACTCGCATCCTCGCGCATGCCAGGCAAGCGCTGTAACCCGCTGTTAATTATTAGCCAAGTAGAAGATTAATTTTTTATTTTAAGATAATGCTAGATTACAGAAAAGTGAAAAGATAATACAGAGAGTATATATATTCTTCACCCAGTTTCCCCCAGTGTTTCACTCATGTCCTCTCCTTAGGATTTAATACAAGACACTACGTTACTAAGCCAGCTTGTCATGTTTCTTTAGTCTCCTCTGATCTGTAACGATTTCTTGGTCACTTTTGACACTTATTGGTGTGTTGCTCAGGTGTCTTATATAATATCTCTCAGTTTGGGGTTGTCTGATGTTTTCTCATGATTAGCCCAGGGTTATATATATATTTTTAGGAAAAAAATCCAGACGTGAAAAGGCCTTCTCATCGTATTTTATTAGGGAGTATATGATATCAAAATCTTTTTTTTTTTTAAGAGAGAGAATCAGTTTTATTTAGTTTTTCATGTGGCTTTCGTTGCTCCGACACTTCATTGCGTACATGGTGTTGGGGTTTGTCTTCATGCATGCCAGGCAAGCGCCTTAACCGCTGAGCCACTGCTCCAGTGCCAACCATGTGTTAAGATGGTGTCTGTTAGGTTTTTCCACTATGAAGTTCCCATTTTCCCCCTTCTCATACTCATTTCATTGGAAGTAATCACTAAGCTGCATGTGGCGTTGCCTGCCTGTAGTCCCAGCTACCTGAGAGTCTAAGCAGGAAGCTCTCTAGAACCCACAATTTCCAGACCAGCCTGGATAACATAGTGAGACCATGTCTTAAAAAAAAGAAGGTAAAGTGATCACTAAATCTAGCCCACAGTAAAAGGAAAGAGGAAATAAGCTTCATTTCCCAGAGGAAAGAATATTGAAGAATTTGTGGACATATATTCATCACCGCAGTAAGTCAATATTTGAGGGAAGATATTTTAAATATATCCTGTTTCTTCTTGAAGTTTCATCCTCTTACTAGAGGCAGTAGCATACTTCTATAATTCCAGAGCCTCAGGAGTCTGAGGCAGGAGATCCCAAGTTCAAAGCAAGCCTCAGCAACTTAGTGAGGCCCTGAGTAACTTGGCAAGAACTGTCTCAAAATAAAAAAAAAATAAGAAGGGCTGGGGATGTGGCGCAGTGTGGTTAAGTGTTGTTAGGTTCAATCCCTGGTACTAAAGAAAAAAGTTCCACTCTCTCATTTTAGCATTTATCCTTGAATCTTATTTTGATGGTCTTCCTTCTGATGGTGATTTTCTATTTTCATCATTCCTCCTATATTTATTAACTAGTGTTCTTTTTTTGGTCTTGTTATTTTTGTTTTGTTTTGGGTAATGGGGATTGAACCCAGGAGAATTTTGCTACTGAGCTACATCCCTGGCTGTTTTATATTTTTATTTTTTAGAGAGAGTCACTTTTATTGTTTTCATCTGGTTTTTGTTTTTCCAACACTTAGTTGTGTACGTGGTGCTGAGGTTCGAACCTGGGTCCTTGTGCATGCCAGGCAAGCGCTCTACCGCTGAGCCACCTCTCCAGCCTCCTTATTTTTTATTTTGAGACAGGGTCTCTCTGAGTTGCTTAGGCTTTCGTTAAGTTGCTGAGGCTGGCCTAAAACTTGCTATTCTCCTGCCTCAGCCTCCTGGGTAGCTGGGATTATAGGCATGTGCCACGTGCCCCTCTCCCAGCTCTTAACTAGTGTTCTTCTGAAAGAAAGATGTCTTACATCGTATTAATGACTTATTCATTTACTCATTATTTACATCAATATGACTAATATTTATTTTATTTTGGCAGTTATCATCCAGTGCTATCATAGTTGTTACTTTAGTTTCTCCAACTCTGAGAGCTCTTTCACCTTGACTCCTGTGTGCTTTCGACTTCACTATCTTTTATTTTTGCTGTTTGTTTATTTTTTAGTACTCCCTTACCTTTTAGCTATACAAGATGAATTAGGCTCATCTTGTGTTTTCCACGTGTAACTATTTCTTCAAGGAGTTACATATGGTTCTTCCTTAAAGAATTATGTTTAGAAACCCATCTGGATGTAAGTGTGCAGTGGTGTTGCTACTGAGGCGTCACTGCTTCCAGGTCCTCTCAGCAGACAGCTAGGATGTGTGTGCTAATCTATGCAAACACACATGCAGACATCTATCTGCATGTCTAATTCTGCACACAGGATTCATTCCTGCCTTCCCTGCTTACTTATTTCTCCCTTTCTGAGTAAGGGAGAAACCTCACCCTCCTTATCTACAACATATTACCTGTTCAACCCTTGTGTACACACAAAAGTAATTTCAGGATGAGTAATTCGATTATTTCATTTTATTTTTTTAAAGAGAGAGAAAAAGAGAATCAACTTTATTTTTTCATCTGGGTTCTGTTTCTCTGACACTTAGTTGTGTATGTGGTGCTGGGGTTTGAACTCCAGTCCTCACCCATACCAGGTAAGTGTTGTAACTGCTGACCGCCACTCCAGCCCTGATGAATTCAGTTTTAGTGTCTCTCGTGAAAAGTACTGTACCATTTCCTGAAGTAGGCCTATTTTCATGAACCTTAGCCTTTGCTGAGAGGTCTTTACCTGCATTATCTGTTTAACATTTTCCTTTGATTTTAAAATTCAAAAAAGCAAATTCATGCTTGGGACAGAATTTACCCCTGATATGCACTGGTAATTTTGTTTGTTTGTTTGGTACCAGGTGTTGAATTCAGGGGTGCTTAACCACTGATCCACATCCCCAGCCCTTTTTATATTTTATTTTGAGACAGGGTCTCACAAAGTTGCTTAGGGCCTCTCTAAGTTGCTGAGACTGGCTTTGAAGTTGTAATCCTCCTGCCTCAGCTTCCCGAGTTGCAAGGATTACAGGCATGCGCTACCACGCCCACCTTGCACTGGTAATTTTGGATAGTATAGTGATAGTTACCTTGTTTTTTTGTGAATGAAGCTGAAACTAAAAATGTATAGTTACAACAGCAGAATGAGGCAGCTATGTAGATAGTTCTCAAATACACGGTAAATTTGGTAGGAAGGAGCATTATTCAAATATAGCAGTAAAAAACAGTGTTTATTTCATCCTCATTTTGTTTTATAATCTTTAACATAGTGTTTCTGAGTTTCATTATGAGTATATCGAATGGAACTATCGTTGAACTATATTCCCTGGTTGGTCTAACACAGTAGAGCTCATAGTCTAGAAGAAAAATGAGAGAGAAAGGAAAAGAGATATATTGTTAGAACTGATATATGATCACCAACATTTTACTTTCCTAAATAAATACATTTTAAATCTACTACCTTCACTTCATGAAAGAAAAAAATTACCACCTAAAATATAAGAATAAAGTATACAACATTTAAAGTAATGTATACAACTACTTAGTAGCATGATTAAATGCAATTTGAATTTATTACTATTATATTTTTTATTTTACTGTTTGCATTTTTTTATACTAGGGATTGAACCCAGGAGCACTTAACCACTAAGCTACATCCCCAACCCTTTTTATTTTTTGATTTTGAAACAGGGTCTTACTACATTGCTTAGGGCCCTGCTAAGTTATGGAGGCTGGCTTTCAACTTGCATTCCTCCTGCCTTGGTCTCCCAACTAGCTGGGATTACAGGTGTGTACCACCATGCCCTATTTATTACTATTTTAAAACTCTCATTTTTCTATGAATCAGTGAAAACAACATTATAGATCAGTTTTGCAAATCCATTGATGTCTTTTATTATCAATAGAAGTTCTTATATGTTGTCATTATGTTGTATTCTTTCTTCTACAGGTAAAAGTAGTTGTCATGGTCTTTCTCTCATAAACTTTAGAATGTGCTTTGAGTGTTTGAAACATTTAATGGATGACTTATTGAATTAAATACTCATTTTATTGATTCATTATAGTGACTGATCATGAACTACGCTGTGATGTTAAGGTTGATGTGATAGACAGCATTGAAATTGTATCTCGGACCCGGGAACTCTATGTAGATGATTCACCTCTGGAACTGATGGTGAGGGCATTGGATGCTGAAGGTAAAGAACTTCAGAGGATTGAACCAAATTACATAAAGTAAATAATACTCTTCTATGTATAGCACTTGGAAACAGGAATTTGAGTGATAAAAGTAGATTGGAAATAAGACTTATTTTCTCATTTGGAGCTCAGATAGTTAAGGAATTAATAGTTCTAGTATAGTTCAATGTATTAGCTATATTCTAGCATAAACTTTCCTATTATTATCTCTGAACTTTTCTTAAATATCTAAATTCTGTCACTGAGCTTCTGTTGATAGTTTCTGTAGACCAACAATGAATAACACATTTTGGGGGGCTGGAGCTGTGGCTCAGCAGTTATGGCACTTGCTTGGCATGTGCGAGGATGCAAGTTCGAACCCCACCACCATGTATGCAACTAAGTGTTGGAGCAACGAAAACCACATAAAAAACTAAATAAAATTGATTCTCTCTTTCTCTCTCTCTTTAAAAAAAGAACACATTTTGGGGGCTGGAGAGGTGGTTCAGCAGTATAGTGCTTGCCTGGCATGTGCCAGGACCTGGGTTCAAACCCAGCACCACAAACACAACTAAGTGTTGGAAAAACAAACAAACAAAAACAGATGAAATAAATAAAATTGACCCTCTCTTAAAAAAAAAAACAAACACATTTTGGCTGGGCATGGTGGTGCATGCCTGTAATCCGAATGACTGGGAGGCTGAGGCAGGAGGATTGCAAGTTCAAGGCCAGTCACAAAATGAAAAATTAAAAGGGGTGGGGATGTTGCTCAGTGCTAGGTAGAGTGCCTCTGGGTTCAATTCCCAATATCAAGACAGAAAACATTTTTTAGACATTTCTGTTGAGTTTTATTTGGTTTGATTGGTACTGGGGATTGAATCCATGGGCACTTAACCACTGAGCCACATCTTCAGCCCTTTTTATTTTTTTTATTTTGAGACAGGGTCTCATGAAATTGGTTAGGCCCTTGCTAAGTTGTGAGGCTGGCTTTGAATTCACGATCCTCCTGCCTTAGCCTCCCGAGTTGCTGGGATTACAGGCATGAGCTACTGTGCCTGGTTTAGTTTTACTTTTTGATCAGTCCATTTCCTGTAGGCCAGGAGGACTAAATGTACATTTGTGAAAAAGTTTGAGAATTTTAAGTTAATCTTTCTTGAAACTGATTTTGTATTACTTTAAATATACTACATTAATACTGTAATACAGTATTAATAATACAATTAGGGCTAAGGATGTAGTTCAGTTACAGAGTGCATATGTAGCATGCCCAAGGTCTGTTTAGCATGTCTGAGTCCGTAGGTTTGATCCTCAGCATGGAAAAAATCAATTTTTATTACCACTTTCTTTGCAAACTATTTAGTAAAGAGTAATATTTTAATTTTATTTTTGTTATTATTATTTTTTACAACAGGGATTGAACCCATGTGTGCTTAACCACTGAGCCACCTCCCCATACCTTTTTAATTTTTTTTATTTTGAGACAGGGTCTCACTAAATTGCTAGGGCCTTGCTAAATTGCTGAGGTTGGCTTTGAATTTGCAATCCTCCTGCCTCAGCCTCCAAGACTATGGGATTATACGCTTGCACCACTGTGCCAGGCAAGGCTAATTTTTTTAAATCTGAAAAATGAAGGAGGCTGGGGTGATAGCTTGGTAGTTACGGTGCTTACCTGCCATGCCCAAGTACACAGGTTCAAACCCCAGCACCCGTGTACACAAAGAAGTGTCAGAGCAATGAAAGCCATGTGAAAAACTCAATAAAAATTGATCCTCTCTCTCTCTCTCTCGCCCCTTTCTCTCTTACTTTCCTTCTCTCTAAAAAAATCTGAAGGGGCTGGAGCGGTGGCTTGGTGGTTACAGTGCTTGCCCAGCATGCACGAGTACACAGGTTCAAACCCCAGCACCCACATACACAACTAAGTGTCAGAGCAACTAAAGCCATGTGAAAAACTCAATAAAAATTGATTCTCTCTGTCTCTATCTCTCTTTCACTGTCCTTCTCTCTAAAAAAAAAAAATCTGAAAAATGAAATATTCTGGAATCTAGTTTTGATAAAAATTTGAAAAAATTCAGAATTAAGGATGCTGCTAAACCATCAGATAGATATAAGATGGTCTCTCTGTAGACAGAATGTAGCACATAATCTTTATCAACTGGAAATTAATCAGCTTGAGTCCTATTTACTTTCAGAAAGCTTGTACAAAGCAGCACTTTTATTGTTTATGTAGGGGTTGTCTCATATTTATGTTTCAGTTCTTTAATGCTTCTATGTGTTACTTACAAGGCATAAAAATAATGTTCTAGTTAGGTTTGCTTTTCTTGTTGAAGATATCTAAACATTTTTGAATATGTGATTCTATCTTGTCTGCATTTGACTTGCTCTACAGGAAATACTTTTAGTAGTTTGGCTGGGATGATGTTTGAGTGGAGCATTGCCCAGGATAACCAACTAGCAAGAGAAGAACTGTCTAGCAAAATTAGGTAAACTTGAAACCAACATAAATCATCTAACTTTGAAGACGACATCTGCCATGTGGCAGCATGCTGACCAGTAACCATTTGCATGGACTTTGATAATCTTGTCCTTGTCTGGATTTTTTTGAAACAAATAAGTTGACCGGGGGAAATGTCTTTGACAAAAGGACGGATGATATATGTAGGTGCCTTTATTATAGCTTAATTTGGGCTACTACTGAAGAGTCTGTGAGCTCAGGACTACATGATTATTCGTGACTATTCGAGCCAGGTATATCTTCTGGCAGTTTTGTTGTTCAAGCTGTCCGCACATGCTGAGGTAGTAGGAGAAAGATCTAGAAAGATCCTAGACAACCCAAGTATTAGTTCTACAACAGTTTTAGCCACAGGCACATGAAATACTTTTCTTGTAGTCTTGTGGAAATAGAAATTTTAAAACTTTCTATACTGTGTAAATATTAAAGAAACTAAAGTCTCATAGGGACTTTTGGAAGAAGACATTGATGATGCTGAAAACAAATCTTATTTCTTCAGGATTCTAAAATACTCGGAAGCAGAATATTCTCCTCCAAACTATATAGCTGAGATGGAAAAAGAAGAGAAACAAGGAGATGTAATTTTGGTGTCTGGAATTAGAACTGGTGCTGCTGTTGTGAAAGTTCGAATTTACGAACCATTCTATAAGGTAAAAAGTTGTGTTGTAAACTTACCTCTGATAAACTTGCCTGTGGAAATAGTTTATTATGTTTATCTATGATAACCTGATAAGAAACCTAACATGGGGGGCTGGAGCGGTGGCTCAGCAGTTACAGCACTTGCCTGGTATGTGCAAGGACCTGGTTTTAAACCCCAGCACCACGTATGCAACAAAGTGTTGGAGCAGTGAAAGCCAAATGAAAATCTAAATAAAATTGATTCTCTCTCTCTCTCTCTCTCACTGTCCCACTCTCTCTAAAAAAAAAAAAAAAAAAAAAAGAAGAAGAAGAAAAGAAGAAAAAAAAGAAACCTACCCTGAATATGATTTGGGCCAATGATCATTTAATTGAAAAAGTCATTTGACGTGAATAAACAGAAAATACATTTATCTTCCTTGAATATTTTAGAATATTACTTAATTACAATTTCAAATATGCTTGGCATTTTCTCTTAAAACCTTCTGAGTAGGGGCTAGAGCGGTGGCTCAGTGGTTGAAGCGCTTCCCTGGCATGAGAAAGGACCTTGGTTCAAACTTCAGCACCACGTACACAACTAAGTGTCGGAGAAACAAAGGCCCGTTGGAAAAATAAATAAAATTGATTCTCTCTTTCTTTTTATCTCATTCTCTCCCTCTCTTAAAAAATATTGAGTAATATATCTTTTAATTTTTTTTTAAAGAGAGAAGGACACACAGAGAGAGAGAATCAGTTTTCATTGAGTTTTTCACATGGCTTTCATTGCTCTGACACTTTGTTGTGTATGTGGGTGCTAGGGTTTGAACCTGTGTACTTGTGATGCTAGGCAAGCTCCGTAACCGCTGAACCTCTGCTCCAGCCCGAGTAATATATTTTTAGTGTTAACTAATTATATGAGTAGCATTTTATTCACCAATCTTTTGATATAGGTCCAAGGCCTTTCTTTAGATATAAATTCACTCTTTAGAAATGGACATACTTTTTCTTGCATAAACCTCAGTTTCTAGTTTCATTTTCTTTTTTGTTCAAGTGAAAATTTAGACATGTGAAGCAATCTGAGTGTAGAATTCTATAATTTTCAAGGATTTCCTCCCCAATCCTTCACATTTCTCACCTACATCTAATTTGATAGCACTTATTAGCAGCTTTCCTTTAACTGCTTTTCAAAACATTTCATTCTTTTGTGAAAACAACAGCTCTTTTCACATGCATACTTTTTATTTTGATGAATTTTAAATTGCAAGTATATCTGCATAAATAGATCTGGGAAAAGCAAATGTCATTTGGTAAGCATTTAATTTAATTCACATGACAGAAATACAAGTGGTAGACATCCTAGAGAGTGGCCCAACAATCTGTGTTGGAAAGTCTCAAGAATCAATACGATCACCAGGGAGTAATGTAATCTGGCATGTCAGTGAATTGGAGGTTGGCTAAAAGAATTTCTGTGGCATATAGTCAAGTCTTACCTTTCCTTACTTCAGCATACTTGCCTTTTTATTTGCCTGCATTTCTTTTTTATAAGTGCTTTCATTTTTTATTAGTCTGAGTGACATAGAACATCAATACAATGGTAATATTCATGATCACTTTTCAGACTAACTGAAATTATACTTGTGATTAGGGAAACATTTTTAAAATCTTTATTAAAATTTTTTTTAAAAAGCAAATAAGAAGTATTATTTTAACAAGGAAGACAGCTTTGAAAATTTTACCTATATAAACTTTGTTTTTTTCTTTCTCTTCTAGAAAGTGGCAGCAGCGCTGATACGTCTGCTTGTTTTGGAGAATATATTTCTTATACCATCCCATGATATTTATCTCTTAGTGGGAGCATATATTAAATACCAAGTTGCAAAAATGGTTCAGGGAAGAATGATAGGTAAGATGATTTTATTTTCCTGTGACACATTTCCCAGATCCTTTCTACCGATAACAAAACACCCCAAATTATATATGAAAAATGCCTTTGTGTTTTTAGTTTGTATGATAAGTACTTTTTTTTTTGAAGAAAGAGACACAGTAGAGAGAAACAATCAATTTTATTTAGTTTTTCACGTGGTTTTTGTTGCACCAACATATACGTGGTCCTGGGGTTCAAACCTGCATCCCCACACATGCCAGGCAACCCCCGTAACCACTGAGCCACTGCTCCAGCTCCTGTCAAGTACTTCTTAATTGCTGTACTTGAACTAACAGTGGACAGAGATAGTCCCCATATTTTGAACAGGATCACAACAGGCTATGCCCGGCAGTACATTAGTTTTGTTTTTTGTTTTGGTACTGGGAATTGAACTCAGGGGCGCTCAACCACTGAGCCACATCCCCAGCCCTTTTAATATTTCATTTTGAGAGAGGATCTCACTAAGTTGCTGAGTCTGGCTTTGAACTTGCTATCCTTCTGCCTCAGCCTCCTGAAACACTGGAATTATAGGCGTGTGCCACCATGCCTGGCTAGTACATTAGTTTTTAAGAATACAAGCAACACTGCTGTGTGAGGTGGCACATGCCTATAATCCCAGCTACTCAGGAGGCTGAGGCTAGAGGATTGCAAGTTTGAGGCCAGCCTGGGCAACTTAGTGAGACCCTGTCTCAAAATAAAAAGGGCTGGGTATGCAGCTCAGTGGTACAGTGCCCCTGGCTTCAACACCCAGTACAAAAAAAAAAAAAAAAAAGAACACTAGCCATACCAATAATTAACTGATAGTATTCCCCACCAAATGGGTACCTGCAGAAATTCATGATGATGGGGAAGAAACTACAAGCAGATCATACTTAAAAAGGCCAGCCTTATCTACCTAGCAAGACCCTAAGTAACTTAGCAAAAGACTGTCAAAATAAAATACAAAAAGGGCTGGATGTGGGGCTGGAGTGGTGGTTTAGCGGTTACGGAACTTGCCCAGCTTGTGCAAGGACCCAAGTTCAAACCCCAGCAACACATACACGATCAAGTGTCAGAGCAATGAAGGCCATGTGAAAAACTAAATAAAATTGATTCTCTCTTTCTGTCTCTCTCTCACTATCCCTCTCTTTTATTTTATTTATTTATTTTTTAACAAAACCCTCTCTCTTTAAAAAAAAAAAAAAAAGGCTGGATGTATAGCTCAGTGGTTAAGTGCTCCTGGGTTCAATCCCCGGTACCAAAAGACAAAACAAAAAAATGCCTGCTTCCAGATCTTCCCCTTACAATCCAATGGTAAGCCATCATCTATGACAGTGGGTGGGGCTTTCGTTGCTCCAGGCCTTCATTGTGTATGTGGTGCTGGGGTTTGAACTTGCGTACTCTCGCCTGCCAGGCAAGTGCCATAACTGATCAGCCACCACTCCAGCCCCACATTCACACGTCTTTTATGTCTTTCAGAGGTGAAGTTTCCCCTGGAACATTATACGCTGGAATTGCAAGACCATAGAGTTGCATATAATGGGTCACTTACTGGGAAGGTGGCTTTACTGGATGAGAAAACAGCCATGGTGACTGCCCTCCGACTAGGCCAAACCAACCTTGTCTTTGTCCACAAAAGTATCTTTTCGTTCACGTTTATCTGCCAATCCACACTTTCCTGAGCATGCTAGTCATGTTCCTTGGTAAAATAATTTATTAAGAGTGATTGTAATATACTATTTATCTTTCTTTTTTTCTTTTCTTTTTTTCTTCTTTGTGGTACTAGGGATTGAACCCAGGGTTTCATGTATGCTAAGCGAACTGCACTGTTTTTCTCTGTTTTATTTTTATTTTTTAACAAAGAACTGTTATTCTCATAATTTCGAACAAATAATGGATAAGAAAACAACAGTACTTAGAACTTGGGATGTGTTGACTTCAATGATTATTTGCATTCTCAATTAAAATAGAGTTTGGAGGAACATATGTGAGATTTATTTAATTTGTTCTTATCTATTTTCACATGATAATTGAGGAAAGATGGTATTTCTGTAGTAGATGTTTAATTAGTACTTTTAAAAATTGAATTGAGAGGACAAAGTAGGGAGATCCTGGACTAGGATCAGCCTTAACTTACTTTGTCAATATCCACGTATGCATGAATATGTAACAACCATTCCCTCCCAATATGTAACACTATGTGGAACAAATGAAAAAAAAAATTGAATTGAGAGGGTCTGCAGTGGTAGCTCAGCAGAAGAGCACTTGCCTGGCGTGTGTGACGACCTGGGTACAAACCCCAGCACCACATGCACAATGAAGTGGAGGAAAAACAGACTCAGATGAAAAAATAAAATTAATTTTCTCTCTCTCTCTCTGTTCCCCTCCTTCTCTCTCTCTCTCTGAAAAAAAAATTGAATTGAGAGTAATTTTTAAAAATTCACTAAACCTGAGGCTGGAGTGGCGGCTCAGTGATTACAGCTCTTGTCTGGCATGTGTGAGGACCTGGGTTCAAACTCCAGCACCACATAGACCACTAAGTGTCAGAGAAACAAAAACCAGATGAAGAAATAAATAAAATTGATTCTCTCTTTCTCTCTTTTTCACTCTCCCTCTATCTTAAAAAAAAGAAAAATTCACTAAACTTCCTCTATAAGGATGGAACAAAGAGAGATATGTAGAGCTCTATTATATGGAAACAAAATAGAATGAAGATTTAAATTTTCAGAAAATTGAAATGATTTGGACTTCATTTTTCAGTGTTCAATTTGGAAGTATTTCTTATTGTTGAATATTTGAATCTGAAAATAATTACTTTATTCATCATATATCAGTTATATTATTTTTTTTAAAGAGAGAAGGGACAGTGAGAGAGAGAAAAGAAAGAATCAATTTTTATTGAGTTTTTCATGTGGCTTTCATTGCTCTGGCACTTAGTTGTGTACATGGTGCTGGGGTTTGAACCCTAGTCTTCATGCATGCCAGGCAAGCGCCATAACCACTGAGCCACCACTCCAGCCCAAGTTATATTTTTATAATATGCTCAACAATGTTCAAAACAATGGAGATATAGACCACTGTTTCACCCAGGATAAATAGGGAAGTCATCTCTGATAAGATGACATTGAAGTAATGAGTTTTGCAGATATCTGGGTGAAAGAACTCCAGGAAGGTGAAATAACAATCGCAAAGCTTCTGAAGCAGAAGCATGTTTGGCATGCCTAAAGAAGCATGAGGAAGAAAATACTGCTGAATTGAACTAGGGGAGCTAAGTAAAAGAGATAATAGAGTAGGGGAGAGAGAGATTACGTAGGGCCTAATAGACCTAGTGTCAATAAAAATCTACCAGACTTGAAAGGTACCGGACTTTTTGTAGAATAGTGTTAGCTGTTTTTTATTATTTGTCTTACTCATATTAAGGAGGGTTATTGACCCAAAGTTGTTTATTTAAGGTACCTAAGATATTTGTTAACAAACACAGGAGTACCTATAAAATAAACTGAGTCACTCAGTATGCTGAGCCCCAACTGTGTGTCAGGCATATCCTTGAAATTCCCTAGGCAGACTTAATTTTTTTCACATTCTAATTCTTTTATTATTTATTACAAACTAGTAAATACTAAAATATGTTATACTTGTCTATTTATATGTATTTCTGGAGCACGTGGATGGTGACTATTCATAATTTGCCCAGTACCTGGCCAGAAGAGAGAAAGAGAGAGCAAGGGAGAGAGAGGGAAAAGAGAGAAAAGAAAAATAAGAAGAAAGAGCAGGGGGCTGGATCATTGGCTCAGTGGTTGGAGCACCCTCCTGGCATGTTCAAGGACCCAGGTTCAAACCCCAGCACCACATATACAACTAAGTGTTGGAGAAGCAAAGGCCAGATGAAAAAATACATAAAATTGATGGTCTGTTTCTCTATATGTCATTCTCTCTTTCTCTCAAAAAAAAAAAAAATTGAAAAGAGGCTGGAGTGGTGGCTCAGCGGTTAGGCACTTGCCTGGTATGTGCAAGGACACGGGTTCAAACACCAGCATCATGCACACAATGAAGTCTCTGAGCAATGAAAGCCACATGAAAAACTAAATAAAATTGATTCTCTTTTTCTCTCTCTCTCTCTCTCACTGTCCCTCTCTCTTAAAAAGAAAAAGTAGTAAGAAACCCAGGAGAGAGGACTTTTACCAAATGAGGAACTTATAAAGACATTGCGAAATCATATCAAGTAAGATCAAGACTAAAATGTTATATTAAGAAAGAGGTCCAGTGGCACTTCATCAATAAAAACACATTGCATTAGGGGCTGGAGCAGTGGCTCAGCATGGTTGCAGAGCTTGCCTAGCATGCGTGAGGACCTGGTTTCGAACCCCATCACCACATACACAACTAAGTGTTGGAGAAACAAAGGCCAGATGAAAAACTAAATAAAGTCAATTTTTTCTTTCTCTTAAATAAAAAGAAAAAAAGAAGAAAAACAAGGTAAAAGTTTGGAAAAGACCTAAAAAATAACTTTTTTTTAAATAAGAGAAACTTGACCATGGCAAAGATATTAGAGAAATGAGAGCCAGTTGATGGAGCAAGTTTTCTGATAGGCAAGAGAAAATGAAATTTAGAACACATATAGGAGGATAAATTTGAAGGAATATTTTATTCTGGCAGCAAGTTACGCTCCCCACCTCGCTTCACCACTCTTCATCCCTTAGTCAAAGGTCTCTTTCTCCAGAATGGTGCCACTGCATCTTGACTTGCCTATGTAGTTCTGCAACTCAACAAATTTCAAAAATGCAGAGCATAATCATTCTCCCATTCCATCCTCCTCAAATTTTAAATTCAAGGATACCTGACTCCTGCAATGACTAAGTATCCCCTAGACTTTTAAATGTTGACCTTCTGAAGAAATGCAAGATGAAATTTGTGTGTGTGTGTTTGTTATTCTTCTCTTTGGTAGCTTACTTTTAATTTTCACCCAGCTCTGGTTCACATGATTTCCTTAAGCAAAAATGAAGATGTCCATATGCGATCTGTGTCTGGACTCCCAAACTGCACCATCTATGTTGTTGAGCCTGGATTTTTAGGTATTTTTAGATAATGGTTTTCAGAAAATTGAATGGTTTAAGTGATTTCACGAAAATGAATGCATTAAAAACTAGAGACCTATAGAGGTTTCAGCCTTCCTTTTAAGACTTAACTAACTTCAAATTCAATCTCAGTTTGACATGTTTTGACTGATTGTTCTGGTTAAATGCTGTCTGTAAGAGGGAAACATCTTAAAACAGATAGTGAAACAATATGAAACCCTCCTAATACAGTCTTTGAGTCAGGAGAGAGACTTTATACAAGGAAAAAGGAATCCTAATGTCCTTCTGCCATTGAAATCAAGAGTCTGACTAAAGCTGAAATTGCCTGGCTCATTTGAAATAGTCTTAATTGCAGTTTGATTGTCTACATATGTAAGTGACAGTACTTATTTATACTTGGTATGAGCTTAGTTAAACTATGATTTTTGGAACTCAATGTTGTTATACAGTTTGAGAGAAGGAGCAAAAAGATCTGCTTTGGAAACCTCTCTATTAGCCAGTTGAATGGCTTTTTAAAGTTTGTGTTTTTTAGAAACATTGGCCGCTCCTAATATTTTTGTTTTCTTGATTTGTGTATAGGTTTCACCGTCTACCCTGGAGACCGATGGAGTCTGGAGGTGGGACAGGTGTATGTTATCACAGTAGAAGTGTTTGATAAAAGCAGCACAAAGGTCTATATTTCAGATGTGAGTCTCCTTTTTATCTTTCTAGCTCCTTTTGTGGATAACCCTTTGAAGGAATCATCCTTCTGATTAGAAGGCCCTCTTTCTTCCTTTGTTTCCAGACTTTACCTTTGGAAATGAAAGTTACCAGGTTTTTATTATTATTATTAACTAGTTCTGTCCTTGAGGAATGCAAAACCAGAAGTAAAAAATATAATTCAGTCAGAATTATTGAAAAAGAGTTGAAGAAAGCACCAGTGGTAACACTTAAGAATTGAGCCTCACTCTGTACTCACTTGAGAGATGTTTACCACAGTTCTGTGGTGGGGAGAGTAGAAGTGTGAACATCAGGTGTAGAGTGTTGTCCTCACTCGCCTGTCTCCCCCCTTCCTCCCCCACAACTAACAACTAATAGGATAGCACAAATTACACTAACATTTACATAGTTCTGACTCTTCCTGTTCATGATACTTTCTACTAATTAATCTTTCAAAAACTAACACCATTTTTAAAATTACATTTTTCCCCACTTAAAATTTCCATGAGGGAATGCAAAGGTTTTATTCTTATTTCTTTATGTCTTGAATGCATAGCCACAGTTTTGTATATGCTTTGGAATTAAGATGGCTTTAGAGAAAGAACATATTTTCAAGTTTGTGTTGCTGTTGTGATTTCAGAATCTCAGGATTACATTTGACTTTCTAAAGGAGTACTTTAAACAGCAACTAACCACTGTTAATGGATCTTATCATGTAGTAAAAGCCCTGAAAGCTGGTGTGGTGGTGATAAATGCATCCCTGACTGCCATCATTCTCCAGGTAGGAATAAAAGGATGGTCTTTGTATCTTAAAAACAGCGAAGAGACTTTACGAGCAAATATATGACTTATACTATTTTCAGCTTTTACAAAATTAATTTTAAAACCTCAAATAACACACTTGATAGTTTTACACTTCTGCAGGTTTTATGTTCTAATTTTTGTTATGGTACATATTATGTATTTGTGATTATTCTGGATATATATATATATATATATATATATATATATATATATGAAAGAGGGACAGTGAGAGAGAGAGAGAGAAGCAATTTTTATTTAGTTTTTCATGTGACTTTGTTCCTCCAACATTTTGTTGTGTATGAGGTGCTGGGGTTTGAACCTGTGTCCTCACACATGCTAGGCCGAGCTACCGCTTCAGACCCTTTATATAATTTTTTTTTTTTAAAGAGAAGGACAATGAGAGAGAGAGAGGGAGAAGCAATTTTTATTTAGTTTTTCATGTGGCTTTTGTTGCTCTGAGACTTCCTTGTGTATGTGGCGGTGGGGCTTGAACCCATGTTCTCACACATGCCAGGCAAGTGCAGTAACTGCTGAGCCACTGCTCAGCCCTCTGTATATATAATTTAAGGTTTCTTTAAAAATTATTTCATATGCATGTTTCTATATATCATCAAGTACCACATGGGGTACTTTTTATTAACTAAAACCAAATGGTTAATGTACCAATTTATTTAGCTCCATCCTCAACCTTGAACTTGATAAATGGCAAAACTGAATATTTTTGTACATTTTTTTCTCCTTTTGTTTAATTTTCATATGGTATAATACCAGAAATGCAGACATTACTAGGTAAAGGTATGAGAAATTAATATGTTTTAATGTCTCCAATTTGTAGAGGTTTCCTGATTTGTGGTGGGTACTGGGGATTGAACCCAGGGGCTCCATACCACTGAGTTACATCCCAGATCCTTTTTATTCTTTTATTTTTGAATGAGGGTCTTGCTAAGATATCCAGGCTGGCTTTGAACTTATGATCCTCTTGCCTCAGTTGCTGAGTTGTCAGGATTACAGACATGCGCCACCATGCCCAACGTAATGTATCTTAATTTTTTCTTTTAAGAGAGAGAGATGGACAGTGAGAGAGAGAGAAAAAAAAGCAATTTTATTTTGTTTTCATTGCTCTGACACTTTGTTGTGTACATGATGTTGGGTTTCGAAACCACATCCTTGCTCATGCCAGGCAAGTGCCATAACCACTGAGCCACTGCTCCAGCCCTTGTGTCTTGATTTTTGATAGCCTGACTGTATCCTTCCTTTTTCACATTTTCTTTGTCTCTAATGCTTCTTTAATCCTATTGTTTGAGGCAGAATCCCAATTACTCTTCACTCTCATTCAATATGTAATTGTCATGTCAATTCTTCTAATTCTCTGCAATTCATTCATTTCTCACTATCCCCACTGCTGTCTTTAACCTAGCTTCCTAACTGATATTTCCTAATAATCCCAACTCCAGTTTTCCCCTAATTACAATGATAGTCTGAAAACTACAAAATGATTTATGTATTCCTGTTTAGATATCTTTGGTGGTTTCCTTTTGGTATCTTTTTTTTAAAATGGGGAATTGAACCCAGGGGTGCTTTACCACTGAGCTACATCTGCATCCCTTTTTTTGTTTTGTTTTGTTTTGTTTTAAAGAGAGAGGAACAGTGAGAGAGAGAAAGAGAAAATCAATTTTATTTAGTTTTTCATGTGGCTTTCTTCGCTCTGACATTTCATTGTGTATGTGGTGCTGGAATTTGAACTTGCATCCTTGTGCATGCCAGGTGAGCGATTTTACCACTAAGCCAGCGCTCCAGCCCCATCTGTATCCTTCCTTCCTTCCTTCCTTTATTTATTTATTTATTTATTTATTTATTATTTTGAGACAGGCTCTTACTAAGTTGCTTAGGGCCTTGATAAGTTGCTGAGGCTGACCTGGAACTTGAAATCCTCCTGCCTCACCTTCCCAAGTTGCTGGGATTACAGTTGTGTGCCACCATACCCAGATTCCTTCTGATTTCAAGATAAAGTTTAAATTTCTCAATATAATTTTATAGAATTCTATATAGAGATCACAAACTGATGGCCTGCAGACTTTCTTGATTTGTAGTCTTGCTTTTTATTTTGGCATGTTAAGTTTCTCTTTCTAGTATGTGCATAAGAGTGTGTGTGTGTGTGGTGATGGGGATAGTATCCTTTTTATTTTACTTTTTAAAAGAAAGCAGGACAATGAGAGAGAGGAGAGAGAGAGAGAGAGAGAGAGAGAGAATCACTCTTATTTAGTTTTTTTTTTAAGAGAGAGAGAATCAATTTTATTTAGTTTTTCATGTGGCTTTCGTTGCTCCAAGACTTCCTTATGTATGTGGTGCTGGGGTTTGAACCCACGTCCTCACACATGCCAGGCAAGTGCCATAACCAGTGAGCCATCGATCCATCCCCAAAACCCAAGATTTCTGATCTAGAAAAATATGAAGGTCAGGCACTGTAATCTCAGCAGATTGGGAGGGTGAGGCAGGAGGATTGCAAGTTCAAAGCCAGTCTCAGCAATTGAATGAGACCCTCAACAACTTAGAGCCTGTCTCAAAAAAAAAAAATAAAAAGGGCTGGGGATGTGGCTCAATGTTTAAGTGCTGTTGGGTTCAATCCCCAGTATCCTGCAAAAGAAAAAGAAAAATATGAAAGTATGAAAGTAATCATCTGGAATGACTGCACTATTTAGGCTCTTTGCTGTCTGCTTTAGTTCTTACTATTTCCAGTTATTTTTGTCCAGCTTAGTAAACCAGTTTGTTATCTACCTGCTACCTGTAGGCATTAAAGTCTGACTGATCTCTGACTGTTTCTCTAGCCTCAAGTCTTGTCGCTCTTCCCCTCTAAGAACTTTCAGTTCCTAGAAAAATGCCTTGTTCCTTTTTGCATCAAGGTTTTATTTTCGTTTTATTTTCTTTTTATAAACCAATGAAGTTCCTTTTGTCTACTTTTTCCCTACTTAGTGTAAAGCCCATAACCACCATAGTTGAATATTATTATTTGATTCTTTCATCAAATTATGAACTTCGAGGTGATAACTATGTCCATTTTGTTCACAGTTCCTTTTTGAACATCTATTAGAGGGACTGACATATAATTGGTACAAATAAATATTTGTTAAGTGAACAAATGGCATTTGTGTTAGTTATGGTTGGGTATGGATCTATAGTAATTATTAGAATATGTCTAACTTTTTTAGCAATGTTTATTTTTTGTTTGTTTTGTCTGTTTTTTGGTACCAGGGACTAAACCCAGCAGTGCTTAACCACTGAGCCACATCCCCAACCCTTTTTTTATTTTTTATTTTAAGACAGGGTCTCGCTAAGTTGCTTAGGGTCTAAGTTGCTGAAGCCGGCCTTGAAATTGTGATCCTCCTGCCTCAGCCTCCCAAGTGCTGGAATTACAGACTTACATTGTAGTGCCCAGCTAATTTACAGTATTTTAAAATATTCAATGTATTTAAGATCCCATCAACTCAGAAGGCTGAGGCAAGAGGATTGCAAGTTGGAGGCCAGTTTCAGCAACTTAGACCCTGTCTCAAAATAAAAAATGAAAAGGGCTGGGGCTAGAGTGGTGGCTTGGTGGTCACAGCACTTGCCCGGCAAGCACAAGTACTCGAGTTCGAACCCCAGCACCGCATACACAACGAAGTCTCAGAGCAATGAAAGCCACGTGAAAAACTAAAAAAAATTGATTCTTTCTCTCCCTCTCATTGTCCCTCTCTCTTTAAAAAAAGAAAAAAAAGAAAAAGAAAAGGACTGAGGATGTAGCTCTGTGGTAGAGCATCTCTGGATCCAACCCCCAGTACAAAAAATAAAAATAAACAAAAAACAAATACTGCATGGTACATCATTAATTTGTACAATTTTTGCTTTTGTGTGTTTGTTAAAAATAAATTTTAAAAGAAAATAAAAATTAAACTGAGGGATCTGAAACAAAATCTAAGCTCACTCTTGTAAAAAAAATTGCTTATATTTTGATATTTTTGCCTTGGTCCTACTGTTCATCAAATCCATTTTTTTTTTGATACTTGGAATTGAACCCAGGAGTGCTTAACGACTAAGTCACATCCCCAATTCTATTATTTATTTATTTGTTTGTTTGTTGTCTTGCTAAGTTGCTTAGGACCTAAGTTACTAAGGCTGGCATTGAACTTGCAATCATCCTGTCTCCCCATCCTGACTGGGATTACAGACATGTGCCACTGTACCTGGCTTCAAATTTGGCTTGGAGATTTTAATTGACATCTTCTATACTCTTCTGTTTTTTTGTTTTGTTTTAAATATTGTTTCCCAAGCTGGTCTTGAACTCATGGAGACTCAAGTTATCCTCCCATCTCATCTTCCAGTGTAGCTGGGACTATAGACACATACCATCATGTCCAGATAGTCACCTATATTCTTAGTGAAATTAGAAAGAAAGGTCTTGAGTGTCCTTGGTACCTCATTAAGTTAGTTGGAAAATAATTCATCTTTATATGTGTTTTTGTATTATGTATTTTCTGAAATTTTGAAGAAGTCTTTTTTTTTTTTCTGGTGGTGCTGGGACTCAAGATACCAGGGCCTTACACATGCTAAGCAAGTGCTTGACCACTGAGCTTCATCCTTAGCCCTAAAGAAGTCTTTCGAGTATACTGGAACACATAAGTATTCAGAGAGAGATTTATCATTAATAACTTTAAAAACTTTTTATTTTGAAGTTATTGTGAATGCATATGAAGTTGTAAAAATAGGAGTTAGGATAAGAAGATGTACGAATGTTCAATAAGCACTTGAAAGGGTGTTCAAGATGATTAGTTGTTGGGCTGGAGCGGTGGCTCAGCAGTGGGAGCACTTGCTTGGCATGTACGAGGACCTGGATTCAAATCCCAGCACCACATACACACCTAAGAGTTGGAGAAACAAAGGCCAGATGAAACATAAATAAAATTGATTCTCTTTTTCTGCCTTCCTCTCCCTTTAAAAAAAAAATGGTGGGGGGCTGGGTATGTGGCTCAGTGAATAAGTGCCTCAATTTAATCCCCAGTACCAATAGACAAATAAACAAAAAAAACTTGTGACTGAGGATATAGCTTAGTTGAAGAGCTGCTTAACATATGCAAGGCCCTGGGTTCAATCCCCAACACTGAAAAAAGTTGTCATAGAAAGTAATACTTAGAAGTTAGTGGTACCTATCCCAGGTGTAGTGGTGAAGGCCTGTAATCTCAGAAATTTGGGAGACTGAGACAGGAGGATTACAAATTCAAAGACAGCCTTGGCAACTTAGCAAGGTCCTAAGCAACTTAGCAAGACCCTGTCTCAAAATTAAAAATGAAAGGGGCTGGGAATGTGGCTCAGTGATTAAGAACCCTGGGTTCAATCCCTAGTACCAAACAAAACAAAAAATGAAGTTGTTTTGGCTCAGCAGTTATGACACTTGTGGCACTTGCCTGGCATGTGGGGGGACGCAGGTTCTAACCCCAGCACCACGTACACAACGAAAGCCAGAGGAAAAAAATAAATAAAATTGAAATATATATATAGAGAGACAGGGACAGTGAGAGAGAAAGAATCAATTTTTGTTTTTAGATTTTCATCTGGCTTTTATTGCTCCAGCACTTTGTTGTGCACGTGGTGCTGGGGTTTGAACCCCCATCCTTGCACATGCCAGGCAATCGCTGTAACCACTGAGCTACCACTTCAGCCCTCCACCCCACTCCTTTAAAAAATAAAGAAGAGGGCTGGATGTACACAATGAAGTGTCAGAGCAACGAAAGCCAAAGGAAAAACTAGATAAAATTGATTCTCTCTCTCCCTCACTGTTCCTCTCTCTCAAAAAAAAAAAAAAGTATAAAATAAAGAAGAATTTAGTGATACCTACCTGGGCATGGTGGCACATACCTGTAATTCCAGCAAGGATAAGCCAAGGGAATCACAAGTTCAAGGTCAGCTTCAGTAACTTAACAAGACCCTGTCTCAAAATTTAAAAAAAAGTGCTAGTGATGCAGCTTAGTGGTAAAGCACCCCTGGATTCATTCCCCAGTAAAACACACACATGCATGCATGCGCACATGATGCACACGCAAAAAGCAATCAGTGATACGTAAACATCTATTAAGGACAGCTAATTATCTAAATTTGAATCTCTGGCTCTCTGTTGTCTGTTTTAGCCTGTACACTTTTCCTTACATTCTGAAAGAGTTTTCTTAATTACATTAAGGATTCAGCAACAGCAACATTCCAGATAATTCTGTTCTTCACAGTTGTATTACATTCTAGGATTTTTTTTTCTTTTTAGAGAGAGGGGGATAGTGAGAGAGAGAGAGAAGGAGAAACAAATTTTTAGTTTCTCATGCAGCTTTCGTTGCTCCGAGACTTCACTGTGTACATGGTACTGGGGTTTGAACTCCTGTGCTCGCACATGCCAGGCAAGTTCGGTAACCTCCGAGCCACTGCTCCAGCCCCTCTAGGGGTTTTATTTGTTTGTTTTCGGGATTTTTTTGGTCCTGGGGATTGAACTCAGAGATTTGCACATGCTGAGTACATGCTTTACCACTGAGCTTACCCCCAGCCTTTTATTGCATTTTAAAACTTGACACATTTTTAGATATTTTTTTGAGAGAAGAAAGAGAGAGTTGATGTTATTTATTTATTTTTTCATCTGAATTTTTTCATACACACTTAGTTGTGTATGTGTTGCTGGAGTTCCAACCTGGGTCCTTGTGAGTGCTAGGCAAGCACTCTACTGCTGACTCACCTCTCCAGCCTCGTTATGAGATTTTTTAAACATTTTTTTTTTTTACTTCACCTAGTTCACTTTATATCTTCTTTATCCTGGTTTATTGTTTTAGCCCCACTTTTATCTCTTACTCATGTATACATTTTCTTGTGTGCCAAGACCGACACAATTGAAAATTTATACCTGTCTCCTGCAGTAAATTTTTTTTTTTTTTAAAGAGAGAGGGACAGTGAGAAGAGAAAGAGAGAATCAAGTTTATTTAGTTTTTCATGTGGCCCTCATTGCTCCATGACTTCATTGTGTATGTGGTACTGGGGTTTGAACTCAAATACTTGCACATGCCAGGCAAGCCCTGTAACTGCTGAGCCACTCCCTTTTGGGTATTATATTCTCCCTTTTTGTTCCTATATGGTATAAAATATCTTTAAGGTCCAACCCATTTTGTGCTCTTAAGAGTTCTATCCAGGGGTTGGGGATTTAGCTTAGTGGCAGAGTACTTGCCTAGCACGTGCAAGGCTAGTTTGGTCCTCAGCCCTGAGAAAAAAAAAAGTTCTATCCAAACTTATATCACTTATCTTTTTGGTTTTTGTCGGTGTCATCCAAATGATCATCTAAATACCACCAATAATAGTGCTGCCTCTTTTTTTTTCCAGTTTAAGCCAATATCTTACCGTTTTAGAAGTCAGAAGCCTAAATCAATCTCAGTGGGCTAAAATGTTCTTTTCAATTGAATGACTTATTTCAGTTTGATTCAGTTACATTATGAGAGTGTGGAGAATGTCAGGGCCATCTTTGCAGATATAAGATTGTTGATAAAATATTTTAGGGCTTCTCAAAAGGTGATAAAAAGTTGATTGATACATACACAAATTGATTGATTTTGCCTTCAAAGAGAAAATGTCATTTTAACTATGAGGACTACATTTTACCTGCATAGATTTCCCTCTAAACTCTTTGCTTGTTTTTAAATATAAAGGGACATTTTATTTTAGCACTTTTAAATGTTCTCTTCAGAGTGATTTGTAATATTCTTTTTGCCTTTGCAGTTTATGAACTTAACTGATGATATCCAAAGATTTTTCTTTCTGAAACTACAATTATACCCTTACTACATTAGTAAAGCTTTGTATTTCAGGAAATTTTAAACTATGTTTCCTAATCGTATTTAGTTTAGGTCTAGCAAAATCCCTCATTATTATTGAGCTTTAGTAACTGTGCTTCTTTAATGAAGATGACTATTTCTTTTATAGATAGAAAACGGTCCAATGATTCATCATCACAGCGTTTTGATGTTGTCAGTGTATATGGATGTGTATCATAAGAACAATCCTTATTCAATCTATTTTGCCCCCTTTTTGTTTCTATAGAATAATAATATTCATCTTGTAAAATGTGTAACCAAACACCAGCAGGAAGTGAAGATTTATTTTCCTATCAGGCTAACACCTACCTTTCTGGCATTTCCTCACTACCCTCTGGGAATGTTGTATCGTTATAAAGTACAGGTATGGAATCCTCTAACATAAGAATTCACAAAGAGGTAAGTCAGCTTCTCTGATAGGCTAATTTATTGAAATGTGGCTACTATTATATTTCATTTCCCCACAATCTTAATACCATAAATCAGTTTTTGGTGACCATCAACCACCAACTCAAGCTCTTGAATCCTATCATCTATAACAATACTGGATGTGTTTTCCAACTCTCTTCCATGTATCCTTTCTTTGTGAGTTTTATAAAGTTCCATCACTTCCCTTGTGCCCTTTGAAAATTTATTTTTATTCATTATAGATATACATAATATTTGGGTTCATTTTGACATAATTATACATGCATGGGATTTAATTTGCTCCTATTCAGTCCCCAATACTTACACTTTCCCTCTTTCTCCCTCCCTCCATTCCTTTTCCTTTATTCTATTGATCTTCAATTTATTTATAGCTTTTTATTAGTGCATGTGGATATACATAAAGGTGAAATTCACTGTGTATCCATATATGTATATAGGAAAATTTGGTCAGATTCATTCCACTATTTTTTCCTTTTCCCATCCCTCCTCACTCCCCTCAGTCCCTTTCCTCTAATACACTGATCTCCCTTCTACTTCCATGGGACTCCCCCACTCCATCCCCTTCTCCTTTCCCCCCTTATTTTGGTCTAGCTTCTGCATACACGAGAAAACATTTGACCCTTGACTTTCTGTGTTGGGTTTATTTTACTTAGCTTAATTTTCTCTAGTTCCATCCATTTACCAGCAAGTGCCATAACATCATTCTTCTTATGGCTGAATAAAACTCCACTGTGTATATATACAACATATTATTTATCCATTTGTCTCTTAATGGGCCCCTTTGGAATTTATTTATTTATTATTTTAGAAAGAGAATGAGAGTGAAAGAGAGAAAGAGTGAATCAATTTTATTTTTTCATCTGGTTTTTGTTTCACCAATACATAGTTGTAAATGTGATGCTGGGGTTTGAACCCAGGTCCTAGCGCATGCCAGGCAAGTGCTCCAACTGCTGAGCCACCACTCCAGCCCTTTTGTGCCCTTTTTTTTTTTTTACATTTTGTGACCCAATCATTTCTGAACATCTGTTCAGTGTTACCCTTGCCCTTTTAGCTACTCTTCGTTTCTTTTTTTAAAGAAAGAGAAGGACAGTGAGAGAAAGAGAATCAATTTTATTTAGTTTTCCATGTGACTTTTGTTGTTCCAACACTCCATTGTGTACGTGGTGCTGGGGTTTGAACCCACGTCTTCGCGCATGCCAGGCAAGCAGCATAACTGCTGAGTCACTGCTCCAGGTCCTTAGCAACTTTTCCATAACATGGCAGTTTCTTAATGTGTGCAGGGCTAGTTTTATTATTTTTCTAAACTTTCTATCACCAGTCAAGTTTTACATTTTCACTTAAATTCCATCTTTCCTCCTATAACAATTAAATATAAGATTGTGCTTTTTCACAGGTAGAGGGTGGTAGTGGCAACTTCACCTGGACCTCTTCCAATGAAACAGTAGCCATGGTAACCACCAAAGGGGTGGTGACTGCAGGTCAGGTCAGGGGGAACAGTACTGTTTTGGCCCGAGATGTTCAAAATCCCTTTCGATATGGGAAAATTAAGGTAAATGACTCTACAAAGAAACCTTCTGGTCACTTCTGAGACATTGTTGTCTAGATTTAAGTACGGAAACATGTTTGAAAATATTTCAACTCCAACTTTTCTATTTAAAACTGTTGTTCAATTTCAGTCTATAAATACATATTAAATATTTCTGAATCTGAGTTGAATCTTGTATCACTTAATAGCCACATATTTAAATATCTGTTTGTTTTCTGTAAAATGGAGATAATGTAAGTATTTAGCTCAATAATTGGACAACATCTGTTAGAATTAAATGAGATTGTTACTCAAGTAAACATTTAATGCTTAATGTTAGCTACTTTTGTTATGATTACCATATATATGATTTTAACTGGCCTTTTTATTATTTTTTTAAATTTTTTTGGTACCAGGGACACTTAATCACTGAGCCACATCCCCAGACTTTTTTATTTTTTATTTTCTTATTTTTTTAAAGAGAGAGGGACAGAGAGAGAGAGAACGAGAGAATCAATTTTATTTAGTTTTTCATGTGGCCTTCTTTGCTCCAACACTTTGTTGTATCCTGGGGTTCAAATTCATGTACTTGAGCATGCCAACATAACTGCTAAGCTACCATTGCAGCCCCTATTTTTTCTTTTTGAGACAGGGTCTTGCTAAGTTGCTTCAGGTTTCACCAAGTTTTTGAGGCTGGTTTTGGGGGTTTATAGGAGTACACCACCATGCTCAGCCTTTTTTTTTTTTTAAAGAGAGGAACAGTGAGAGAGAGAGAGAGAGAGAGAGAAAGAATCAATTTTATTTAGTTTTTCATGTGGATTTCGTTGCTCAGACACTTGGTTGTGTGTGTGGTGCTGGGGTTTGAACCTGCGTACTCGAACATACTACTAGCCAATCACCATAACCACTAAGTCACCGCTCCAGGCCTCATGTCCAGCTTTTAACTGGCCTTTATAGTAGCTTTATTTATAATCTCTTATTTTGGTTTGTTAATCTGTTTCTAAAAGATGGAAAACTGTTTACTACATTTTATCTATTTTCTTCCACTTTAATTTATGCTGCTTTTGTTTTTAGGACCTAGCCTTTTGCCATCACGCAGTGATCATTTATTGAGTATCCCCAACATACTTGTCAGAAATACACAACATGTCATCCCTATCTTTTTGTTTTGTTTTGTTTAAAGAGAGAGAGGGACAGTGAGAGAGAGAGAGAGAGAATCAATTTTATTGAGTTTTTCATGTGGTTTTTAGTTGCTCTGACACTTAGGTGTATATATGGTGCTGGGGTCAAACCCGGGTCCTTCTGCATGCCAGACAAGTCCCGTAACCAGTGAGCCGCTGCTCCAGCCTAATCTCTATCGTAAAGAAGCTAGCATCTAAGGGCTGGAGATGTAGCTCATGGTTGAACACTTGCCTAGGATGCCTGAGGCCCTGGGTTCAATTTCCAAGCACCACAAAAAGAAAAAAGCTAAAGTCTAGTTAGGAAGATATAATCACACAAAAAGTTAAATAACATTTTAAGTGGTATGTGAGATATATTAATGCAGCATATTTTGATGCTTCTGATCAACAGTATATGATTCTACAGTATAAGTAATATTAGTTTATAAAGGGAAAATCTTTGTAGACTAATTAGAAGGTGTCGTGAAAGAGGTGGGAACTTGAATAAGATACTGGAAAATGGAGGCAGATCAAGGCCTACTGGCTATACCCAGACAGCTGCCTTTTTTGATAAATGGAACTTCATCCACACTCCCATTCGTTCACATATTGTCTGCCACTGTTTTCAAGGCACAGCTGCAAAGTTGGGTAGTTGCTGTAGAGACCCGATAGCCTGCAAAAGAGTGCAATATTTACTATATGATCTTTACAGAAAGCGTTTTCCAATCCCTGATTTGGATAACAGGAAACAAACACAGGTTTTTAAACAGGCCAATAATATGCTAAGTTCTGTGTTTAGAAAGACATTATTTTTATAATCAGATAAGAACAGTGATTTTATATACATTTTATATACATGTAAAAGCAAAAGATGACAGCTGGTACTACACACTGGTAGACTACAATGGACAAGGGAGCAAATGAAGACAAAGGCTTCAATTAAGGGCTGGGTGTGTAGCTCAGTGGTACACACTATTGGATCCAATCCCCAGAAGTAAAAAAGCAAAAAGAAAACCAACAAAAATCCTCTTCAATTGAGTCTAAACTAGTGAAATGGTACTGAGAATAGAGAGAAATGGACTGAGAGTTGTTTTTGTTTTTTAAAGAGTGAGAGAGGGGGGCTGTGGCTTGGAGGTTATGGCGCTTGCCTGGCATGCGCGAATATGCAAGTTCAAACCCCAGCACCACGTACACAATGAAGTGTCCGAGGAATAAAAGTCATACATGAAAAACTAAATAAAAATTGCTTCTCTCTTTCTCTCTCTCTCTCTCTCACTGTCCCCTCTTTCTTTTTTTATTAAGAAATTTATTTGTTGAACAATCAAAATGCTTCTAACGAAACAATACTATATATATATATATATATATATTCTGAAAATTAGATTTGCTCCCTAGAGTCCCCCCAGTTACCCACCGTTATCCCTCCCCCCCTTCCCAATACATCTCTATGAATGCCTTAAGTTGTATGTCACTATATTTTTTCAGGATTTAAAACATGAGAATTGACCACCTTTCACAATGGCCAGGGTCTAGCTTCAGCCTCCACAGGTTCTCTGGGTTATGCTGACTTCACTGAGCACAATTTCTCCATAGTGATCCATTTACCTCCAAAGGCTGCAATATCATTGTTTCTAATTGCTAAGTAGAACTCCATGTTATATATGTACCACAATTTTTGGATCCATTCATCCAGTGAGGGGCATCTGGGTTGTTTCCATAATTTAGCTATTGTAAAATGAGCTGCTATGAACATCGAAATGGGCGGTTTTGCTATACCAGATCTAAAACTATACTATAGAGCTGTAGTAACAAAGACGGCATGGTACTGATATCAAGATAGGAAAGAAGATCAATGGAGTAGAATAGAAGACCCTGAAACAAACCCACAAATCTTTAAGCATCTGATTTTTGACAAAAGGGGGATTAAATGTTACATGGAGGGGAGACAGCCTCTTCAACAAATGGTGCTGGACA
Source organism: Aplodontia rufa (assembly GCA_004027875.1). Taxonomy (NCBI): domain Eukaryota; kingdom Metazoa; phylum Chordata; class Mammalia; order Rodentia; family Aplodontiidae; genus Aplodontia; species Aplodontia rufa. The sequence continues at coordinate 130,054 of PVKS010000224.1, read as the reverse complement.
AACTGGACAGTCACTTGCAGAAAGTTGAAATTAGACCCATATCTTTCTCCTTGCTTGAGAATCAAATCAAAATGGATCAAGGAGCTAGGAATTAAACCAGCTACCTTGCAACTGATGGAAGACAAATTAGGTACAACACTTCAGCATTTGGGAGTAGGCAAAGACTTTCTCAACATGTCTACTAAAGTGAAGGAAGTAAAGTAAAAAATCAGTGAATGGGATGTCATAAAGCTAAAAAGCTTTTGCACTGCCAAGGAAATAATCAAAATAGTCAAGAGATTTCCTACAGAATTGGAGAGAATCAAGGGCTGTGATTCTTCTGACAGGGGCCTCATATCCAGAATCTACAAAATCCTCAAAAATCTCAACTTCAAAAGCACAAACAACTCAATCAATAAATGGGCCAAAGAGCTAAATAGAAATTTCTCAACAGAGGACATTGATCAAGCCAATGAATACATGAGAAAGTGCTCTAAATTACTAGTAATCAGAGAAATGCAAATGAAAACTACATTAAGATTTCAGCTCACACCAGTCAGATTGGCAAAAATGTAGAAAATAAACAATAATAGATGCTGGAGGGGTTGTGGAGAAATAGGAACACTAGCATACTGTTGGTGGAACTGCAGACTGGTACAGCCGCTCTGGAAAGCAGTGTGGAGAATCCTCAAAAAACTAGGGATGAACCCATCGTATGATCCTGCTATTCCTCTCCTGGGTATTTTTTCAGGATTCAGGGATCTAGAATCAGCACATACAGTGACATAGAAAAAAAAATGAGAGAGGGAGAAGGAGAAAGAATCAATTTTATTTGTTGTTTTCATGTGGCCTTTGTTTCTCCAACACTTAGTTATATATGTGGTGCTGGGGTTCAAACCCAGGTCCTCAGGCATGCCAGGTAAGCGTGATACTGCTGAGCCACCACTCCAGTCCCAAGAGTTTTGTTTCGTGAGTAGGTACAGGAAGGTTAAGGATTTAAAACCGCAGAGAAGATTTCTAGTTTGGGCAGCAGGGTAGGTAGAAAATACAAGAAGAAGGCTGGAGTATAGCTCAGTGCCGTGGTTTCCATCCCCAAAACTAGGGGGAAAAACAAAAGAAAAGAAAAGAAAGAAAAAAATTGTGATGGATACATTTAGTGTAATTCACCTGTGGAGCAACCAGGTAGATTTTGGTAATTGGACATATGGATCTGAAGTTCTACTAGTAGATTAAGGCTGGAAAGTTATTAGGATATGATTGGTCACTGAAATTTTGGGATTAAATAAAATTTCTCAGGAAAATCTTGGAGTCAGAAGACAAGATGAGTTCTGTGTAATATGTGTCACTTTCAGGAACATAGAGGAAGAGGAACTAGCAGAAGAAACATAGAAAGTGACAAAAATGACAAAATAAAATATGTCGTTTTAAAAATATATAACAGGAGCTGGAGCAGTGGGGTCAGCAGTTATGGTGCTTGCCTGGAATGTGCAAGGACCTGAGTTCAAACCCCAGCACCACGTACTCAACAAAGTCTTAGAGCAGGGAGGGCCATGTGAGGAACTAAATAAAAATTGATTCTCTCTTTCTCTCTCTCTCCCGCTGTCCCTCTCTCTTTAAAATAAATAAATAAATAAAAATATATCAACAAAGTGCTTGCTTCAGCAGCACATATACTAAAATTGGAACCATACAAAGAAGATCAGCATGGCCCCTGCACAAGGATGACGTGCAAATTCATGCAGTGTTCCATATTTTTTTCTTTGTCATCTTGGCAGTGCAACTGATTTATTTCCAGAGGTCCCAGAGTCTACATGGCCAAAGATGTCTTTATGTGGTCCTTCTGATATATAGCCAAATTTTATTATGCTTGTATTCATCTTTCCCTGTCTCAGTGTTAGCAATGAAGTCACAAAATTGTTTGATCATTTTATGATCATGAGAATCTATGCAAAAAAAGCACCCCAGTTTGCTATTGGATTTTTTTCTCAGATTCATTTTAATAAATTAAGAAATATTCATACAAGAAAGAGGGATATGGAGAAATCAGAATTGGAGCATGCAAAGAATTTATCAAAGGAAGCTTGTTTGTCCCCTACTGTTTTCAGAGTGTTGGATTTGCTGATTTAGCAGTTGGTAGAGTACTACTCTTAGAATAAATTAAAAGCTTGATTTTTAAATTTTTTTTGTATTAAAGATTGAACCCATGGTGCTTAACCACTGAGTCACATCCCCAGGCCATTTTATTTTTTATTTTGAGACAGGGTGTTGCTAAGTTGTTTAGAGTCTTAGTTAAGTTGCTGAGACTGGCTTTGAACTTGCAATCCTCCTACCTCAGTCTCCTAAGCTGCTGGGATTACAGGCATGCACCATCACACCGGCTAAATATTTTTTCTTAAGGTAAATAAAAAAAGATTTAAATAGAATTAGTTTTTTAATCATTAATTTAATGCTATTAGCAATTTCCAGGTACTGTATTATTGAAAAGACCAAAACACACAATTCCAAGAAATGCAGTGACAGGATTTGTTATTAAAGGAACTGGATAATTAATCATATAATAGTAAGAAACATATCTACAAATAAATATTTCCTTGATGATGTTGGTCTCTATGAGCATATAAATTCATAAATTCATTGGCTTTTCAATAAATAAGACAATTACAGACAACTTAATATTGTATTTCTTTTTATGGAAAACTCTTGTAGACCCAATGACTAAACTTTTCAAAATAAGTATTTTGTATCCTGAATTTTAGTACCAATGAATATGGGGAATCGAATCTGGATATGATTATTAATTTTTTTAAAGAGAGGAGGACAGTAAGAAAGAGAGAGAGAGAGAATCAATTTTTATTGATTTTTTTCACATGGCTTTCACATGAAAACCATGTGACACTTAGTTGTGTATGACACTTAGTTGTGTATGTGGGTGCTGGGGTTTGAACCCATGTGCTTGCGCATGCTGGGCAAGCTCAATAACCACCGAGCCACCGATCCAGCCCATTATTAATGTTTTTTAATAGAAAACTTTCTTCAAGTATATTTTGCTAAATAAACATCATAATTGTGAAGAAAAAGAAAAGATATCAAGAAAGGGGATGGGGGTGTACCTCCGAGGTACAGTGCATACTTAGGATGGGCAAGGCCCTGGGTTCAATCCCCAGTACCACCCCCCAAAAAAAAGGAATAAGAAAGAAAAAAGAAAGGAAGAAGCAGTGCTAAATCAGAGGTCAGCAAACTTTTTCTGTAAAGTGCTGAATATATTAGTCCCTGTGGACCACATATACTCTCTTATTTGTTTTTTTTTTTCTTTTTTCTTTTTTTTAAAGAGATAGGGACAGTGAGGGGGAGAGAGAATCAATTTTTATTTAGTTTTTCATTCATCGCTCTGACACTTAGTTGTGTACATGAGTGCAGAGGTTTGAACCCATGTATTTGCACATGCCAGGCAAGTGCCATAACCACCAAACCGCTGCTCTAGCTCCTTGTTATTTTTTTTAAACAAGATTTTATTTTTCATTGTAGTTTTACATATTGCCCTTTCTCCCCTCCCCCTGCCTCTCTACATGTTTTTCAATTTTACAATCCTTGAAAGCTTTTTTTTTTTTTTAAAGAGAGTGAGAGAAAGAATTAATTCTGTTCTTTTTTTCAAACTGGCCTTTGTTTCTGCAACATTTAGTTGTGCATGTGGTGCTGCAGTTTGAACCAGGGTCCTCACGCATGCCAGGCAAGCACTCCAACCGCTGAGTCAGCTCTCCAGCCCTCCTTGAAAACTATTTTTTAGCTTACTATACGAGTAAGCGAGTCATGTACTGGCCATAGTTTGCCAGACCTCTGCTATATAGTGTTAAATGTTTTAAAGACATTCATTGACTAAGGAATGAAGAGAGACATGTTTAGCTCAAAGTGTGTGTATTTATGTGTATATGTAAAATAGTATGCAGTTGTTCCTCAGTGTGCACGGGAGATTGGTTCTTGCACCCCACAGACACCAAAATCTGTGGATGTTCAAGTCGCTTGTATAAAATGGCATTGTATTTATATGCACATCCTCCTGTGCATTTTAAATAATCTCTATATTGCTTATGCCTAATAAAAAAAGTACATGCTATATAGTGAGTTGTTTGCTGGGGGCTGAGGATGTGGCTCAGTGGTAGAGTGTCAGTGCAGCATGCACAAGGCCCTGGGTTTGATCCCCAGCCACAAAAAATAAATCAATAAAATAAAATGGAGTTGTTATTCTGTATTGTTTAGGGAATGAAGACAAAGAAAAAAGTCTGTACATACTCCATACAGATGCAATATTTTTCCCAAATATTTTCAGTCTTCATTTGGTTGAATCTATGGATACAGAACCCAGAGATGTGGAGAGCTGACTATAAAATAATATATATTTGTATAACACACACATACACACACATATACCATATGTATTATATATATTTATATATATATATAACATGTTCATGTGTGTATTTATTTATTTATTTTCTGATACTGGGGATTTAACTCAGTCCTTTCTATTTTTTTTTTAAGAGAGAAGGACAGTGAGAAAGACAGAGAAAGAGAGAAACAACTTTATTCAGTTTTTCACATGGTCTTAGTTGCTCTAACACTTAGTTGTGTACGTGGTGCTGGGGTTTGAACCTGGGTCCTGGTGCTTGCCAGGCAAGCACCGAAACCACTGAACCACCACTCCAGCTCTCTATTTTTTATTTGAAACAGGGTCTTGCCAAATTACTTACAGCCTGGTTAAGTTGCTGAGGCTGGCTTTGACCTTGGATTCCTCCTGTCTCAGCCTCCCAAGTCACTGGGATTACAGGCATATGCCACTCTACCTGGCTTGTGTGTATATTTAAATATTTCAAGAATGATTTTCCTTTTTCTAAGAATTTTCTAAAAGGTAAATTATTTTTCCTCCAGGTATATGTCCTAAAGCTGAACAAAATGGAACTGTTACCATTTCATGCTGATGTGGAGATTGGCCAAATTATAGAAATCCCCATTGCAATGTATCATGTAGATAAGGAGACCAAACAGGCCATTCCATTCACAGACTGCTCTCATTTATCCTTGGATCTGAACATGGATAAGCAAGGAGTCTTTACGCCTCTTAAAGAAGGTAAAAGTGACCCTTTTTATTTTCTCCTTCCTGTCAGTCATCAATTCACAAAATACTAAATAGAATCCAAATTCATACAATTACTTTCTTTATAATACTTTTGTTTGTTCTATCAACTGCTTTGAAGTAGGTATTAGTCCATTTATAGCTGTAGAAACAAAGACAGAAATTAAATAAGAGTGGCTGGACAGTATCTGTTTTCAGCTTCTAGTAAGATTTTCTCTTTCCAGTGTCAAACTCTTTTCTTCTTTCTTTAATATTTCTTTCTTTTTTTAAGAGAGAGAGAGAGAGAATCAACCTTATTTATTTTTTCATCTGGCCTTTCTCTGGCACTTAGTTGTATATGTGGTGCTGGGGTTCAAACCTGGGTCCTCGCACGTGCTAGACAATCATTCCAACCGTTGAGCCACCGTTCCAGCCCTCTTATTTATTTCTAAGAGAAGTACAGTACCATTTAATGTCTATGTATTCTAAATTTATTCAAAAAGGAGAAAATATCGTTCTAATAAAAAGGGAACTAAGAATACTCTGTTCGTAAAGTTAGCATCCTTTCTTGGTACTAAGCATCATAGTTGATCCTTATCCCCATTTTTTTTAAGAGAGAATAATAGTGAGAGGGAGAGAAAGAATCAATTTTATTTAGATTCTCATAAGTGCCAAACCCGCTGAGCCACTGCTCCAGCCCCAATCCCCATTGATTTTTAGTCAATATGACAGCAGTAGAATCAAACATTACTCAGCATTTCCTATTTTCCAGGCTTTGTTCTGAATATTTTCATGTATTTTTTTTTAAGAGAGAGGGACAGTGAGAGACAGAAAAAGAAACAACTTTATTTAGTTTTTCACCTGGCCTTGTTGCTCCAACACTTAGTTGTGTATGTGGTGCTGGGGTTTGAACCCGGGTCCTTGTGCTTGCCAGGCAAGCGCTGAAACCTCTGAGCCACCGCTCCAGCCCCTACTTTCATGTATTAACTCATTTAATTCCAACAGTAGCTTTTTAAGGGTGGCATCAACTTGGACTTCTCCTTTGCTCATTGGTATGTAGTACAAATCACATCTCTCTCCTTTCCTCTGTTCTGCCAGTGTCTCCTCTAATCTTGAGGCTCTCATCTTTATGTAGGGTGCATCAATATCCTTCAACTGTTCTTGCTTGGATAATCATGGCTACCAGATAGACAGACCTTCATGAGGCTCAACTTCAATATTACTTTTTCTCTTTAAAAAATTTTAAAGGCTTCTCTTTACCAATGGAATAGGGCTGAGAGCCTTTTAGTTTAGTCTTCATAGCCCTCTACAGTATAACTCAGTCTGCTTTTCATGACTTTCCACTTTGGCATTACGTATGGTTCTAGCTAAATCAACTACTTTGGTTACATTTTCCCTCATGTCTCCCTCATATACTCATTCATGTCTCATTGATATTTCTTTGTTCAAACTCTTTTCTCAACTTGAGATACTTTAGTTATACCTTCTTTGATTAGAAATCATCTTCCTGTCTTCTAAGCCTCGATCATACTTAACACTTTCTGTATATCAGTAGTTGAACAAATTCAAAGCACATTAGTTTATTAACCCTTGCTTCCTGCATGGTTCATTAGGTTCAAATTATGCCTAATTCACAATTTGAACTATATTTACTTTAAAATGTGTGACTTTCCCATTTTATTTTATTTTTTTTAAGAGAGAAACAACTTTATTTAGTTTTCACATGGCCTTAGTTGCTCCAACACTTAGTTGTGTACGTGGTGCTGGGGTTTGAACCTGGTCCTCGTGCTTGACAGGCAAGCGCCGAAACCGCTGAGCCATCACTCCAGTCCTGACTTTCCCATTTTAAAAGCCAAACTAGACACCTTATTTGTGGAAGTTGTTTGAGCTATATACTGTTGATAAATACATCCTGTCAAATGTTGAGGGTGTGGGATTTCCACCCACTCTGCTGGGTGAAAACGTTGATTTGGCTGACGAGTAATATTTAGCTGTAAAATAAGTGTCTGGCATCTGCTATGATTTGTGTGTGATAGGTCCCAAAATCAAAATGTTACATCTATAATGAACAACCCTTTAACCCTTCTTGTTCTGAAGAAACGAAGGGTACTGATTTAGTATGGTGAGATGGGAGAGTCTTTTCAATTTTTGAAATTTGGAAAGCAGACAGCTTTACATTATAAGGTTGGAACAGCAGCACCATCCATAAAATATAAGCCAAAAATATGACTGTTAAAGAATTTCCTATATTGTTACTATTTGGTCTTAAGTTGATAGATGAATATTTGTTCCAGAGAAGGTGATAAGTATCTTTTCCCTCTTCCTTCATTAGAAAATTAGGTAATTAATGAATTCCTTGAACGGGAGCATCACCACTTATTAAAACATACATGGATAGAATAATCAGTTTTAAAAAAACACTTTCTGTTCATATTTTGGTAATACATGTATATGTTTATTCTTCCCTTCTAAACTATAAATGCCTTCAGATTGAGAGGTAAGGATCTTTGCTCACATTTGTATCTTCACTGTAGATCAAATTGTGTCTTACATGTATATATGTTTGTTAATGAAGAAACAGATTTTTATATCGTATATAAAGCCAGTAATATTTCTCAGTGGTAAAGTGCTTGCTTAGCAAGTGCAGGGCCCTGGGTTTAATCCCCAGTACCACAAAAGAAAAAAAAAAGATATAAAAATATTTGAACCTAGTGGTGAGATTTTTTTTGCTTCATTTTATTTTGAGACAGAGTCTTGCTCTGTTGCCCAGGCTGAACTCAAACTCCTTGGTTCAAGTGATCCTCATACCTCAGCCTCCCATGTAGCTGGGATTATAAATGTATGCCATCACACCCAGTTTTTTTGTTTTATTTTTGTTTGTGTGTATGGTGCTGGGGATTAAACCCAGGGCCTTGTGCTTGCTAGGTAAGTACAGTACCACTGAGCTACAACCCCAGTCCAAGATGGTATTTTTTTTTTTTTTAAAGAGAGAGGGACAGTGAGAGAGAACAGAGAAAGAGAGAAACAACTTTATTTAGTTTTTCACATGGCCTTCGTTGCTCCAACACTTAGTTGTGTACGTGGTGCTGGGGTTTGAACCCGGGTCCTCATGCTTGCCAGGCAAGCGCTGAAACCGCTGAGCCACCGCTCCAGCCCCAAGATGGTATTTTTAATGTGTTAGAATTCTCATATTTCTACAGCCTAATTTCTTGGAGAATTGACTACATATTATCCTACTGAAATCATGTTTTTTGATTCAAAGGTATTCAACGAGCTGGACCAATGTATTGTTCCAGTACACATATAGCAGCCAAATCTCTAGGCCATACTCTCGTAATAGTGAGTGTGACTGAATATGAAGAGTACTTGGAAAGCAGTGCCACATTTGCTGCTTATGAACCCTTAAAGGTGAGATATTTCACAGTAAGACACTATCGTTTCATTTCTTTTCACAGACCTGCCACTGTGCACTTAGGGGCTACCTAGTCATCTGTGTTCTCTAAGGACCATGATAATTTTCTGTGTTCTTATTTACCACTTTTTTTTCTGTATGTAGTGCCAAGATTAAACCCAGGGCCTGGCACATGGTAGGCAAGTGCTTTACCACTAAGTTGTATCCCAGCCCCACTATTTTTTTTTTTTTAAGAGAGAGGGACAGTGAGAGACAGAGAGAGAAAGAGAGAATTAGCTTTATTTTAGTTTTTCACATGGACTTTGTTGCTCCGAGTCTCTGTTGTGTATGTGGGTGCTGGGGTTTGAACCCGTGTACTTGCCCATGCCTGGCAAGCACCATAACCGCCGAGCCACTGCTCCAGCCCCACTATTTTGTTTTTTATCTAAACTCATCAGAGAATTTGCTCCCTCGTGCTTCTCCCTTATACTTCCTGAATTAAGATATTCAGGAACATGTTTAAGTTGCATCAGCAAATTTTAGGTATTCCTCCTAATTTTTTTCATTTTTACTAAGGTGTAAAATTTACACAGTAAATTACACTCAGTAGTAATCTTAAGATACTATTTGAATGTTTACATGTGCCTGTATCTTTGTAAACACCAAGACATAGAATATTAGCATACTCCCTTTTGAAGTACCCCGAAAGATTATTTTCTATCCTATGCAGGGAAGTCATTCAGTTGTCTTTCACCCTACATAGTTAGGGATTTTCCAGCACAGCATTTTTGTTCCTAAAGAAGTGATCCATTATAATGCGGATATCATAACGAGTGGTTCAAAATAAGAGTAGGTAGAGCCTCGCATGCTTTCTACATATTTGATTCCATCAGGAGCTTAAAATTGATGTTTGTAAATTCTTGCTGCTAGTTACTGACAAATCCTGACTCCATGGCTCTTGGAATAAGGGAAAAGTTAATACTAATGAAAGAAGCAAGGTACATTGTTAATTTTTAAAAGAAGTTTGGAGGTACAGCTGGTTAAAAAAAAAAAAGCAAAAGTAAGATATAAAAAAGATCCTTACACCAGGCCCTGTGGTGTACACCTGTAATCTTAGCTACTTGGAAATCTAAGACAGGATGATTGGAAGTTTGAGGCCAGTCTCAGCAATTTATCAACACCCTCTTTCAAAAATCAATCAATCGGGCTGGAGCGGTGGCTCAGCGGTTTCGGTGCTTGCCTGGCAAGCACGAGGACCCGGGTTCAAACCCCAGCACCACGTATACAACTAAGTGTTGGAGCAACTAAGGCCATGTGAAAAACTAAATAAAGTTGTTTCTCTCTTTCTCTGTCTCTCTCACTGTGCCTCTCTCTTTAAAAAAAAAAAAATGAATCAATCAATCAATAAAGGACTGGGATGTGGTTCAATGATAGAATGTCTCTAGGTTCAATCCCCAATACCAAGAAAACAAAAGAAGAAGAGAAAAGAAAAAAAGACAAAAAGATAACTTGTTCATTATAATTTGCATTTTAAATTAGCCTCATTGTACATTATGCAGTATATTTCTTTCTTTTTTAAAATTTTTTGGTACCAGGGAGTGAACCCAGGAGTGCTTAACCACTGAGCCATATCTCCAACCCTATTATTTTTTGTTGTGAGACAGGAGCTCCCTAAGTTGCTGAGGCTGTCTTTGAACTTGTGATTCTCTTCCTTCAGCATCTTGAATCACTGGGATTACAGGCATGCACCACCATGCCTGGCAGAAATATTTAATTGTAGTGATATTCTATAGTAAATTTGACTGACTAGTTTTGAAAAGAATAAAGTGTGGTTTGCTTACACTTTAAGAATATTGTTGGGGCTGGAGCAGTGGCTCAGTGGTTTCAGTGCTTGCCTGGCAAGCATGAGGACCTGAGTTCAAACCCCAGCACCACATACACGGCTAAGTGTTGGAGCAACGAAAGCCATGTGAAAAACGAAATAAAGTTGTTTCTCACTTTCTCTCTCTCACTGTCCCTCTCTCTTTAAAAAAAAAAAAAGAATATTGTTTCAACTCTCCACTTCATTTTATGATTTGGTCAGTGTTGTAGATACTTTGCACCATACAAAAATAATGTACTTCAAGAATCCTTTATTCTCCTAATTCCTCATCTGTAAGTGGGATACAACTCTGTGAACTGCAGTGAATAATACCGGTCTTCTCTACCTTTTTTTTTTTTTTAAGAGAGAGAAGGAGAGAGTGAGAGAGACAGAGAAAGAGAGAATCAATTTTATTTTTTTAATTTATTTTCATCTGGTTCTGGGTTCTCCAACACCCAGTTGTGAACCCAGGTCCTCCTGCATGCCAGGCAAGCACTATAACTGCTGAGCTACTGCTCCATCCCTGTCTTCTCTATCTTTTAGGTAACAAAGTTCTTTGAGAAAATGATGAAGTATATACTTGTATTATTTTTATGCTTTTAGGGCAGAAGTTTTTTTAATTATATAGTAAAATATTGACTTAAAATGCTTGTGCAGTTATTTAAACAATACCTTTTATGTGTACAGCCTTGTACTAAATCCTGCTGATGAAGATAAATTGTATAGAAAATTGGGTATAAGATATTCTTGCCTCTTGAGGAGTTTACCTAACTAGAGAATATAATAAGAATTATTAGGCTTATACATAACATTTGATACATTTAAATAGCATTTGGGATGAAAGTGTACAAATTAGTGGCAGAGATAAATACTATAAAGGTATAGAGGATGCCAAAATAGTTGTACTCTGAAATGACTAGACACAACACAAATTAACAGATAAGTCAACATATCAGTTACACTTGAAGCATAGATAGGATCTAGATTAGTACAGAGGTCGAGAAGTATTCCAAACAAGGGGCATGACATACGAGTGAAAAAATTCACTTAACTTGGGAATTAAATCTAACATAGTTTTTAGAATATTCAGATAAATAATATTTCACCCTAAAAAACACTCTAACAGGGCATGATAGGCATACCTGTAGTTCCAGCTACTTGGGAAGTTGAGGCAGGAGAGTCTCAACACCAGGAGTTTAAGACCAGCTTGGGCAACATAGTGAGACTCTGACTTAACAACAATAATAATAAAATGAATAAATTAGAGAAAAAATTTTAAGTGGTGAATTTCCTAACCAAGCAGGGATTAATTTCTTTAAATATCATCAGGCTCTAAACCCTGTGGAAGTGGCATTGGTGACATGGCAGTCTGTGAAGGAAATGGTATTTGAAGGGGGCCCTCGTCCATGGGTTTTGGAACCCTCCCGATTTTTTTTGGAGCTGAGCGTGGAGAAGACAGAAAAGATTGAAGTTACAGAAGTCCGGCTGCCAGCTAAGAGAAAACAGAATCAGTACATATACCGAGTCCTGTGCCTGGAGTTAGGGGAACAAGTAAGAAAACAGTCTTTTTTTTCCCTAATATATCTTTTCATATAATACTTCAACACCTTTGTACTACCAGCCATTCCTTTTCAGATTCTGATTGATGTAGTTTATGAAATAGAGAGGAAAATTCCCATTGTTGATTAAGGGCTCTTTTGTTTAAACAGTACTATCCTTTAAATGGAGCCAGCGGTTTCTGTTTGCTCATCTGAGAATTCTAACACATCACTGAACAATTAGAGATCTTTTTGTAGTCATGAATTTATTTCATTTTATTTTCACTTTATCACTATAATTAATTTCCCCATTGTCTAGAGCATATTTGGTTTCCAACCTTCAAAGAATTCAAGGAAAAGAAACTTTTTCACATTTTTAATTGGTGCATTATAATAGTGAGAGTCATTGTTACATATTCATACATGTATGCAATATAACAGTATAATTTGGCCAATATCCTTCCCCAGTATTTCCCCTTTCCCTTCCCTCCTCTCTCCCTCTGGTACCTTTCCTGTACTATACTGATCTCCTTCATTTTTCATGAGGCACTCCCTACCCCTGCTTTCTTTTTGTTTTTCCTGTCTAGCTTCCATATACGAGAGAAAATAAACAGCTCTTAACTTTGCATATGGCTTATTTCATGTAAGGTAATATTCTCAAGTTCCATCCATTTTCTGCAAATGACATAATTTCATTCTTCTTTGAGGCTGAATAAAACTCCATTGTGCATATATACCACATTTTCTTTCTCCATTCATCCAAAGATGGATACCTAGGCTGGTTCCATAGTTCAGCTATTGTGAATTGTGCTGCTATAAACATGGGTGTGCTTGTATTGCTATAGTATATTGACTTTACAACTTTAGGATAAATACCAAGAGCTGGGTCATATGGTGGTTCTATTCCTATTCTGAGAAATCTGTGTAGTGATTAAGGAAGAAAAACGTTAAAGTGTCAACTGCATTAGTAATTTTGAAGAAACAGATCTGTACTGATAAGAGTGTTTTTCCCTCTATTACTCTAGCAGTTGAATTAGTTTTGTTTTGCTTTGTTTTTTGGTACTGGGGATTGAACCCAAGGCCCTTTACCATTGAGCCACATCCCCAGTCCTTTTTATTTTTTATTTTTAAACAGGATCTCACTGAGTTGCTTAGGACCTCACTAAATTGCTGAGGCTGGACGCAAGTTTGAAATCCTTCTGCCTCAACCTCCTATGTCGCTGAGATTATAGGCACACACCCCTTGCTATTGTTTTTTGTTTGTTTGTTTGTTTGTTTGTTTTTAAGAGAAGGACAGTGAGAGAGAGAGAGAGAGAGAATCGACTTTATTTAGTTTTTCATCTGGTCTTCATTGCTCTGACACTTAGTTGTGTATGTGGTGCTGGGGTTTGAACCCAGGTCCTTGAACATGCCAGGTGAACGCAATACCACTGAGCTACTGCTCCAGCCCCTATTTTTAATATTTTGAGGAACCACCATGCTGGTTTTCACAGCGATTGAAACCAGTTTACATTCCTAACAACACTGCACAGGAGTTCCCGTTTCTCCACATCCTTGACAACACTTTCTGTTTTTTGGTAATGGTCATCTTAAAGGATGTGAGGTAGTATCTCATTGTGATTTTGATTTGCATATACCCATTAATTAGTGTGATGTTGAACATTTTTTCATGTGCTTATTGACCATTTCTCTATCATCTATGGGTAAACATCCAAATCTTTTGCCTATTTTTGAAATGGGTTGTTTTGTTGACAAGTTTAAGAGTTCTCTATGTAATTTGGATATTAATTGCTTATCATATAAATGACTTTCTACTTTTTCCTCCCATTCTATGGATTGACTTTTTATTCTGTTGACACTATCTGTTAATGTACAAGTTTTTAAATTTTTTATGAAGTTCAATTTGTCTGTTTTTTCTTTTGTTGTCTGTATTTTAGTATCATATTCAAGAAAGTATTGCCTGATACAGTACTGTCAAGCTTTTGCCCTACATTTTATTTTAAAAGTTTTATAGTTTTAAGTCTTACATTTATTTATTTATTTTTAAGTCTTACATTTAGCTCTTTATTTATTTACTTATTTTTAAATAGAAACAGAGAATCAATTTTATTTAGTTTTTCATGTGGCTTTCATAGCTCTGACACTTCTTTGTGGATATGATGTTGGGGTTGGAATCCGCATCTTCATGCATGCCAGGCAAGCACCACTGCTCCAACATGTGTATTTAGGTCTTTAAAACATTTTGAATTAATTTTTGTGTATGGTGTTTGGTAAAGGCCCACCTTTGGGTTTTTGAATGTGGATATCCAGTTTTCCTTACAGTATTTATTTAAAAGCCTGCCCTGCCATTGAATGGGCTTGGTACCCTTGTAAAAAAATTATTTGACCATATATGCAAAGATTTTTCATGAATTTTCTATTCCATTGATATATAATATATGTTTGCCTTATTGTTCATACCACACATTTTGATTAGTGTAACTTTGTAGTAAGTTTTAAAATCAGGAAGTATAAGTTCCCTAGTTTTGTTCTTTTTCAAGATTGTTCTGGTTATTTGGGAATTTTTGAGATTCCATGAATTTTACCATCACTATACAAAAATTATCATTGTGACTTTCTGGGGGGGGTTAGGGAGCACTGGGGATTGAACCCAGGGGTGCTCTACCACTGAGCTACATGCGTACACCTTTTTATTTTGAGACAGGGTCTAAGTTGTCCAGGCTGCCTTGAACATACAATTCTGATGCTTCAGCCTCATGAATCATTGGGCTTTTGATAGGGATTCTACTGAATCTGTAGATCATCTTGGGTAGCATTGACATCTTAGCAACATTGTCTTCCATTCAGCGAACATGTGATTTGTTTCTATTTATTAATATTTTCTTTAACTTTGGGCTGGAGTGGTGGCTCTGTGGTTATGGTGCTTGCCTGGCATGTGCAAGTACGCGAGTCCAAACCCCAGCACCATGTACATAACGAAGTGTCGGAGCAACAAGAGCCACATGGAAAACTAAGTAAAAATTGATTGTGTGTGTGTCTCTCTCTCACTGCCCCTCTCTTTTTAAAAATAAATATTTTGTTTAACTTCTTTTAAAAATGTTTTGTGTGTTTTGAGGGGGCTGGAGCAGTGGTGTAGTGGTTACAGCACTTGCCTGGCATGCGCAAGGACATGGGTTCAAACCCTAACACCACATACAGTGAAGTGTCAGAGCCACAAAAGCCACATGAAAAACTGAAAAAAATTGATTCTCTCTCTCTCTCTTTCTCTCACTGTCCCTCTCTCTTAAAAAAAAAATCATGATATTTTGTAGTTTTCGTTGTACAGGTCTTTCACCTCTTTGGCTAAGCTAATTCATAAGTATTTTATTCTTCTTAAAGCTATTGTAAATGGAACTGCTTTCATAATTTCCTTTTCAATCTGTTCATTATTAGTACATAGAAATGTAACTGATTTTTGTAAGTTGATTATAAAACAATAATGAATGAAAGTGGCAAAAGTGGCCGGAAGAAGTGGCCGAGTGGCTGAGGCAGAAGGATTGCATGTTCAAAGCCAGTCTCAGCAACTTAGCAAGGCCTAAGCCACTTAGTGAGACCCTGCCTCAAAATAAAAATTTTCAAAAAACATGAAAAAAGTGCTGCAGATATGGCCCAGTGGCTAAGTGCCCCTAAGTTCAATACCCAGTACCAAAATAAATAAATAAAAGTGGCAGAATTAGGGGCCAGGGCAGTGGCTCAGCAGTTACAGCACTTCCCTGGCCTGCAAGAGGACTTGGTTCGAACCCCAACACAACATACACCAAGAAGTGTCATAGCAACGAAAGCCACATGAAAAAATAAGTAAAATTGATTTTCTCTTTTTCTCTCACCATCCTTCTCTCTCTCTTTCTTAAAAAAAAAGTGTATATCTTTGCCTTATGCTTGAGCATAAGGAAAAACTTTCAGTCTTACCACTGAACATGACATTCATTAGCTATGGGTTTTTCAACATAAAACTTGTATTACATTGAGGAACTTTTCTTTTTTTTTTTCCTGGTTTACTGAGTGAGTTATTAGTAATTTCAAGGATTAATTAATCCCCATTTGAAGCACTCTAATTTCTTTTGTTTTCAACACTGTTATTCTTTATTACTTCCACTTAAGATGAATTGTAAAACAAATTATTTTTTCCATTTTTTACCAACTGGTAACAGAAATTTGTTGGAGGAAAAGACTGAGCTAATTGATCAAAGTTTGATTTTTTTAATTTGTAAATTTGCTTTATTTCATGTGAATAAAAATCTTTTTATTTGTTAGAAGAAACAAACCTTCATTTATTAGAATAGTTATATAAGCATGTTTGCAACAAAATAAATCATTATTCATGAAGGCACAGGAAAAAGTAATGCAGAGATTTAAGACTATTTCTCTTCAATCTCAATATCAAAAGCAGGGCTGTTCTCATTGGTCTAATTATTGCTCTCTTGATTATATTATTTTTTAAAGAGAGAAGGACAGTGAGAGAGAGAGACAGACAGAGAGAATCCATTTCTATTGAGTTTTTCACATGGCTTTCATTGCTCTGACACTTTGTTGCGTAGGTGGGTGCTGGGGTTTGAACCCGGGCCCTTGCGCATGCGGGGCAAGCGCCATAACCGCTGAGCCACCACTTCAACCCTTGATTATATTATCTTAAGAAATTAGATGCTGTAAAGTGTCTGACCAAAGTTCGATTTTTTTTAAAGTTTCATTTATTTTCAAATTTTCATGATACCTTTAATGCCTCATAGAACAGATGATTAATAACTATCATATCCTTAAGGAATTTGCGTGATTACAGTGTCCAAATGAAGTCTCTATAATGGAGTGTTATTAATCTGACACATTTAGATTGGCGCACTGACATCAAGTGTCTACCCATAATTACCTCTTGTGCTGATATTTCTTTCAAGGTTCTCACATTCCGAATTGGAAATCACCCAGGAGTCCTGAACCCTTGTCCAGCTGTGGAAGTTGTACAGGTGCGCTTTATATGTGCCCACCCTGCCAGTATGTCGGTGACACCAGTATACAAGGTGCCAGCTGGTGCCCAGCCATGTCCTCTGCCTCAGCACAACAAACAACTGGTAAGCACCGAACGTTTCCCAGTAGGCATTCTTGTTTCCCATGCTTTGGAGTTAGGATCTGAAATATAGCTTTCGTCTCATTTTATTTGTTACTCATTTTCTGGTAGCGTCTGAAAAGTGAATAAACTGAGTTAGAATTGACTAAACTTCCTGACATGACTTTGCTTGCTGCATTTAAGTACACTGCCAGCTTGTGTTTATGGCAATAGACAACAGAGATCTCTCCAAATAACTTCCAGATGGTTTTGCTAATACCCCTCCATAATAAAATCTTTTAGCATTACTTTTTTTAAAGAGAGAGAGGGAGGGAGAATTAGTTTTATTTATTTTTTCATCTGTTTTTTTGTTTTCTGACACTTGGTTGTTTATGTGGTGCTGGGGTTTGAACCTGGGTCTTTGTGAATGCCAGGCAGGAGCTCTACTACTGAGCTACTGCTCCAGCCCCTCTTTTAGGATTATTAATAAGTAATAATTTTAATATGTAATTACTTATTAAAATTTACTTCCAAACATATGAAGAATAATAATAAGCAGTAATATAGCTATTATGTAGGTAGCAGGGAATGAGGAATAAATTAATTATCTAATAACCTAGGAACTAGAACATTGGACCATATAATAAATGAGGCTGACTATAATTCCAAGCATGGGAGAAGAGACATCGTTACTTACCTTATGCAGAACAGAACAATCTACTACTTTTTCCCATTTTACAGATGAGGAAACTGAGAGTGTTAGTCAGCTTTTCATTTCTGTACAACAGATACCTGACAAGAACAACTTAGGTTCAAGGTTTCAGAGGTACCATCCAGGTCAACTGACTCCATCACTCTGGGCCCAAGGCAAGGCAGAGCATTTTGGGATGGCAGAGGAGAGCTGTTCCACTCATGGCAGCCCAAAAGCAGAGAGAGAGAGAGGGAGAGAGGAGATGGGATCTCAGGGAAGGTGAACCTTCCAGGGCATATGGCCGCTGACCATCTTTTTCCTCTAGCCACGCCCCACCTGCCTACAGTTAACAACCAGTTAGTCCAGTCAAACTAGGGTAGACTGTTTAGGTTGCAGCTCTCATAGTTTAATCATTCACCTCTGAATATTTCTGCATTGACACAGGAGCTTTTAGAGGACATCTCATATCTATACCATAACACTGAGGTTTTGGGAAGTTTCCAGAACTCATCAGCTAGAAAGTACTACATTGCATCTGACTCCAAACATGTTATTAATTTTGTTATACTGCCTTATATTATTAAAGGGTATGAGATGTTACAATTTGAGAACCCAGATTTTTTTCCAGAATAAAAATCTACACTATTATCTTAATTTTATGCTTGCTTAGCATGTGTGAGGTCCTGGGTTCTATCCCCAGAACTATAGAAGCAAGCAAGTAAATGAAAAAATTAAGAGCACTCGAACTGAGTAGAACAAAGCTTCTCCCTGCACCATCTTCTCATTCACTGTCGGCTTCTTTCAAAGAATTCAAAGTTCAGAAAAGTTCCAAGAAAAACACTTTTTCTGTGAATCATTTAAGAGTTAGAGGAGGGGCTGGAGCAGTGGCTTGATGGTTACAGCACTTGCCTGGCACCACATACTCAGCAAAGTCTCAGAGCAACGAAGGCCACATGAGAAACTAAATAAAATGGATTCTCTCTTTCTCTCTCTCTCTCTCACTGACCCTCTCCCTTAAAAAAAAAAAATTAGAGGAATGGGCTGGAGCAATGGCTCAGCGGTTCCAGCGCTTGCCTGGCACGTGCCAGTACACAAGTTCAAACACCAGCACCAGGTACACAACAAAGTGTTGGAGCAACAAAGGCCACATGAGAAATTAAATAAAATGGATTCTCTCTCTCTCTCTCTCTCTCTCTCTCTCACACACACTGTTCCTATCTCTTTAAAAAAAAAAAATACATTTTTTAAAAAAAGAGAGGAGAGGAATTGAAGTGGTGGCTCAGTGGTTTTGGCACTTGTTGGCATGTGCAAGGACCCAGGTTCAAACTGTAGCATCACATACACAACTAAGTGTCAGAGCAACAAAAAAAAACAGATGAAAAACTGATAAGTAAAATTGATTCTCTTTTTCACTCTCTCTCACTGTCCCTCTCTCAAGGAAAAAAAAATCTCTTAAGAGTTAGAGACATATTCTCTATCACCCTGCCCACAGTTTGTTTTTATACTTGAGATATAATTCATAAGTCGTATAGTTCCACCTCTTGAAGTATACAAGTTAAAGTTATGCAACACCATCACACTATCTTACTCCGGATCTTGTTATTCACGGTACTGGGGATTCAACCCATGGCTTGTACATGCTGTGCAAACACTCTACCATGGAGCTGCATCGCCAGCCCTTTTTATTTTATTTTGAGACAGGTTCTCACTGAATTGCCCAGACTGGCCTCAAACATGTGATGTTCCTTCTTCAATCTCCTGAGTAGCTGGTATTACAGGCATGCACCATGCCTGCTTTCCAGATAATTTTCATTTTCCCCTAAAGAAGCTTCATACCACTCAGCAGTTAACTTCCATTTCCTCCTTCTAACTGCTGGCAGCTACTAATATACTAATATATTTATCTCTATGGATTTGCCCGTTTAGACATTTCACATAAATCATATAATGTGTGTCTTTTGTAAAAGCTTAGCTTCTTTCACTTAGCATGTTTTCAAGGTTCATCCATACTGTAGCATTTATCAATATTATAGTCTTTTTGTGCCCAAATAGTATTCCATTGCAAAGAAATACTACATTTTGATTATTCATTTTTTTGAGAGAGAGGGACAGTGAGAAACAGACAGAGAGAGAGAGAGAGAGAGAGAGAGAGAGAATCAATTTTATTTCATTTTTCATCTGGCCTTTGTTTCTCTGACACTCAATTGTGTATGTGGTACTGAGTTTTGAACCTGGGTCCTTGTTCATGCCAGGCAAGTGCTGTAACTACTGAGCCACAGCTGCAGCCCCTTGCTTATTCATTTATCTATTGAATGGATGTGTTGTTTCTATTTTGGGACTACCAAAATAATGCTTCCATGAATATTCATATGTAAGTTTTCATTTCTTTTGAGCATATGTCTGGATTGGAATTGTTGAGTCATATGTTAAGTCTCTGTTTAGCCTTTTGAAAAGCTGCCAACTGTTTTGCAAAGTGACTCATTATTTTACATTGCTAGGTGAGGTGCAATCTCTCCCCATATCCTCACCAACACTTGTTATTGCTTGTCATTTTGATTATAGCATTCCTAGAGGGTATGAAGTGCTAGCTCATTGTGATTTTTATTTGCATTCCCCAGTGACTAATTAGATTATGTATCTTTCCTTGTGCTCGTTGACCATTTGTATATCTTCTTTGAAAAAATGTGTATTAATATCTTTTGCCAGCATTTCCCGCCTTGTACTGAGGTTCTAACCCAGGGCCTGCTTGCACATTCTACTCAAGCACTCTACCGCTCAATGCTACATCTCCATTCACTTAACCACTTGCACCTCATCCCAGTCTAGTTACGTTTTTTATTTTGAGACAGTCTTGCTAAGTTGCTAAGGGCCTTGCTAAGTTGCTGAGGCTGCCTTTGAACTTGCAATCTTCCTGCCTCAGCCTCTTGAGCCGCTGGGATTATAGGTATGCACCACCACACCTGGCCTTGTGACAGTTTTTTAACTGAGTTGTCTTTTTATTCTTTTTTAAAAGTCCTTCATTTGATATATTCTAGAAAGAACTCTCTTTATAAACTTAATCTGCACTGGAAAGCAGAGTGGAGAATCCTCAAAAAATTAGAGATGGACCCACCATACGATCCAGCAATCCCTCTTTTGTGTGTTTTCCCAGAGGAGTTAGAATCAGCACATTACAGTGACAAAATCTATGTTCATACCAGCTCGGTTTGCAGTTGGGCAGTAGTTTCTTAGATACGACACCAAAAGTATAAGCAACACAAAGACAGAAATTAATTGGACAAACTAAAAACTTCTGGCCTCAAAAAAATGCCACCAAGAAAATGAAAGAAACCCCACAAAACAAGAGAAAAATTTTGCAGATTGTTTTTTTAAATATATTTTATTAAGAAATTGAGGGGCTGGAGTGGTGGCTCAGCGGTTTCAGCACCAGGACCCAGGTTGAAACCCCAGCACCACGTACACAACTAAGTGTTGGAGCAACTAAGGCCATGTGAAAAACTAAATAAAGTTATTTCTCTTTTTCTCTGTCTCTCTCACTGTCCCTCTCTCTTTAAAAAAAAAGAAAGAAAGAAATTGAGTTATTGTGCAATCATAAATGCTTTTTTTTTTTTTTTAAAGAGAGAGGGACAGTGAGAGAAAGAAAGACAGAATCGGTTTTATTTAGTTTTTCATGGACTTTCATTGCTCAGACACTTCATTGTATACCTGGTGCTGGGGTTTGAACCCACATACTCACGCATGCAAGGCAAGCGCTGTAATCACTGAGCCACCGCTCCAGCCCCCTCATAAATGCATTTAAAGTAACAATATGATATGCATATACACTTAAACCAGAATTACCCCCCCATCCCTCCTATTCTCCCTTTCTCTCCACTCCCCTGCCTACTCTACCCCCCCACTACTTATCTATAATTGCCCCAGATTATGTGTTGCTTTGCCTTTGTTGGTTCTAATTCATGCGATTGACTACCTTTCACACAGGCCAGGGTTTAGCTCCAGCCTCCACAAATGAGTGAAAACATTCAACCTTTGACTCTCTGGGTTTGGCTAACTTTGCTCAAACTTCCATTGCCATCCATTTCCCTTCAAAGGCTGCAATTTCATTGTTTCTAATTGCTGACATGAGAATTTATTTCTGAACTCTGAAATTTGTGCCATTAATCTTTTTTGTGTGTGATGGAGATTTAACCCAGGGATGCTTTACCACTGAGCTACATCCCCAGTCCTTTTTTGATTTTGAGGTAGTTGCTTGCTAAATTGCTGTGGCTTGCCTTCAACTTGCAATCTTCCTGCCTCAGCCTCCCAAGTTTCTGGGATTATAAGAAAGCACCACTTTTTTTTTTTTCAGATGAATATGGAGTTACAATTGAGGGGGAAACATTGTCAAACAATCAAGAACAAATGTATATATACATAGTTATCCAAGGCTAATGCCATGTCATGGATGCCCCACTTGGGTTCCCCATGTTTCTGTTTCCCCCAGAAGACCCTCTGAGTTAAATGGATATCTCGTGGAGGGCAGAGATCTCCTTCTGAGATGTTTCTCCCATATTCCCACCCTCCAGTCTCCTAGATATCCTTCCTAAGCCCTCCCCCCACCCTGTCCCCCACCCTACGCCTCCAGATATCCTAGGCAATCATCCCCATTTGCGTAAAGATTCATACAATTTGAAGTTATTATTAGCTTAGTCATCTAACATACTGTTTCCTGATGTATTCTGGCTTCCACAGATGAGAGAAACCATTTGGCCCTTGAGTCTCTGAGATTGGGATACTTCACTTAGCATAATTCTTTCCATCTCCATCCATTTGATGTCAAAAGCCGTAATATTGTCTTCTCTAATGACTGAGTAGAACTCCATTGTATATATGTACCAAAGTTTTTTTTTACCCATTTGTCAAGTGAGGGGCATCTGGGTTGGTTCCATAGTCTAGCAATAGTAAATTGAGCTGCTATAAACATTGTTGAAGCCACATCTCTATAATATGCTGATTCTAACTCTTTGGGAAAATACCCAGGAGTGGGATAGCTGGGTCATAAGGTGGTTCCATCCTTAATTTTTTGAGGATTCTCCACACTGCTTTCCAGAGTGGCTGAACCAGTTTGCAGTCCCACCAGCAGTGGAAAGCACCACTTTTTTGTTCTTTTTGATGCTATCATAAATAAAATTATTTCCTTAATTTCATTTGCAGATCGTTCATTGCTAATAATTGAGATGGGTGCAGTGGAACATGCCTATAATCCCAGGTACTCAGGAGGCTGAGTAAGGAGGATTACAAGCTTAAGGCCAGCCTCAGTAATTTAGCAAGATTCTCAGCAACTTAGCAAGATTCTGTCTCAAAATAAAAAACAAAAAGGACTAGAGATGTAAATCAATGGTACAGCACCTCAGTATTCAATCCCCATTACCAAAAAAGAAAGAAAAAGAGTACAGAAACCCCCCAGCACCACGTACACAACTAAGTGTTGGAGCAATGAAGGCCATGTAAAAAACTCAATAAAGTTGTTTCTCTCTTTCTCTGTCTCTCTCACTGTCCCTCTCTCTTTAAAAATAAATAAATATTTGTAGAAGGATTAAAATTTTAAAAAAGAGTACAGAAACAACTATATTTTACATATTGATCTTATATCTGCAATGTTGTACTCAGTTATTAGTTCCTTAGATTTTTAATGGATTCCTTGGGGTTTCTATATACAAAATCATGTCATCTGAAAATAGAAATAGTAATACTTCTTCCTCTCTAATCTGGATGCCTTGGGGCTGGAGAGGTTGCTTGGCGGTTGCGGTGCTTGTCTGGCATGCCCAGGTAAGAGGGTTCAAACCCCAGCACCCACATACATAATAACTAAGTGTACACAATTAAGTGTCGGAGCAACGAAGGCCATGTTAAAAACTCAATAAAAATTGATTCTCTCTGTCTCTCTCTCTCACGGTCCTTCTCTCTTTTAAAAAAAAAATCAGAGAAAGGTATACAGGGAAGGAAAAAAGAGGGGAAACAAATCAGGGATGGAAAGAAGGAAGGGTGGATGGAGAAGTGGAGACATAGAATTAGAAATTTGTCTTTTTGTAACCCTATTGTAATGATTGATCCTAGCAAAGGTCATCAGTGACTATTAAAATCAGTAAGTGAAAGTTATTGGGAAATAGGATATTCTTAATTTCTCAAAGTATCATCCCAAAGAGGGGAAACTGCACTTTTATATTATTAGAGAGATCTCTAGTGGCAAATACCACCTTCAGCAGATGGTCAAATTTGTTATTACTAATAGAATAATAGCACGACACTGTGTGTGGTGGCGTGTTAGTGAACGTTTAACACAGTCTTCAAAAATCCCAATAAAACTGCGGGGGCTGGGGCTGGAGTGATGGCTCGGCAGTTATGGCACTTGCCCGGCATGTGTAAGTACACAAGTTCAAACCCCAGCACCACGTACGTAACCAAGTGTCAGAGGAATGAAAGTCACATGAAAAACTAAATTTAAAAAAAAATTACTTAAAAAAAATGAGGGGGTAGGTGAGCACAGTGGCACATGCCTGTAATCTCAGCAACTTGGAAGGCTGAGAAAGGAGAATCACTAGTTCAAAGCCAGCCTCAGTAACTTAGCAAGGCCCTAAGCAACTTGGCGAGACTCTGTCTCAAAATAAAAAATAAAAAGGACTGAGGATGTGATCAGTGGTTAAGCAGCCCTGGGTTTGATTTCTTTTTTTCTTTTTTTTTTTTAAAGAGAGGATAGTGGGGGGAGAGAGAGAGCAAGAGAGAGAGAGAAAGAGAGAATCAATTTTTATTGAGTTTTTCACATGGCTTTCGTTGCTCTGACAGTTGTGTACGTGGTGCTGGGGTTCGAACTCGTGTACTTGTGCATGCTGGGCAAGCACCCTAACCACCAAGCCACCGCTCCAGCCCCTGGGTTTGATTTCTGATACAAAAAAAAAAAAAAAAAATGACATCATCATTCTCAAAGTTGTAAAGAGTTGCTAACAATTAGCTTGCTGTGGGCAAGCTCCAGTGTTAACACTGAATACTGACTGTACTTCATGGCATAATGTAATAAGTATAAATCCACATATGAGGTGATTTTGTAAAATAACTATAGTTTTTTCCTCTTGTGCTTGGAACAGAACCCAGAGCCTCACACATGCTAGGCATGTATTCTACCACTGAACTCAACCCCCAGCCATAAAATTTAATCTGAACATAATCATGAGGAAACAGGCAAAGAAATTCAAAACATGGGACAGTCAACAAAAAACTGAACTGGACTCTGTAGAATTAATTGCCAGGGCCTGGAGCAGTGGTTACAGTGCTTGCTTGGCATGTGCAAGTACACGAGTTTAAACCCCAGCACCATGTACACGACTGTTAGAGCAACGAAAGCCATGTGAAAAACTCAATAAAGATTAATTCTGTCTCTCTCTCTCTCACTGTCCCTCTCTTAAAAAAAAAAAAAAAAAGAAAAAGAAAAAGAAAAAAATTTCATTGCCATGAAAAGGGAGGGGAGGATGTATCTTTTATACATTAAAAAAAAAAAACTTAAGAGATACACAACTAGATATGGGGATATAGTTCATTGGTAGAGTGTTTCCCAACTAGCATGTGCCAGGCCCTATGTTCAGTGCCCAGCACCAGAAAAAAAAAAGAGAGAGAGAAACAACCAAATACAATACATATGCCTTGATTAATTTCTAGATCAAAACTAAAAAAGCAGATAAAATAGACATTTTGAGAAATTGAAATATTAACTATAAAGTTGATGATGTTGAATTAATGTTAATATTCTTGCATGTGATAATATTTTTTTCTCTTACATAGCAGAATGTTTTCATTCTTAGGAAATGCATACTGAAATATTTAGGGATAAAATGCCACAATGCTCACATTATTCAGAAAACAAACAAAACAGCCCTCTTCCCCATACATGGCAGGTATGAAAGGAGAGGGAGAGGAAAAGAAAGTAATATAATTAAATGTTAAGAATTGGTTAATCTGGGGCTGGAGCGGTGGCTCAGTGGCTTTGGCGCTTGTCTGGCAAGCACAAGGACCCGGGTTCAAACCCCAGCACCACATACACAACTAAGTATTGGAGCAACTAAGGCCATGTGAAAAACTAAATAAAGTTGTTTCTCTCTTTCTCTGTCTCTCTCACTGTCCCTCTCTCTTAAAAAAAAAAAAAAAAGAATTGGTTAATCTGAGACTGGAGTGGTAGCTCAGCGGTTGGAGCACTTGCCTGGCATGCACAGGGACCTGGGTTTAAATCCCAGCACCACATACACAACTAAGTGTTAGAGAAACAAAAACCAGATTAAAAAATAAATAAAATTGATTCTGTCTTTGAAAAGAAAAGAATTGGTTAATCAAGCTTGGTGCATTGGTGCATGCCTGTAATCCCAGCGACTTGGGAGGCTAAGGTAGGAAGATCACAAGTTTGAGACCAGCCTGAGCAACTTAATGAGACCCTGTCTCAAAAAAAAAAAAAAATTCCAGAGGGGGTTGGCTACTGGAGCAGTGGCTCAGTGGTATCATACTTGCCTGGCATGCATGAGGACTCAGGTTCAAACCCCAGCACCACATACATACATCTAAGTGTCGGAGCAATGAAAACCCAGATGGAAAACTAAATAAAATTGACTCTTTCTCTTTCTCTCCCTCTCTCTCTCTCTCTCTCTCCCTCTCTCTCTCTTCCTCCCTCCTTCTCTCTTTAAAAAAAAGAAAAGTTTTGTGAATGAGACTTAGTGGTAGAGCATCCCTGGGTTCAATCATAGTACCAAAAAAAAAAAAAAAAGAATTGGTGAATCTAGGTGAACTTTATATAGATAATCATTATACTATTCTTTCAAAGTACCTGTAGATTTGCAATTTTTCGAAGTAGAAAGATGAGGACCTGGGATACAACTAAGTGAAAAGTGCTTACCTAATATGTGCAAGGCCCTAGCTTTACTCCCTAGCACCACCAAAAAAAAAAAAAAAGTAGAAAGATAAGAGAAAACATGATCCCTTGCTTCGAGGGTATCTTACCACCTCTTAGACTATTGATTTTTGTTTTGTTTTCTCATTTTTTAAATTTTAACGCAGATTCCTGTATCAAGCCTGAGGGACACAGTCCTGGAATTGGCAGTGTTTGATCAACACAGGAGAAAGTTTGATAATTTCAGTTCCCTAATGCTAGAATGGAAATCTTCCAATGAAACACTAGCCCACTTTGAAGATTCTAAGTCAATGGAGATGGTAGCCAAAGACGATGGCAGTGGGCAGACCCGGTTACATGGTATTGTAAACATTTATGAATCCTTTATTATGCTTTACCTGCTAAACGGTTCACACTAAGTATTTCCTTACAGGTGAGGTGTTTATTTTGGATTTTATTATGTATCATCTTTCGTCTTTGTGTTGTTTTTAGAAAACCTACAGGTTGATTTTCTTGTGTACAAAGCTGGGGTCTAGGGCCTAATATTTTTCATAAGGAGATAAAAATTAAATTAATTCTAAAATGTGTTGATTGCTTATCATTTGCCTAACATTATGGAAATATTATTCATTTATTAGCAAATATTAATTGAACAGCTACCAGGTGTAGAGCCCTCTGCTAGGCACTAGAGCTATAATGGTGAATGAGGCAGTCTTGGACACTGCCCTTACAGACATAGTCTAGTGGGGAAGCTAAGACTTTAAATATTATAATACTGTTAGGGACTTTGAAGGACATAGAGCTTTAAGATCTAATATACTAAGGGACCTGGCCTACTTTAAACAGAGAAGCCTACCTTGAGAAACCAGTTGTTTCCCTGAGACCTGAAATGGGTGATAGGAAGAAGAAATATGAAGAATGAGGGGAAGAAGGCAAGAGAGACAGACATAGAGAAGGGGTGGAGGCGTTGGATGAGGTTGAGAGAGGGTAGCAAGCCCTCATGTGCTAGCGTCATCAATTCTCTGTATGTAGCACATTTGTTGTGGCTCCATCACTAAAGCAAGTCTTCTGGCCAAAACCTGAGTCAAGGTGGGTAAGAACCGCGCAAGGGCACGAATAACAACAGATGTGAATCACTGCGGCTCATTAATGTTACAAACTACCACAAACAAATCCCAAAGATTAAGAAGAAAGTGGTACGAAGGGTAGCTTTTAGGTTTTTGGCATGGGCATTCAAGTGGATGGTAGAACCTTTCGGTGGCATAGGGAAAATAAGAAATTGGATTTAACCCATTGCCTTCCCACAAGGAGCTTATACCCAAACTTACACAAGAAGTTAGCTAAGAACTTAGCTAGAAAACATGTCAACATAATACTAAGAGCAGTGGCATGATACAGTTAGTGTGAAAAGTGGGAGAGAAGAGAGAGATATTCCGTTTATATCCTCTGCTAAAATCAATCACAAGTACCATTAGTGTGATCTTTTAAATAGTTTTGGTTTCATCCCTTTCTTTCCAGCTCCATCAGTAATAATATCTTCATCACTTCTATCCTGTGTTATCACAGCAGCCTCCTAGCATCTCATTATGTCTCTACTATTCTCTAGGCTATCCTGCACACTAATATCCAGACTGATCTTCTGAAATTCAAACTCAAATGTCTCTCTTAACCTTTCTGGGGGGTTGCTATTTACTATACTCTCTGGACCACAGAGAGTATAGGGCACTACACTAAGTCTTTTATATACATTTTTTCAAGTAATCCTCTCATGTAGACCATTACAAAGTAGCATTATTATCCCTGTTTTGTTAATTCACTCTCTTATCAGACATTTATTTACCTTTTACTTATTGGACCATTTTAGGACCTAAGATTACAATGGTAAATAGGTGAATCAGTAGCCTCTATAACATCAGAGCCCATACTTTTTTTTTTTTTAAGAGAGAGGGACAAGGGCTGGAGCAGTGGCTCAGCGGTATTGCACTTGCCTGGCATGCACAAGTACACAGGGGGCAAGTACACGGGTTCAAACCCCAGCATCATATACACAACCAAGTGTTGGAGCAACCAAAGCCATATGAACAATTAAATAAAGTTGATTCTCTCTTTCTCTCTCTCTTTCTCACTGTCCCTCTCTCTCTTTAAAAAAAAATTTAAAAAGAGAGTCAATTTTACTTAGTTTTTCATGTGGCCTTCATTGCTCCAACACTTCATTGTGTAAATGGTGCTGGGGTTCGAACCCATATCCTTGTGCATGCCAGGCAAACCGCTGAGCCACCGCTCCAGCCCAATAATCTTTGTTTTTAAAGAAACCCAGGTTAGTGAAGCACAGTACCTGCTGAGCCACTGCACCATGCAAGCAAAATAACCACTGAGCCACCATTCCAGCCCAAAGCCCATACTCTTTTTTTTGAAGGGCTGAGAACTGAACTCGGGGACTTGCGCATGCTAGGCAAGCAAGTGCTCTGTCACTGAGCTAAATCCCCAACCCCCCAAAGCCCATACTCTTAACTACTGACTGTACTACACTATGTTGTCTCTGGGACTTCCTATATCTTTCAGGATAAAATTCAAATGCTATAGCTTAACACACCAATCCCTACTTATTTTTGGCTTCAACTTTTGCTGCCCACACAACCCTACATTTTCTCACACTCAATTATAGATCCTTAACCATGACAAGCCTTATACCTCTTCCCTTTGCATATATTGTATGTTCTCTTTCCTTAGAACATGTTTATCTTGCATTTTCACTGGAATGAAACCTATCTATCCTTCTGTATCCCCAATTTCAAGTAAATATTCTTTGTAACTTTATTTAGTCTACTTATGTTTTCTGTACATATTTTTATAATAATAGTTCTCCTACATCACCATGTTTACCTTTTAGTCACCCTTCACTAACCTGGGTTTCTTTAAAAACAAAGATTATTGGGCTGGAGCGGTGGCTCAGCGGTTTCGGCGCTTGCCTGGCAAGCATGAGGACCCGGGTTCAAACCCCAGCACCACGTACACAACTGAGTGTTGGAGCAACTAAGGCCATGTGAAAAACTAAATAAAGTTGTTTCTCTCTTTCTCTGTCTCTCTCACTGTCCCTCTTTCTTAAAAAAAAAAAAACAAAAAACAAAGATTATTCTTCCTTATTTATTTATATTAATTATCTGGCATAGCATCTAACATATAGTAGGCCTTTTGATAAATCTTTGTGGGATGAATGAATATAGTATACTGAGGAAATGCTTCAGAGATTTAGGCATGATCATCATGAGTTAAGGATAAAATAAGAATTGATCTAACTAAAGTGGCAGATTCATGTTTGTTAAGTTAAAAAAGGAAAAGAGAGCTGGGGATACAGCTTAAAGGGTAGAGAACTTGTCTAGTGTAGAAGGCCTGGGTTCAATTCCCAGTGCTGAAAAAAAAAATCAAATGAATGATTAAATCAGGATCAGATTATAGAAACCTCCACATGCTGGTTTAAGGAGCCTGAGTTGATCTAATAAAGAATGGCTAGCCATTTAAATTTTTTGAGTGACTGATATGACATTTACATAAAAAGAACAATTTGGAAGAGTAAAATGACTATCTCTTTATTTGTCACTCCCATTTGTAAATTGAACAAAAGTTTCCATGCACTTCTTTTCAGCCTATTTTAGACTTGTAGACCATCATAGCTGGAGAGAGTTTTAGAGTTTGCCAGCTCAGTTCATCGTTTAATAAAGGAACTGGGAGATAACCTGGCTGCTCAGGGTCGTAGAGGAACACAGTGGAAGACCGGCACAACCCCGTTCTCTGTTTCTTGTGTATTTCCCTACTCTGTATTTTTCTCCCCTGCAATAAAACACAATTTGGTTTTCTGAAGGGACTATTGTATTGTGCATGTTATTATTTCTCAGAGTATTTTTCTGTGTTTCCAGGGCATCAGATCCTTAAAGTACATCAGATAAAGGGGACTGTACTGATTGGAGTCAATTTTGTGGGCTATTCAGAGAAGAAAAGTCCAAAGGTGAATGGAGATTATGGTAGTAGAAATATAAGTTAAATTATTAAAATTTAAGTTTCTTAAAAGTGCTTGTAACTGATGTAAATCTGAGAACTGTGCACCTCTGTGATTCTGTTTTCATTGGCACTTGAGTGGGTTGAGTACACACTAAGTTGAAGAATTAGAAGTTTATATTCCCCTTTTTGATTCTTATTATGTTGCTAGGAAATTTCCAACTTGCCTAGATCTGCAGCTGTGGAGCTGCTCCTGGTTGATGATGTAACTGTAGTGCCAGAGAATGCCACCATCTATAACCATCCTCATGTGAAGGTAGAAGCTTTGTGGGTCTAGTTTAATGGAATCATATTGGAGGGGAGGTTATTAAATAACAGTATAATAATTAAAAAGTTCACTTATATGTTGAAAATCACTGAAACACACACACATACAGATATCAAAATTATAGTGCTTAACTGCAATATCCTTAACAATTATACTCCCACAATCATAATCTTTTGTCCATTGACCTTAACCTTTTAATTTCATATTGTTCTTAGATAAAGAGAGATTATTTATAAACTAAAGGAAATGGAATATCGTTTATCTGATTTCTCCTTAGGAAATATTTAGCCTTGTGGAGGGATCTGGTTATTTTTTAGTCAACAGCAGTGAGCAAGATATTGTCACCATCACTTATATGGAAGCAGAAAGTTCTGTTCAGGTGAGTTGTAGAAATAGTCCAGATTGACGATCTCAGGCCAAAGCTGCTGTTTAGGAGAAAAAATTGGAAAAATCTCATTATATGTTTAATGCTTGTTACAAAAGTAACATTTACTTCTCTTTCCATCTATAACCTACATAGATTCTTCAACCAAAACAGAGGCTCTTTCTTCCTACATTTAACAGTACTGGGCAGTTTTTGCTTCTTGTTGAACTTGGACATTTTTTTTTAAGAGAGGGAGAGAGTAAAGAAAGAGAATGAATTTTATTTATTTTTGCATCTGGCCTTTGTTTCTCCAACACTTAGTTGTGTATGTGGTGCTTGGATTTGAACACTGCTTCTTGCATGTGCGAGGCAAGCGCTGTGACCACTGAACTACCGCTGAGCCAGTACTGAGCCACTGCACCAGCCCCGAACTTAAACAGTTATGAGACATTTAATTCGAAGATTTCCATTAAACAAAGATTCATTTTTAGGGGCTGGAGCGGTGGCTCAGCGGTTTCGGCGCTTGCCTGGCAAGCACGAGGACCTGGGTTCAAACCCCAGCACCACGTACACAACTAAGTGTTGGAGCAACTAAGGCCATGTGAAAAACCTAAATAAAGTTGTTTCTTCCTTTCTCTGTCTCTCTCACTGTCCCTCTCTCTTTAAAAAAAAAAAAAAAAGATTCACTTTTAGAAATTTAAAAGTATATAACTGCGTTAATATTGAAATGTAATATTGGCTTTATAAGCAGGATATATGTTGTTTTCAGCCAGGATGTGACAGTTCAAAATATTAACCCGATTCCATCAGCATTATGCCAAAGGATTTGCTTTTAGTTGATTTACAGTAATAAAAATGCTACTTTATAGTAACATGTAAATATATGGTTATATTTCCTTTCCTTCCAAGAGTTCAAAGGAATTTAACTTACGTTAGTCATAATATTTATTTTGCAAAAGAAAGACTGAGGCACTAGGATGTGAAAAACATGCTGCTGTGCAAGGAATTGAGGTACAAGGAGGAAAGTATCAATTGGCCAGTGCTTTCTCCCTCGTGGTGACTGCAGCTTGTGTGACTTGACTTTCTTCAGGAAATCTTTTCCTTGTTCATAATTAAGAAGTGGGATATGAGCTGAGTGCTGTGGCGCACGCCTGTAACCCCAGTGATTTGGGAGGCTAAGATAGGAGGATCACAAGCTCGAGTTCAGCCTGGGCAACTTAGTGAGACCTTGTCTCAAAAAATAAAAAGAACTGGGAATATAGCTTAGGGGTAAGAGCACTGCAGGGGTGGGGAGGAAGAAGAAGAAAGAATAAGAAGTAGGATATATGTGTTGGATTCTGCTTATTCAATAAATCAAACTCTGCTCTTTATCAGTTAATATTTGTTAATGTACATATTTTACCATGAACTGAAACATATTAAAGGTACATACTGGGCTATGCCTTGTATGTAACTTGATCTCTGAGAGTTCCCATCTCAAAGTAAATGAAAAGTCACGTGAAAAAATAAAATTGATTCTCTTTCTTTCTCACTCTCTCACTGTCCCTCTCTCTTAAAAAAAAAAAGAGTAAGTAAAGATGTATTTTCTTCTTTGGATGAAAACAGTTGCTATGATTATGTCTAGACTGTGTTTGCTTTTTTACCCAGCTACCATCTTCTTTCTTCTAGTTAGTTCCAGTACATCCTGGATTTCTTACCTTAGAAGTCTATGATCTATGCTTAGCTTTTTTGGGTCCAGCAACAGCCCACCTCCGGGTATCAGACATACAGGAGTTGGAACTTGATCTGATAGATAAGGTAAGAGGTGTTTGCTTTATCTTAGAAATGAAGCAAGCTTCAATCTCACTCCCTACAATCACTTAATACAGTCTCTGCTCCACTTCACTTTTTTTTATTTTTTAAAGAGATAAAGAGGGAAAAAGGGAGAGAGAGAGAGAGAGAGAGAGAGAATCAATTTTATTTATTTTTTTCATTTGGTCTTTGTTACTCTGACACTTAGTTGTTTATATGATCCTGGGCTTCAAATCCAGGTTCTCATGCATGTCAGGCAAGTACTCCAACCACTGAGTCACTAGTACAGACCCTATACCAGAACTTTTGATAAGTTCATGGAAATACCTGCCCTTGAAGAACAGCAGTCCAGCATTAAACACGATGAAGATGAAGGAATGGTGTTAAAGAACAATTTAAAGTAATACACATAGATTAGATTTATTTGATCAAAGGCTGAACAGTAACATTTATCATGAACAGAAAGGTTTACCACCTTCCAAGAGTTAGACTGGCCTTTGCTGGATAGGACACCATTACTACAATCTACTTTGTTTTGTTGTTGTTTTCTTTCAAACCTCAAGGTTGAGATAGGCAAAACTGTGTTGGTGACTTTGAGAGTTCTTGACTCTTCCAAACGCCCATTCCTAAATAAATACTTCAGAAACATGGAGCTCAAATTGCAGTTGGCGTCTGCCATTGTCACCCTGACGTGAGTACCAATTTTTTTTCTAAAGAGAGGAGGGACACACAGAGAGAGAGAGAGAGAGAGAGAGAATCAGTTTTATTTAGTTTTTCATGTGGCTTTCGTTGCTCTGATACTTCGTTGTGTATATGGTGCTGGGATTCGAACCTGTGTCCTCACACATGCCACGCAAGCACCGTAACTGCTGAGCCACCACTCCAGCTTCCCCTCACCATTTTTTTATGAGTATCATTTTAATATTTCTTTCTCCTTAATGCTTTACATCATGAGAATCTCCCTCCTGGTAGCCTGATCAGCTGCCCCTTAGGTTATTTCACATTTTTTCCTATCTTTTTTTGTTACAGTATCTTTTAGACAATACTCTCTACAATAACCATTCAGTGTACTTAGATATCTTGTTTGAGGGCTAAAATCATGTGTATCATTAATATTTTCATTTTCTGAAACTTCTCCTTGGATGACATCTTTTTTTTTTTTTTTTATAAGGAGAGAGGGACAGCGAGAGAGACAGAGAAAGAGAGAAATAACTTTTATTGAGTTTTTCACATGGCTTTCGTTGCTCTAGCACTTAGTTGTGTATGTGGTGCTGGGGTTTGAACCCGGGTCCTCGTGCTTGCCGGGCAAGCGCTGAAACCGCTCAGCTACCGCTCCAGCCCCGGATGACATCTTTTGGGAGTGCTTCAGACTGGGGGACCTTCAAAATTTTATTGAGTTTCAATCTCCAAGACCACCACCAAAAAAAAAAAATCTGTTGAGAAGTAGAGGTACTGGTGTTCTCCTCACAGAAAGGAAAAACAGAAGACTTCCAAGGCAATTTAATATTTACAATTTTGCCAGTCTACGTTTCTATTATCTTTCTTTCTTTGCAGCCTTGGAACAAGTTTTCCCCTCAGGAGTTTCCTGCCATTGCCATGAAATATGTCTTGACTCTGGAAATATATTTTCTGGCATTTCCCTATAACTAGAGTTAAAATGAGCAGGAAATGTCATCTTGGAAAGACACATCACTGGCCATTTTAAAAACTAAATCTTTCTCATCTAAAAACACGTGTCTTTGTAGACTAATGGAGGAACAGGATGAATACTCTGAAAATTATATCCTTCGGGCTGTCACTATTGGACAAACCACACTTGTGGCGATTGCCAGAGGCAAGATGGGGAGAAAATTCACATCAGCTCCTCGACAGATTGAAGTAAGAAAATAATTTCATCCAAAATTTGTATTTCATCTTATTTAGATTTGTTTATCCTTTTCTTTTTACTCTGTACAAGTTGGAAATCATTTGACTGGAAAAAGTAATCAGTGTCTAATTCTTGCACAACATGTACTATGTTCATGGATTTTTTTTAAGAGAGAGAGAGAGAGAAAGAGAGAATCAGGTTTATTTAGTTTTTGATGTGGCTTTTGTTGCTCTGAGACCTTGTGTATGTGGTGCTCGGGTTTGAACTCGCATACTCGCGCATGCCAGGCAAGTGCTATAACCGCTGAGCCACCGCTCCAGCCCCATGGCTTTTGTTTTTATGTAGAAAACTAATAAGACATGTAAAGAATTTGGTATGCACAAAAAAGTATAAAGATGCAGAATGAAGCAAGGTATTGTGGCATGTACCTATAATCCCACCTACTTGGGAGACTGAGGCAGGAGGATCACAAGTTTAAGGCCAACCTTGACACCTAAGACCTTGTCTCAAAATTTTAAAAAGGGCTAGTGGTATAGCTCAGTGGTAAAGTACCCCTGGGTTCAATTCCCAGTACCTCAAAAAAAATAAATAAAATAAAATTTTCATCAAAATTTTCCTACACATTTTTTTGGTTCCAGGGATTGAACCCAGGGGCCTTAACCATTGAGCCACATCCCCAGTCCTTTTTTATATTTTATTGTGAGACAGGGTCTTGCTAAATTACTTAACACCTTGCTGAATTGCTGAGGCTGGCTTTGAACTTGTAATCCTTTACCTCTTCCTGCTGAGTTGCTGGGATTACAGGTGTGTGCCACTGTACCTGCCTCTATTTTTTTTTTAATTTGGTTTTTTTTTTTTGAACAACCATACAAGTTTTTTAACAAAATAGTATAAAATGTGTATGGTTTCTGGATACTAGATTTACCCTCAGGAGTGTCCCCCCAATTACCCACCGTATCCCTCCCTTCCCTTACCTACTATATCTCTAAAAAAAGTATTAGGCTGTATAACATTACACCTTATCTGGATTTAACACATGATAATAGGCCACCTTTTTCAATGGCCAGGGTCTAGTCCCAACCTCCACAGATGAGTAGAGACAATAGACCCTTGGTTCTCTGGGTTAAGCTGATATTACTAAGCATAATTTCTTCCATAGCCATCCATTTACCTTCAAAGGCTGTAATATCATTGTTTCTAATTGCTGTGTAAAATTCCATGGTATATATGTACCACAGTTTTTGGATCCACTCATCCAGTGAGGGACATCTGGGTTGTTTCCAAAGTCTAACAATATTTTTTTTAAGAGAGGGACAGTGAGAGAGAGAATCAATTTTATTCATTTTTTCATGAGACTTTCATTGCTCCAACACTTTGTTGTGTACGTGTTGCTGGGGCTTAAACCCAAGTCCTCGCTCATGCCACGCAAGCGCTGTAACCACTGAGCAACCACTCCAGCCTCTCTCTCTCTCTCTCTCTCTCTCTCTCTCTCTCTCTCCCCCTCTCTCCCTCATTTGAGATAAATCTTGCTAGGTTGCCCAGGCTGGCCTCCAATTCCTGGGCTCAAGTAATCCTCCTGCCTCAGTCTCCCAAGTAACCGTTAGTACAGATAAATGCCACCATGTCTGGCTCTCTGGTTCTTACCCCTTCTCCTTTTCTTGCCTTTTCATCACTTTTTATTTTGAGACAGGATCTCACTAAGTCACAGAGGCTGGCCTCAAACTTGGAATCCTCCTGCCTCAGACTCCCAAGTTTCTGGGATTTCAGACATTCACCACCCTGCATCTTTTAATGCAAATAAATCATACTGCTTTTTTTTTAATAAAGAGAGAGGGGCATGAGAGAGAAAGAGAGAAACAACTTTATTTAGTTTTCACATGGCCTTCGTTGCTCCAACACTTAGTTGTGTATGTGGTGCTGGGGTTTGAACCCAGGTCCTCGTGCTTGCCAGGCAAACGCCGAAAGTGCCGAGCCACCGCTCCAGCCCCTCATACTGCTTTTTTCTTTTTTTAAGAGAGAGAGAGGGAGAGAGAATCAATTTGATTTATTTATTGTTCATCTGGCCTTTGTTTCTCCAACACTTAGTTGTGTGTGTGGTGCTGGGTTTCAAACCCAGGTCCTCACGTGTGCTAGGAAAGTGCTCCAATCACTGAGCTACTGCTCCAGTCCATCATACTGATTTTTCATCATAATCTTCTATATTCTTATGTTGTTATAAAATAATTGTTTGTGGCTGAAGAGGTGGCTCAGCAGTAGAGTGCTTGCCTATGCCCCAGCGCCACCTACATAACTAAGTGGAGGAAAAACAAAACCCAGATGAATAAATTTTAAAAAATTAACTCTCTCTTTTAAAAAAAAATGTTGGTCATGGGTTGACAATCAATCTCTGATTCTCTCTAGTTTTATTAACGTTTTAAAAAGAAAGTCCAGGGGGCTGGAGTGGCGGCTTGGCATTTACAGTGCTTGGTTGACATGCACAAGTACATCAGTTCAAACCCCAGCACCCATGTGCACAACTAAGTGTCAGAGCAAAGAAAGTCATGTGAAAAACTCAATAAAAATTGATATTCTCTCTCTCTCTCTCTCTCTCTCTATCTCCTTCTCTCTTAAAAAAAAAAAAAAGAAAAAAGTCCAGGTATGATGGTACATGCCTGTAATCCCAGTGACTAGGGAGGCTGATGCAGGAGTATAATAAGTCTGTGGCCAGCCTCAGCAACCTAGGGATACCCTGTCTTAAAACACAGAAAAATAAAAAAGAAGGGCTTGGGATGGAACTCAGTGGTGAAGTGTCCCTGGTTCAATCTCCAGCACAAAAAAGAAAAAAAAACGATATTTACAACTAACAATTTTTTCTTTCAGTAATACCATTGCGAACCCATGGCCTCAGACATTCTAGCAAGCACTCTACACTGAGCTATATCCCTGGCCCAATTATAAACATAATTTTAATGGTGATTTTTATTGCAGTGAGTATATATGTAGTAATTACTTAAGTAATTTGAATTTTTTTCTATTGTAATTGAAATTAAAATACGTGTGGTGGCACGTACTATAATCCCAAACTCAGGAGGCTGAGGCAGGAGGACCACAAGTTCAAAATCAGCCTCTTAGCATGGGTCTAAGCAACCTAGCGAGACCCTGTCTCAAAAAATAAAAAGAACTGGGAATGTGGTTCAGTGGTTAAGCACCCCTGGTTTCAATCCCCAGTACCAAAAAGAAACACAAAACAAAAAGACTGTGGTTGTAGCTCGATGGTAGAGCACCTCTATGTTCTATCCCCAGTACTGAAAAACAAAAAAAGTAAAATCACAAGATCACAATCATCTGTTATGAAACTGACTCTAGTCATTGTTATTCTTTTGGTTTTCTCCTTCAAGGTATTTCCTCCATTCAGACTTGTTCCAGAGAAAATGACACTGATTCCAACTAACATGATGCAGGTGATCTTAAAGGCAGAAAAATAAGGTTTACCATTTCTTCTTTACACACATACACCCCTCTTCCTCTTAGCCTTCTTTTGTCTACTCCCAGCTGAGTACAAATGGGTCTGACATAGAAGAAAATCAGTCTTCCCTGACCCATGATGTCCCTTGGCATCCTGTGGGTCATTTGCAGCTCTTCATTTCTTCTGCATTTGAGTTGATGTGGGATATGCTGTTCAGGAAGAGGGGGAAGATAAAGAAGTCAAGTTGCTTGGACAAAATGTTGGGAAAAAAGATGTGACTTCTCATCCACACCCCAGGCATTCACTGGTATGTTTAAATTCCAGGTAATGTCTGAAGGTGGCCCTCAGCCCCAATCTATCATTCACTTCTCCATCAGTAATCAGACTGTGGCTGTTGTTAATAGGAGGGGACAAGTGACAGGGAAGATGGTTGGCACAGCTATGGTCCATGGCACCATCCAGACAGTAAATGAAGACACTGGCAAAGTCATTGTGTTTTCCCAGGTATCAGTTCTTTGCTGTGCTCTGCTTCTGCCCTTCTGGGAACCATATGGTGGGGGTCTGTGGAGGGTGTTGGGGAGGGTGTCAATAACCCAGAAAATCTCTTGTTAGTCCCCCTCACCTCCTAGTCTCTTAACCAAGCTTGGAAAATACACACTCTTTAGTGGAAACCCACCAACCACTGGCATTGTTGTAAGACCTGGTCTCTATCCTTAAGGAATTCTTTAAAAAGCAAAACCAGACATACCTATGGCATGACATTTTTTTATTGAATGCCGAAACAACACAACTAACAGTTAGTTATCATAAAGCATCTCTGGGCTGGAGCGGTGGCTCAGCGGTTCGGCGCTTGCCTGGCAAGCATGAGGACCCGGGTTCAAACCCCAGTACCATGTACACAACTGAGTGTTGGAGCAACTAAGGCCATGTGAAAAACTAAATAGTTTCTCTCTTTCTCTGTCTCTCCCACTGTCCCTCTCTTTAAAAAAAAATAAAAATAAAAAAATAAAGCATCTCTGTCCATGCCACAGAAATTCCCTTTTAGCCTAAGCCTTTTCCCCACCCTGTTGAGCAGGATGAAGTGCAGATTGAAGTTGTTCAGCTCAGGGCTGTTAGGATCCTTGCAGCTGCAACTAGACTCATCACAGCTACTGAGGTCAGCATGAAGACTTTGTTCTGGGTTCATTATTCTGGTAATGTCAGGTGGGCTGGGCATGATGGCATACACTGGCAATCCCAGAGACACAGGAAGCTGACTGCAATTTTGAGATCAGCTTCCAAAATTTATTGAGACCCTGTTTCAAATAAAAAATAAAAAAGACTGGGGTGTAGCTCAGTAGTAAAGCACTGTGGGTTCAATCCCCAGTACCAGGGGAAAAAACTAGATAATGTCAGGTGGGCAGGAAACATAGCATAACACCACCTTTTATTTTCAGATGCCAGTTTATGTCATGGGAGTGACCAGTACCCAGACCCCTTTCTCCTTCAGCAGTGCCAACCCTGGGCTCACATTCCATTGGTCCATGAGCAAAAGGGATGTATTGGATCTAGTGCCCAGACATTCAGAGGTATGAATTTATCTGTTTATTTTCTTACTTTAGTGATTTTTCTTTCCAGTATGAGGGATAGAACCTAGGGCCTTGAGCATGCTAGGCAAGCACTCTACCATAGAACTATATCCCCGACACTTCTTATTAATTTATTTTGAGAAAGAATCTTGCTAAGTTGCCCAGACTGTCCTCAAACTTGCATCTTCCCGCTTCAGCCTCCCCAGTAGCTGGGATTATAGGCATGCACCACCACACATGGCACCTTTAGGACATCAATGCTAAATTTAGTTTATTTCATCATAAGTTTTAGACTGATAGACTCACTTTCTAAACTATACTATATTATTACTTTTTTTCCTTGTTATTTGAACTCTGAAAACCTTTAAATCATATGAAGAATCCAAATTTGAGTACTAAGATAATACTATATGATTTTTATTATTTT
Organism: Aplodontia rufa; assembly: GCA_004027875.1. Taxonomy (NCBI): domain Eukaryota; kingdom Metazoa; phylum Chordata; class Mammalia; order Rodentia; family Aplodontiidae; genus Aplodontia; species Aplodontia rufa. The sequence continues at coordinate 89,722 of PVKS010000224.1, read as the reverse complement.
TGGAAAGAACTCTAAGAAGCAATCTTTCCTTTATTATTATATTTATTGTATAATGTTGTCCTTGTGAATGGATGACTATGTGAATAACACACGAATGTAAAGTATATAGATGCAGAGTTTAGATATATAATATTTTAACAAGTTCAGTCACACATTTAATTATATTCATAATCATGTTTGTACTGCATGACGGACAGTTGATATCAACAATAAAAAAGATGGAAATGGAGGGCTATACATGGCACTACAATACCAAGCAATTTCCTGCACCCACCTTCCTGGGGCTAGAAAGCTTGATCTCTGCAGGAGATATGCTCAATACCTTGGGTCCTGTGGGGCTGTTGTGGCCCACTGTTTGACAACTGATTCTGGATGGAGGGGTCCCTTATATCAATGGCAAATTTAAGAAGGGTGAGTAATTAAACTGTCTACATGATTCCCTTTGGTATCTGGTGGTATTGAATCCTCTCAGTTCAGCACCTATTCTGTCTAAGAACCGTGGAAAAACGGCAGGATGGGCATTGAAGAAGTCTACATTTCAGTTTAAGACTTTAGGCTTCTGGGGCTTGGGTTTTAGCTCAGTGGCAGAGTATGAAGTGCTACATTTGATCCTTAACACCACATAAAAATAAATAAATAAAATAAAGGTATTCTGTTCATCTACAGCTAAAAAAAATAGTTTTCTGAAAATATTTTAATGTTTTTAGGCATATAGTATCAAACCTCACACAGAAACCTAAAAAAGACCAAGTCTGGTAAGAAACTAAGTAAGATTTTTTGGTAGCAAACAGCTATAACATTGTTCACAAGATTGTTACCTGCTCATCAGTTTGATGGAACCACCCAGGGTGATGTGAAGACAGTGGTAGCCAGCTAGGTCTAGGCCAAGGTTCCCATAGAGTCACAATTTAGGGCCAATAAGAATAAAAAGTAGACTTAGACCTTGGGAGAAAACAAAGGAGTTAGAGAAGATACAATTAGGGTAATATTTCTAGAGCCAGTTAAAAAGAAAAGAAATCTGGAAGAGGTAAAGACCTCTATAATCTTTCTAAAAATATCTTAAATCTATAGTTTTTTATTTTAATTATGTTTTCATCTATTTTTTTTTCTGACACTTAGTTGTGTGTGTGGTGCTGGGGCTTGAACCCGGGTCCTTGCGCATGCCAGGCAGCCCTCCACTGCTGAGCCACTGATAAGCCACTGCTCCAGCCCCTTAAACTTATCATTTAAGGAATCTGTAGTGGTTGGGTCTTCTGTTTGTCAGGAATTTCCCAGAGGCTGGTTATACTTGGAATTGAAGAAGGATAGAACTGTACTTAGTTGGGTACAATTCAGCATAGGGATTTGGCTTTTTCCTTAAATAGCAAATAGAGGTTTTGTGAAAGGAGGAAATAGCCTAAGCCTCAGCCTCTATTCTACTTCTTCCTTCTTTCAATTTCTCATCTTCAGGCATCACTATTTTCTCTGGATAAAGAAGGAATTAAGGGCCATACATATGCTTTCTTTTCCTGCCTCAGAGCCAGCGAAGGAAAATTAAGTGATGAAATGGGCAATAGAAAGCTCTCCATGTCCCACACTGGAAATGCCACATTTGGAGATTCATTCGGATGAAACTATTATAAACCATCCATTTTTTAACATGAGGCTTTCTTTCAGACAACTGATTAAAATCTGCAAAATGGGAATGGGACTTTTTATGCTAGAGAAGCGAAAAGGTAATTTTGGAATTTAGGACTCTATTATTGACGCGGGGCTTTTTAGGTGAGGTGGGATTCTCTGCTCCCGCTCACAAATGGAGTCTGGGCTGACTGCAGATTCTGCTGCCAAAGTAGCTGTGTTTGCAGCTAGTCCCAGTTAAAACTGGGAATTAGGGCTGGCTGCAGATTTCTGCAGCTGAAATAGAGCAGCTCCCCAGCTGAGAGCTGGGTCGTCGTCACCCCTGCACCCCCCGTACTGTTGAGCCATGTGTTGCAGCTCATGGTATGGAAATTCACCCAGGGAATTTGTTGCCAGTTTTCTGGGTTCTTGTCTCCCTGGATTTGAAGAATAAAAACCACGGACAACAACCACTGAAGGGAGGAGTAAAGGGAGTAGGATTTATTTAAGGAAGGAGAGCAGAGACTCCACAAGGTGGAGGGGTACCTGGAAGCAGGACACAGTCTGATGTACCAGGGATTATATTGGTTTGGGGTGTGAGCCTTGATTAAGACTCATGAAAAGCACCAAGATCATTGGCTAAACTCTATGTAAAACAGGCATTGAAACTAAGCACCAAAATCATTGGTTAAAATCTATGCAAAACAGGTAGCAACTCTTTCCTAGCTCCCATCTGTGTCCACCCCCACTTCTACTTCTTAATTTTCCAGTTCTGGGACAAAGGAGTTGCTTCCACAGGTGAGCCTCATGATCTTTTGCATTTGAAGGCCCTGAGCATACCTGTTAAAGATCTCTGCTGGCCAGCTTCTAGGTGTGGTTGAATGGGCCCATTGTCCTGACTACCTAGCCATTTTACTATGTCTCCTAAACTGTCTCATTATCAATCAAGAGAGCTAGAAAGAAGATCTTGAGGGCTCTGGACAGCAAGAAGGCAGGGGAGTTAGAACATGAAACGAATGTTGGAAAGATAGACAAGCACCTACTTCAATATGAATTCACCTTGGTATTGACCCTACCTTCCCTGTTACCAGAAATCTGTCAATTTCTAATTCTAATTCTCCTTATCCAGTTTAGACTGAAATGGTGAGTATCCAAATGTGGAGATGGTCAGCTAGTGTTTTTGTTTTTGATACACTGATTGAACCCAGGGGCGCTTAACCACTGAGCGACATCCTTAGCCTTTTTTTATTTTTTATTTTGAGACAGGGTCACATTAAGTGACTTAGGGCCTTGCTAAGTTGCTGAGGCTGGTCTGGAACTGGTGATCCTGCCTCAGCCTCCTGAGCCGCTGGGATTACAGTTGTGCTTGGTTAGCTAGCTTTAATATAAAATAAGAGGCTCCCCCTTTCACTTGTCCTTCCTTGCCTCTACTCTGACCTCTATGAATAGATTACCTCACCCCTCTCCCATCTCAAGTTCTATTGTCTAAACCCATTTTAGAAACCACTGCCATCATTTCCAATCTTCTCTTATCAATGAATTGACTTTGAAATAACATAAGAATCTTGGAAATTTCCCAAAATCAGTTGAACACTAGAAACAGAGGTTTGCTTTAGGGGTGACTATACCGCTGGGAATAGAACAAGAAATAATTATGTAAACAAGCTCCTAAACTCTAGTTCTTCTAAATAGCTATTTGAACACATTTTCCTTATGGTTACAACAAAGAAGGACACAACATTTATTCATGAATATTTATTTATTTATTTATTTATTTATTTATTTATTTCTTGGTACCATGGAACTCAAGGGCACTCAAGCCACATCCCCAATCACCCACTTTTTTTCCTTTGTTTTTTTTTTTTTTAAGAGAATAGGAGGGCTGGAGTGGTGGCTCAGTGGTTACAGCACTTGCCTGACATGCATGAGTACGTGAGTTCAAACCCCAGCACCATGTACACAATGAAGCCCCAGAGCAGCGAAAGCCACATGAAAAACTAAATAAAATTGTTTCTTTCTCTCTCTCTTTTTTAAAGAGAGAGGGACAGTGAGAAAGAGAGAGAAAGGGAGAGACTGAGAGAGAGAGATAATTTTTTTTTAAATCTGGCTTTTGTTTCTCCAACACTTAGTTGTGTATGTGGTGCTAGCGTTCAAACGTAGGTCCTTGCACATGCCAGGTAAGTGTTCCAGCTGCTGAGTCACTGCTCCAGCCCTTTCCAGCCCTTTTTATTTTTTATTTTGAAACGGAGTCTCATTAAGTTGCTTAGGACTTCACTAAATTATTGATGCTGGCTTTGAATTTGTGATCCTCCTGCCTCAGCCTCCCAAGCCTCTGGGATTACATGTGTGCACCACAGTGCCCAGCCTTTTCTTTTCTTTCTCTCTCTCTCTCTCTCTCTCTCTCTTATTTATTTATTTAGGTGCTGGGGCTCAAACCAGGGCCTCCCATGTGCTCAGTAAGTTGTCACTGAACCACATCCCTGGCCCTCATGAATATTTTCTAATCCATTTCTTCACTGTCTAGGTTTTCCTACAGCTTCCAGTGGAGAATAACTTTGCCATGGTTGTACATACAAAAGCAGCTGGCAGGACCAGTATCAAAGTCACTGTTCACTGTGTGAACAGCTCCTCTGGGCAGTTTGAGGGGAATTTGTCAGAACTGTCTGATGAAGTTCAGATCCTGGTAAGCTCTCAAACCTAAGCCTTCTTTCTATATATCAAGGAGAAAAAAGTTATAGTCTTTTATCATACATAAGTGTATAGTCTGGCTAGAAAAACTGCAAGAAGGATCTCTAGAATAATTTTGTAATTCCTAGATCTTTATCATTCCTGCTAATTGCTTCTTTAGAGCACTAACATTAGAAACTTTAGCACAAGTAGCCCCTTCCTCTCACAGTAAAAACACCACAATAACTATAATATCATTTCTAACAAAGATATTATAATATAGCCATTTAGATACAGTCACTGGTAGAATGAAACATAATATTAACTTCTGATAAGGTGTAAATATGAGTAGCTTCTACACATATTCTCAAGCTAAAGACTAAATGGCCGTATTTTTAGAATTCAGAGGACCATTACCATTGTGTAGGGTAAGGAAGTTTCTCTACCTCTGAATTTGCAGCTGTTTTTTTTTTCTTCTTCTTCTTTTACCCTTTGTTTTTGGCATTGGTTCTATGATTCAATGTAGGGATAAGGAGAAAGTACTTTACTAGGAAGCAGAAGAACTGGATGGTGTCCTTCCTGAAAGGAGGGAATGGCCTTGCAAATTTATTATTATAGGTTCTTGTTAATTTAATATAGGTTCTTTGTTTCCAAATCTCATTTTAGGGTTACCAGAGTTAAAATTAGAAATTTCAAAGCTATGGGCTGGGAGTGTGGCTCTGTGGTAGGCACTGGCCCAGCATGTGTGAGGTCCTGGGTTCCATTGCCAGACCCTCCCCAAAATTTTTTTTCAAAGTTATATTCTACCTAAATGATACGGAGGATATAGTAAGTGTGAACTTTAACACATGTCCAGTCCATTAGTCAAAAATAGGGCTAATATTAGTTATCTATTCTAGAATATCTAGATGTTTCAAGTGTCTGGTTCGTTTTGGAAAGGAGTGTTGTGGAAGATTTTAGACTAATTAGAAGTCAGGTAGACTGCTAACTTGTAGCTATTGTGTGTGCGTATCTGTGTGTATGTGCAGGGTTTCTTGAGGTTGAATCTAGGGCGCTTACCTCTGGGCTATATATTTTTTATTTTGAGGCAGGGTCTTGCTAAGTTGCCCTGGTTGGCTTTGAACTGTATTTTTTCTGCCTCAGTCTCCTGAATAGCTGGAAGGCGTGCACCACCATACGCAGTTGTAGTTGTCTTTTATTTAGCATGTAATCCCTTTGAGATTATTCTGAAGTCCACAGGCACGATCATAATTTGTCTGTTCCAGAAATAAGGAAAATATTACTTTCTCATTATAGGTGTTTGAAAAACTCCAACTTTTCTCTCCAGAATGTCAACCTGAGCAGATTTTAATGCCTATGAATTCTCAGCTCAAACTCCATACCAACAGGTAAGGAAAAGGGAGAAGGTCCAGGTTCTAACTTGAAGTATCTTTAGTAAAAACTTGCACATGGAAAGAACTACCCTTGCTTTCCGGGTGATTCTTTTTTCAGGGCTGAGGATGGAACCCCGGGCCTTGTGCGTGCTAGGCAAGCGCTCTGCCACTGAGCTAAATCCCCAACCCTGATTTTTTTTTTTTTTTAAGAGAGAATCAATTTGTTTATTTTTTTGTCTGGTCTTAATTCTTCTAACACTTAGTTGTGTATGTGGTGCTTGGGGTCCAACTTGGATCCTTGTGCCTGCTGAGCAAGTGCTCCAACTGTTAAGTCACTGCTCCAGCTCCCCCAGATGACATTTTTTTTTAACCCCGAATTAAAAGAGAGAGAGAGAGAGAGAGAGAGAGGGACAGTGAAAGAGAGAGAAAGAATCAATTTTATTTAGTTTTTCATGTGGCTTGCGTTGCTCCAACACTTCATTGTGTACATGGTGCTGGGGTTCGAACTCAGGTCCTCATGCATGCCAGGCAAGCACTGTAACCACTGAGCCACTGCTCCAGCCCCCTGAATTTTTTAGTAGCAGTGAAATAATAATAGAAAATAAAGCTAACCACTTTAAAGTATAAAATCCAGTGGCATTTAGTCCATTCACAACATTGTACAACTGTCACCTCTATTTAGTTCTAAAGCAGTTTCATTACCACCAAAGGAGCCATAACCTCTAAGCAACCACTGCCCATTCTCCCTCCCAGTTCCTAACAACTACTGAACTGCTTTCTTTCTTTATGGTATTAATTATTCTGTCTATTTCATATAACTAGAAAAATACAACATGCAACTTTTTGTGTGGATTTCTTTCAGTTAGCATAATAGTTTTGAGATTCATCCACACTGCAGCATGTATCAGTACTTCATTCCTTTTTATACTTTTCCATTGTGTAAATATATCATACCATTTTGTTAATCCATTCACTCATTGATGGACATTTAGGTTATTTTTACTTTTTTATTTATTTTTTATTTTTATTTTTTTGGTACCAGGGATTGAACCCGGGGACACTCAACCACTGAGCAACACCCCCAGCCCTTTTTCTTTTTTATTTTGAGACAGAGTCTCACTATGTTGCTGAGGCTGGCTTTGAAACTTGAGATCCTCCTACCTCATCTTGCCAAACCGCTGAGATTACAGGTGTGCGCCACTGTGCCTGGCTAATTTTTACTTCTTGAACTATTGGGAATAGTACTACTATGAATATTCATGTACAAGTATTTGTTTAAATGCCTATTTTCAATTGTTTTGGCCAAATATTTTTTTAAAGAGGGAGAGACAGTGAGAGAGAGAGAGAGAGAGAGAATCAGTTTTATTTAGTTTTTTACGTGGCTTTCGTTCCTCCGACACTTCATTGTGTATGTGGTAGGTTTTGAACCAATGTTACTAGCGCATACCTGACAAGCCCTTGGCCAAATAATTTTTTTTAAAGAGGACAGTGAGAGAGAGAGAGAGAGAGAATAATTTTTTATTGTGTTTTTCACATGACTTTGGTTGCTCTAACACATAGTTGCGCACGGGGGTGCTGGGGTTTGAACCCATGTACTTGTGCATGCCAGGCAAGCACCGTAACCGCCGCTCCAGCCCTGGCCAAATAATTTTTAATGATAAATATGTTTTGATTTTTAAAGAGATAACCAGAATCCAAAAGCAGACTTTACCTGAAGAACTCAAGGTGGGGAATGACAGCAGTTTCCTGGAGTACAGACTCAAATAGTAGCATTGAATATCTTTATTCTTTTCCCTCTGGTCAGATTCCTTTACTCCTTTTCCTCAGAAAGTGGCCCAAAGTTGCTGCTTGATTCATTTGTTTCCTAGGGAAGGAGCTGCCTTTGTGAGTTCCCGTGTTCTCAAGTGCTTCCCTAATTCATCTGTCATTGAGGAGGATGGTGAGGGGCTCCTGAAAGCAGGTTCCATTGCAGGTACTGCTGTGTTAGAGGTCACTTCTATTGAACCTTTTGGAGTCAACCAAACAACCATAACTGGGGTTCAGGTGAGTTCAGGGACTTACTCATAAATGGGGGCCTTTAGTCCCAGGGGCTTGGGAGGCTGAGACAGGAAGATTGTATCAGCCTGGGTAACTTAGACATTGTCTCAAAATAAAATGTTTAAAAATGGGCTAGGGATGTACCTCAGTGGTACAGAGCTTACCTACCATACATGAGTCCCTGGTTTAGATCACCAGCACCTCAAAAAATATACACACACGCATACACACTCCCCCCCAAGGCTATAAGAGACAAATTTCCTTTTTTAAGATTTAGAAATTTGGGCTGGAGTGGTGGCTCAGCCATTGGGATGCTTGCCTGGCATGTGCAGGGACCCAGGTTTGAACCCCTGCACCACTTACACAATTAAGTGTCGGAGAAACAAAGACCAGATGAAAAGAATATAAATAGAATTGCGTCTCTTTCTCTCCTTCTCTCTAAAAAAAAAACCTAGAAATTTAGCTGGGTGCAGTAGCACATCCTTTAACCCCAGATCTGTGGGAGGCCAAGGAGGGAGGATTGCAAATTCAAAGCCAACTCAGGCAATTTAGCAAGACCCTGTTTCAGAATAAAAAATAAAAAGTGCTGGGGAGTAGTATGTTTTTGTTGTTGTTGTTGTTGATTGTTTTGGTTTTTGTTTGTTTTGAGAGAGAGAGAGAGAAATACAGAATTAATTTTTATTTTTTCACCTGTTTTTTGTTTTTCCTCCACTTAGTTGTGTGTGTGGTGCTAAAGATTAAACTTGGGTCCTTGAACATGCCAGGCAATCTCTCTACCACTTAGCCACCTGTAGTTTGTTGGCACACACACAAAAAAAAAAACCTTAGAAACTTCTCTGGAAGTCATAATTAACCTCTAAGATAACAGGCCAGAGCTGGAGTGGTGGCTCAGCGACTGGAGCACTTGCCTGGCATGTGGGAGGATCTGAGTTTGAATCCCTGGTACCACATACGTAACTGTCAGGGAAACAAAGGACAGATGAAAAAAAATAAAATTGATTTTTCTCTTTCTCTCTCTCTCTTTTTTTTTAAGAGAGAGAGAGGTACAGTGAAAGAGAGAGAAACAATTTTTATTGAGTTTTTCACATGGCTTTCATTGCTCTGACACTTTGTTGTGTATGTGGGTTGCTGGGGTTTGAACCTGTGTACTTGTGCATGCCAGGCAAGCACCGTAATCACCGAGCCACCGCTCCAGCCCCTCTCTCTCTTTAAAAAAATTTAAAAACAGGGCTGGAGCGGTGGCTCAGGGGTTTCGGCACTTGCCTGGCAAGCACGAGGACCCAGGTTCAAACCCCAGCACCACGTACACAACTAAGTGTTGGAGCAACTAAGGCCATGTGAAAAACTAAATAAAGTTGTTTCTCTCTTTCTCTGTCTCTCTCACTGTCCCTCTCTCTTTAAAAAAAAAAAAAGTTCTTAAAAAAATTAAAAATAAAAATAAATAAAATGGGGGCTGGAGCGGTGGCTCGGTGATTACGGCACTTGCCCAGAATGCACGAGTACGCAAGTTCAAACCCCAGCACCACGTACACAACAAAGTCCCAGAAGAATGGAAGTCACATGAAAAACTAAATTAAAAAAAAAAATTTCTTCTTTTTCTTTCTCTCACTGTCCCCTCTTTCTAAAATAAATAAATATATATATATATATATGTGTGTGTGTGTGTGTGTGTGTGTGTGTGTGTGTGTATTAAAAGACCAATTTTGACTTGGTTATAAACCATCAAATTAAAGTGGACTTAAACATTAACTTAAATATTATGAAAGGGATTAGCTTATGCGGCTTTAGCAAGAGAGCTGGTGTAGGAAGAGCATAGAACTGCTGCTGTCCCAACCTGACTTTAAGGACTGAGGATGTGGCATAGAGAGGGAGAGTGCCTGCCTCTCATGCCTGAGGCCCTGGATTCAATCCCCAGTGCCATAAGAAGGAAAAACAAACAGATAAACAAAAAACCTGGTTTTAATATAGAATTAAGTTAATAATTTTAGAGCTAGAAGGGACGATAGACCACTTCCCGGCCTTTTGGCTAAAATCAAGTATAAAAGAGACCTCAGAGCTAAGTAAGTCTAACATAAAAAACAGAGTAGGATATGGTGGCAAATACCTGTAATCCCAGCAACTCAGGAGGCCGTGGTAGGAAGATTGCAAGTTAGAGGTCTGCGTGGGCAAATTCATGAGACCATGCCTCAAAATAAAAATAAAAGGGTTGAGGATATAGCTTGGTGGTAGAGCACCTCTGGGTTGAATCCCCAGTACTGAAAAAAAAAAAAAAAGTAAGCTACTCTGTTAATCCTTTTATGTACAGTATCACTTTTTTCTCAAGAGAGCAGGAGAATCCATTTAAAAAAAAACTAAATAGTTTTTCATGTGGCTTTCATTGCTCCAGTGCTTTGTTGTGTACATGGTGCTCGGGTTTGAACTCATGTACTTGCTCATGCCAGGCAAGTGCCATAACCGCTGAGCCACCACTCCAGCCCGTATATTATCACTTTTAACTACCACAAAAATTGTATGTAAACTGGGCACAGTGGCATATGCCTGTTGTCCCAGTGATTCAGGAACCTGAGGCAGGACAAGCACAAGTTCCAGGCCAATCTGGGTAATTTAGTGAGTCCCATCTCAAAATAAAAAATTAAAAGGGCTGGATCAGACATGGTGGCACTCACCTGTAATCCTAGCAATTTAAGAAGTTGAGACAGGAGTATTGAAAATTTAAGGCCAGCCTCCGCAATTTAGAAAGATCATCTGCAATTTAGAAAGATCATCCACAATCTAGAGAGATCCTATTTCAAAATATTTTTTTTAAAAAGGGATGAGGGGTGCTAGAGCGGTGGTTCTGCGGTTGCACGCTTGCCCAGCTTGCACAAGGACCTGGGTTCAAACCCCAGCACCTCATGCCCAACTAAGTGTCAGAGCAACAAAAGCCACATGAAAAACTAAATAAAAATTGATTCTCTCTCTCTCTCTCTCTCTCTCTCTCTCTCTCACACACACACACACACACACACAGTGTCCCTCTCTCTTTAAAAAAAAAAAAAAGGATGGGGGATGGGACTGGGATGGTGGCTCAGTGAGTGGTTAGAGTGCTTGCCTGGCATGTGTGAGGACCCGGATTCTAACCCCAGTACTATAAACAAAACTAAGTGTTGGAGAAACCAGATGAAGAAATAATTAAAATTGATTCTTTCTCTCTCACTTTCTCCCTCTCTCAAAAAAAAGGGGGGGGGGATTTGAATGGTAGCCATGGTGGCACACACCTATAATCCTAGCAATTTGGGAGGCTGGGGCAAGAGGATTGCAACTTCAAAGTCAACTTTAGCAAACTAGTAACTTAAGGAGACTCTCTGTCAAAAATAAGAGGGGGTGGGCTGGAGATGTAGCCTAATGGTTAAGAGTCCCTGGGTTCAGTCCTAGAAAAAAAAAAAGTTAAAAAAAAAGAGCTTTTTCCTATAGAAGAGGAATAATACTCTGGGTTTTTGTTTGTTTGTTTTGGTTTTGTTTTTTAAGAGAGAAAGGGAGAGAGTGAGACAGGTCTCTGTTTTTCCAACACCTATTTGTGTATGTGGTGCTGGGGTATGAACTTGGGTTCTCTAGCATGCCAGGCAAGCGCTCCAACCGCTGAGCCACTGCTCCAGACACCACTGTTTTTATCATTGATTATAAATCGTAGAATGTGGTAGCAGTTCTTCTCCAATGCATACTTCTCTGTACCAGTAGGTTTTGTCTCCCACAGGTAGCACCAGTAACATACCTGAAAATGAGCAGCCAACCCAAGCTATACACAGCCCAAGGAAGGACCCTATCAGCCTTTCCCTTGGGCATGTCTCTCACCTTCACTGTCCAGTTTTATAATAGCATTGGAGAGAAATTCCACACCCACAATACTCAGCTTTATCTGGCTCTGAACAGGTATGGAAATCAAAGAACTGTTTTATTGATACTGTGGTAGAAATCTTGCAGATTAGGCTATTACTATGTTGCAGCTGCATTATAAATTTGAAATCTGATCTTTATTCCTTTTGTAAAGATTTTAAAATAATGGACCGGGGAAGGTAGCTTGGTTGGAGAGTGTTTGCCTACTATGCATGAAGCACAAGTTTGATCCCCAGCAGCAGGAGGGGGAAAAAAAGGTTAAAAAAATAAAAGGCCAGATTCAAGCCAGGTGTGGTGGTGCACACCTGTAGTCCCAGCAGCTCAAAAATTAAAAATAAAATGGACCGGGGATGTGGCTCAGTGGTTAAGTGCCCCTGGGTTCAATCTCTGCCTGGTACCAAAAAAAAAAAAAAAAGCCAGATTCAGTTAAAGAATGGCATTATCAATAATGAAAAATTTCAGTAGGTTTTGGATTTTTCAAGTCCTAACTCACAGGAAGAATCATAGGAACTAATTGGAGTGTTATTATCAAAAAGTTTTACTGGAGGGGTTGAAACAGTGGTTCAGCAGTTGTGGCGCTTGCCTAGCATGCACAAGGATGTGGGTTCAAACCCCAGCACCACCATGCACACAATGAAGTGTGGGAGCAACAAAGACCACATGGGAAACTAAATAAAATTGATTCTCTCTTTCTCTCTCTCACTGTCCCTCTCGCTCTTAAAAAAATAAATAAATAAAAAGATAAAATAAAAAGTTTTACTGGAGTCAGATGTTATGGCACACAACTATAATCCCAGCTACTCAGGAAGCCAAAGCAGGAGAATCACAAGTTCTAGGCCTGCCTGGACAATTTAGTGAGACTCAGTCTCAAAATAAAAGCTAAAAAGGACTTCAGTTGTAGCTCAGAGGTAGAGCACTTGCCTTGTGTGTGCAAAATCCTGGGTTCAGTCCACAGTAACACACACACACACAGAGAGCTTTCCTAAGAAAAAAACAAATTTTTTAAAGTCTTACTGCTGGACATGGTGGTGCACACCTGTAATTCTAGCAACTTGGGGGGCTGAATTCAATGCCAGCCTCAGCGACTTAGACCCTATCACAAAAGAAAACATAAGAAAAAAAGACTGGGAACGTAGCTCTGTAGCTCAGTGCCCCTGGGTTCAATCACCAGAACCAAAAAAAAACAACAACAACAACAACAAAAAAAAAAAAAAAAAAAAAAAAAAAAAAAAAAAAAAAAAAAAAAAAAAAAAAAAAAAAAAAAAAAAAAAAAAAAAAAAAAAACATTAAAAGCCTTGCTGGTGAAAATAGTCATTGTTCTTCCTAGAACTAAGGGGGGAAAAATCTTACCAGGCACTGTACAAATGAAGGTGATAGACTAATCCTGGGCCTGTACTTGTTTACTTTCCATTGAAGAAGTCCTTCTGAACTTTTGAGATTTTCAATATAAAATGTTGCATTAGTGGGGCTGGAGCAGTGGCAAAGACCCAGGTTCAAACCCCAGCACCACATACGCAATGAAGTATTGGTGGAACAAAAGCCACATGAAAAACCAAATAAAAACTGATTCTCTCTCACTGTCCCTCTCTCTCTCAAAAAAAAAAAAAAAAAAATGCTGCATTAGGGTCTTCCCTCTAAACTTTTCCTATTTTTTGTCTCTTTTCAGAGATTAATTTGTTGTTTCTTTTTCTGCAGTGCTGGGGATTAAACCCTGTGCATTGCTAGCCAAGTACTCTGCCACTGAGCTGCAGCCCAGCCTTCGCTTCAGAGGTTTTTCCCTTTCATGTCTACTTTCAGAGATGACTTGCTGCTTATTGGACCAGGGAATAGGAACTATACTTACATGGCCCAGGCTGTGAACAAAGGGGTAACACTTGTGGGGCTCTGGGACCGGAGACATCCAGGCATGGCAGATTATATTCCTGTTGCTGTAGAGCATGCTATTGAACCAGACACCAAGCTTACCTTTGTTGGGGATATCATCTGCTTCAGTACTCACCTCGTCAACCAGCATGGTCTGTATATTTTTTCTTTCTCAACCTCCAACTGACAGTTCTGAGGATTTGAAAGCAATTAATCCCTTAGATAATTTTTTTTCTCTCAAATTATCTAAAATTGGGCTGAAGCAGTGGCTCAGCAGTTACAGCGCTTGCCTGGCATGAGTGAGTATGCGAGTTCAAACCCCAGTACCACGCAGTGAAGTCTCGGAGCAATGCAGGCCACATGAAAAACTAAATAAAATTGATTCTCTCTTTCTCTCTCTCTCTCTCCCCCCTCTCTCTTTAGATAACAACAACAACAACAAAAATTTATCTAAAATCTGTGCTAGGTGCGGTGGCACAAGCCTGTAATCCCAGTGATTTGGGAGGCTGAGGCAGGAAGATCGCAAATTCAAAACCAGCCTCAGCAAATTAGAAAGGTCCTAGGTAACTTAGTGAGACCCTGTCTCAAAATAAAAAGGGCTGGAGTTGTGGTTTGTCAGTTAAGTGCCCTTGGATTCAATCCCTGGTACCAAAAAAAATTAATTAATAATAATAATAATAGAGGCTGGAGCAGTGGCCCAGCAGTTACAGCACTTGCCTGGCATGCTCAGGGACCCAGGTTCAAACCCCAGCACCATGTACACAGCTAAGTGCTAGAGCAATGAAAACCACATGAAAAACTAAATGAAATTGATTCTCTCTTTCTCTCTCTCTCTCTCTCTCTCTCTGACCCTCTCTCTCTTTAAAAAAATTTTTTTAAATATAATAATAATCTAGAATCTGGCCTGGCTGGGGATATAACTCAGTGGCAGAGTGCTTGCCTGGCATGTGTAAGGCCCTGAGTTCAATCCCCAGCACTGTAAAAAATAAAAATAAAATATCTAAAATCTGAGCACTTGTTTCAGTATTTGTCCTGTTAACCAGTAATTCTCAGTTTAATGATCTTTTCTCTCAATAGCCAATTAGAAGTCAGTCAGTAACACAGGTGCCTATTGATCACATAGCACTATATTTTATAATGTAGATAACTTAGGGCACTGTGCCTTCATTTCCAGCTTCTGAAGGAGGGTAACAACTAAATTGAAGAATAGTAAAGGGCAAAATAAAAGAAAGGAAAGAGCAGTGAGGATTTAGTTTTAGAAACTAATTGTGGGGGCTGGAGCAGTGGCTCAGCAGTTATGGCACTTGTCTGGCACGTGCGAGGACCCAGGTTCGAACCCCAGCACCACGTACACAAGTGTCAGAGCAACAAAAGCCACATGAAAAACTAAATAAAATTCTCTCTTTCTCTCTTACTGCCCCTCTTTCTCTCTCAAAAAAATTAAAGAAACAAACTAATTGTGTATACTCTCTTTCATGAAGCACATTTGGAGGCCTAACTCCTAATATATCATCATTATTATAGGCTTGGACTTACGTAACACTAAACTGTATTTAAAAAAGAGAGAGAGAGAAAGAGAGAGAGAATAAGAGAATCAATTTTATTTAGTTTTTTTTTTCCCAATCTGTTTTTTGTTGCTCCAATACTTAGTTGTGTATGTGGTGCTGGGGTTTGAACTGGGGTCCTCATGCATGCCAGGCAACAATGATACTGCTGAGCCACCACTCCAACCCTAAGGGACAGAGAGAGAGAGGGAGAGAATCAATTTTATTTAGTTTTTCATGTAACTTTCGTTGCTCCGAGACATCGTGTACGTGGTACTGGGGTTCGAATTTGCATATTCCCACATGCCAGGCAAGCGCCATAACCGCTGAGCCACCACTCCAGCCCACTAAACTGTACTCTTGATTAACAAAGTACTTCTGTTTTAAGAAGTACTGTTGAGGGGCTGGAGTGCTGGCTCAGCAGTTTTGGTGCTTGCCTTGCATGCTCAGGGAGGTGAGTTCAAACCCTAGGAACACGTACACAACAAGGTGTCAGAGCAAAGAAAAACAAATGAAAAACTGAGTAAGAAAATTGATTCTCTCTTCCTCTCTCTCTCTCACTGCCCCTCTCTCTCTTTAAAAAAATAAAAAAAAGAGAAGTACTGTTGAGAGGCCTGGTGGGACATACCTGTAATCCCATCAGCTCAGGAGATTTAGGCAGGAGAATCACAAGCAAAGCCAGCCTCAGCAACTTAGTGAGGTCCTGTCTGAAAATAAAAAATAAAACTAGAGCCGGGGATATTGCTCAGTAGT
This sequence comes from Aplodontia rufa, assembly GCA_004027875.1. Classification (NCBI taxonomy): domain Eukaryota; kingdom Metazoa; phylum Chordata; class Mammalia; order Rodentia; family Aplodontiidae; genus Aplodontia; species Aplodontia rufa. The sequence continues at coordinate 74,016 of PVKS010000224.1, read as the reverse complement.
TGAGTGCCCCTGGGTTCAATTTCTGGTACCCTCCCCCAAAATACTGACAGGTTTAATAATGATATAAAATCAGTCCTTGTATAGGAATGCTTTGGGCTTACAGACAGCATATTCCAAAGTGGTGCATGCTGCCATAATCCAACCAAGACTGGCTGGGGGCTGTGTGTGGTTTTGGGTCTGCAACGTTTTCTGGGAGTTGTGGATATGTGTATTTGGGTAAAATGTTATAATATTGGACCTGATTTTAACATTCTGCATATCTTGGACTTAATACAAAGGAAGCTCTATTCAGCCAAGGTCAAATCTTCTAACCCTGTAACAACTGACTTGCAAGAAACTACTTATTTGTAATCCAGGGCCACTGAGCTAAACCTGCTTTAAGATCAACAGTCAGAGTTACAATTCCATAATTATAAATCTCTTGACAATGAAGCAGAGACTTTTTTTTTAAGAGAGAGGGACAGTGAGAGAGAAATAGAGAATCAACTTTATTTAGTTTTTCATGTGGCTTTCATTCCTCTAACACTTCTTTGTATATGTGGTGCTGGGGTTTGAACCCATGTTCTCGTGCATGCCAGGCAAGCACTGAAACTGCTGAGCCACCACTCCAGCCCAAGCAGACACTTTTTTTTTCCCCTTAGGACTGAGGACCGAACTTGGGGGCCTTGCACGTTAGCCAAGGCTCTGCCACTGAGCTAAATCCCCAACCCCGGCAGAGACTTTTTTAATGCTAGCTTTTACTCTATATAGTTTTGTTAAGATTGTCACTCAGTCTTCCATTCTGAAATTTCTGGGGACATTTCATATCAATACCACTTTGGATGAGGAAGCAAAAGGGTCACATGCTAGGATCAGTAATCCTGAGGTTAGTACTATAAACTATCTTTGGTATTCCTTTGCCACCTTGAGACTTAAACCAAAATAAACTAATCTTCCTTCCTGCCAGTTGTGACTTTCTTACATTCTTCCTGCTGGCAACAATCAGTAGGTCAAAACATATTCATCCTGGGGCTGGAAAGATGGCTCAGTGCATGCCTGGTATGCACAAGGACCCTGGTTCAAACCCCAGCACCACATACACAACTAAGTGTCAGAAAAACAAAACCTAGATGAAAATATAAAGTTGATTCTCTCTCAAAAAAAGAAAAAAGTGTTATCCAAATATGTAAAAAGAATTTTTCTTTTTCCTAAGGAAAACAGTGACACTGCCCAAGTAAGTAGCTCTTATGATTCTGAAGATCAATAGGTAGGTCTTGTTTTATTTTGTGGGCATGATATATGAAGGAAACTAACATTCAGGAAGAAAATAAAAAGTAGTAATTATCCTCAAAGTTGTGTATTCTTTCTGGGAAGAGGTATCTGCATTCTTGAAGATAGAATTGTTTTGAATGGTCTATTGAAATTTGAATAAAGTTAGAGTGATTTATATCAAAGGTTATAGCCAGATGCTTTCTCTTGTCTTCCTAGGTGAACCTGGGATATGGATGATTTCTGCTGACAGTATTCTACAGACAGACATTGTCACTGGAGTAGGAGTAGCCAGGAGTCCAGGAACTGCAACAATTTTTCATGACATTCCAGGAGTAGTGAAAACATACCGAGAGGTAAACCTAACTAACTATACCTGGGTGGAAGGAACTAGAGTGACTGTTTTCATACATGGGGATATGCATATGGAAAACACAACCTACAAAAAGATGCACTCATGTAACAGCTATAAAGCCAAATAGCAAACTTTATTAGAACATAACAGTGCTTAAGATTCTTTACTAGACGAATGACTTAATTGATTTCTGTTTTCAACTGTGGCTACTGGTTGATATTATATGATAAGGTAGAATCTGAAAAACCATTTGAGAGATATGATGGTAGACAAGGGTGGGAACAGAGGAAGTGTTGAACAGATTCTAGGTATATTTTATAGGAGAGCCAATAGAACCTGACAGAGTACATGTATTATGAGAAAATCAAGAACGACTCAGCGGGAGGCTGGAGCAGTTTGGCTCAGTGGTTATGGTATTTGCCTGGCATGTGTTAGGACATGGGTTCAAACCCCAGCACCATGTACACAACAAAGTGTTGAGGCAATGAAAGCCACAGGAAAAACTAAATAAAATTGATGCTCTATTTCTCTCTCTCACTGTCCCTCTCTCTTTATAAAAGAGGGAAAAAAAAGAATGATTCAGGGCTGGAGAAGTGTTTAGCAGAGTGCTTACCTGGCATATGCAAGGACCTGGGTTCAATTCCCAGTACCACATACACAACTAAGTGGAGGAAAAGCAAAAAACAGATGGAAAAGTAAAATTTGCTCTCTCTCTCTCAAAAGAAAAGAAGAAAAAAAAAAAAAAAATCCAAGAGCCAGGCAAGGTGGTGCACGTCTATAATCCCAGCAACTAAGGAGCCTAAGGCAGGAGGATCGCAATTTCAAAACTGGCCTCAGCAACTTGACAAGGCCCTGAGCAACTTAGCAAGACCCTGTTTCAAAATAGAAAAATTATAAAGGACTGGGGATGTGGCTCAGTGGTTAAGCACCTCTGGGTTCAATCCCTGGTGCCAAAAAAAAAAAAAAGAAAAGAAAGAAAGGAAAGAAAAGAAAAAAGAAAGAAAATTTTAAAAAATGATTCAAGAGCCAGACACCATGGCATGATCATGTAGTACGAGCTACTTAGGAGGTGGAGGCAGGAAGATGGCTTCAGCCCAAGAGTTCCAGACCAGCCTGGGCAACAAAAAAAGACCCTGACTTTAAAACAACAACAAAGTAAACCATGGTTTATTTTGACTCTACCACTGGGTTACATCCCCAGTCCTTTTTATTTTTTATTTTAAGATAGGGTTTCAGGATGGAGCAGTGGCTTAACGGTAGAGTACTTGCCTGGCATGTGCAAGGACCTGGGTTTGAACCCCAGCACCATGTACACCACTGTGTGTTGGAAAAACAAAAACCAGGTGGAAAAATAAGTAAATTGACTCTTTCTCTCTTTCTCACTCTTCACTCACTCTCTTTCTCTTTAAAAAAGAAAAAGAGGGTCTCACTAAGTTGCCCAGATTAGACTTGAACTTGCAAGCCTCATGCCTTAGCTTCCTGAGTTCTGGGATTATAGACTTGCATTACTGTGCCCAAGAAGACTCATGTAGGGGCTGGAGCGTTGGCTCAGCAGTTTCGGCGCTTGCCTGGCAAGCGCGAGGACCTGGGTTCAAACCCCAGCACCACGTACACAACTGAGTGTTGGAGCAACTAAGGCCATTTGAAAAACTAAATAAAGTTGTTTCTCCCTTTCTCTGTCTCTCTCTCTCTCACTGTCCTTCTCTCTTTAAAAAAAAGGGGGGGATGGGGATGACTGGAGTGGTAGCTCAGAGATTGGAGCACTTGCCTGTCAAGCATGAGGACCCTAGGACCACATACACAACTAAGTGTCAGAGAAACAAAGGCCAGATGAAAAACTAAATAAAGTTGATTACCTCTTTCTCTCTCTCTCTTTTTTTTTTAAAAGAGGGGGGCTGGGGAGGTGACTCAGTGGTGAAGCACCCTGGGTTCAAACCCTGGTACCAAAAATAAATAGACTTTTGGGGAGTCAGGAAGGCATGGTGGTGCATGCTGGTAATCCCAGCGATTTGGGAGGCTGAGGCAGGAGGATTGCAAGTTCAAAGTCAGCCTCAACAACTTAGCAATGCCACAAGCAATTTAGTGAGACCCTGTCTCAAAATAAAAAATAAGAATAAAAATATAAGGTTTGGGGATGTGGCTCAGTGGCTAAGCATCCCTGGATTCAATCCCTGGTGTCCCCCAAAAAAAGACTTTTTGGGGAAAAAGGGTACATTATCATTTTCAGCCATTAAAATAATTAAACACTTGCTTTTTATACAAGATATAGTACAAGTCCTACAAAGATAAATTAGGGTCAGATTTATGTCCTTGAAGAAATTAGAATCTAATAAGGGGAATTTAGAAAGTGTAAACAAAATAAGGCAGAACACTACCAGTATACTGAGAAAAACAAAGAACTTTGAAATTTCAGAAAAGATTGAGATTATATGCAATTTGAGGGAAAAAAGCTTCCTAAAGAAAGTTGTAATTATTTTAATAGGGAGTCATATAAAGGGAAGATATGAATGCAGGAATAATGGACAAAAATTTCTTTCTAGAAACAATATTTTCTTCTGAAAGGTAAACAGATTTTGTGATTCTCAAATATTCGATCACTAGAAGGTCAGTTTGTATTTGTGTGGAACAGATGCTTTTGTTTAAGTTAAGAGGGGCGGACAGGGAGGGAGCCAGATTCAACACAGGTACAGATTTTCCTTTGATTTACTGACAGGTGGTAGTCAACGCATCATCAAGATTAACTCTCAGTTATGATCTCAAGACTTACCTCACTAATACCCCCAATTCAACTGTATTCAAACTCTTCATCACCACTGGCAGAAATGGTGTCAATCTCAAAGGTCAGGAATTTCTTTATAGGTGTGAGTGAATGTTTCCATCTTTCCTATCTTCCCTCCTTTACCCCTCTGGATTAGTAATATAATTTTCATTTAAAAAAAATGTTCAGCAGTTACAGCGCTTGTCCGGAATGCGCAAGTACATGAGTTCAAACCTTAGCACCATATATATACAACCATGAGTTGGAGCAACGAAAGCCATATGAAAAACTCAATAAAAATTGATTCTCTCTCTCACTGTCCTTTCTTAAAAAAAAAATAAATACTGGGGATCAGGACTGGATTAGTGGCTTGGCAGTTACGGCTCTTGCCCAGCATGCACGAGTACACGGATTCAAACCCCAGCACCACGTACACAACTAAGTGTCAGAGCAACGAAAACCATGTGAAAAACTCAATAAAACTTGATTAAAAAATACTGGGGATGATGGAATCTAGGGGCACTTTACCTCTGAGCCATATTCATGGTCCTCTTTACTTTTTTTTTTTTTTTAAAGAAAGAATCAATTTTATTTAGTTTTTCATGTGGTTTTCGTTGCTCGGAGACTTCCTTGTATACGTGGTGCTAGGGTTTGAGCTTGTGTCCCTGCGCATCAGAGGCAAGCGCCGAAACCTCTGAGCCACCGCTCCAGCCCTCCTCTTTACTTTTTATTATGAGACAAGGTCTCACCAAGTTTCTAAAGCTGACTTTGAACTTGTGATCCTCCTGCCTCAGCCTCCTGAATCACTGGGAAAGTTTCCTTTTATTTCCAAAATCAAGTCCATCTTCACAAACTATGGAGATCTCTAAGCCTCAGAAATTATGAATTGAATAAGTTTGGGTGTGTTTTTTATTTGTTTATTTGTTTTATCCCCCCACCCCGCCCCAGGCTGGGGATGGACCCAGGGCCTTGAGCGTACTAAGCAATTATGAGGGTGACACCCTCAGCCTAGATTTTGTAATAGGCTCAACCTAAGTCACTATTATCTTTGTAGTTTAAAAACTATAGGTTCTTAGGCTCCATCCAGAGATACTGCTTGTGTGTGTGTGTGTGTGTTGCTGGGGATCAAACCCAGGAGTGATCTCCCACTGAGCTACATCCCAGCCCTTTATTTGTTCATTTTGAGCAGAGTCATGCTAAATTGCCACAGGCTGACCTCAAACTTAAGATCCTCCTGCCTCGAACTTCTAGTGTCTGGAATTACAGGTGTGTAGCACTGACCCCAGCACCATCCTAAGATTTAATGTAGGGTAAGGCCTAAGAATCAATTATTTTAAAGCATTCCCTGAGTTGAGAATTGTTGGAGTAGATTATATCTGGAAAGAAATTTTCTTTTCTTTCTTTCTTTTTTTTTTTTTTTTTTGAGAGATTCTTGCTAAGTTGCACAGACTAGCCTCAAACTTGTGATCTTCTTGGCTCAGCCTCAGCTGGGATTAGAGGCGTGCACCATGATGCCTGGCTCTGAAGTGTTTTTTGCTCAGTATTACTAGTTTGCCTTGTATGTTTTTTTCTTTTTTGGTACTGGGGAATGAACCCAGTGGTGCTTGACAACTGAGTCACATTCCCAGTCCTTTTTATTTTTTATTTTGAGACAAGTTCTCACTAAATTGTTTAGGGCCTCACTAAGTTGCTGAGGGTGGCTTTGAACTTGCAATCCTCCTGCCTCAACTTCCCAAGTTGCTGGGACTCGAGCAGGCGTATACCTCTGCACCCAGCTCTTTTCTTTTTTATTTGTGGTACTGTGATGGCAGGGGCACTTTACCACTGACCTATATACCTACACTCTTTTTTTAAGAGAGAGAGAGAGAGAGAGAGAATCAATCCCGTCCAGTTTTTCATGTGGTTTCTGTTGCTCCAACACTTGGTTGTGTCTGTGGTGCTGGAGTTTTGAACCCAGGTCCTCGTGCATGCCAGGCAAGGACAATACCACTGAGCCACAGCTCCAGCTCCCGCTCCCCTACCCCTTTTTGAGACAGGGTCTTCCTAAATTTTCCAGGCTGGGCTCAAACTTTTATTCCTCCTGCCTCAGCTTCCTGAGTAACTGAGATTACAGGTAGGGGCCACTGACTCATTTTTGCTTCATTTTTGTTCTCTATTAGCCTATGATTTACTGTCAAAAAAGGGGAAACAAAGAAAACTAAAATACGAGAATCTCCTCATAGATTCCAGATCCTATGCTAGGAATTTTTATGTATTTTATATCATTTAACAATCTCCGGGGCTGGAGCGGTGGCTCAGCGGTTACGGGCTTGCCTGGCAAGCACGAGGACCCGGGTTCAAACCCCAGCACCACATACACAACTAAGTGTTGGAGCAACTAAGGCCATGTGAAAAACTAAATAAAGTTGTTTCTCTCTTTCTCTGTCTCTCTCGCTGTCCCTCTCTCTTTAAAAAAAAAAAAAAAAAAAATCTCATGTGGCAATTATTATTCTAATTTTAAAAACAAGAATACTAGCTGAGGGGGTGGAGCAGTGGCTCAGTAGTTGGAGCACTTGCCTGGCATGCACGAGGACATAGGTTTGACCCCCAGCACCACATACACAATAAAGTGTCAGAGCAATGAAAGCCACATGAAAAACTAAATAGAATTGATTCTCCCTTTCCCTCTCTCTTATTGTCCCTCTCTCTCTTTAAAAAAAAAAAATTACTAGCCAAGCGTGTACTCCCAGCAATTGGGGAGGTTAACAGGAGATCACAAATTTGAGGCCTCAGGAACTCGGTGAGACCCTGTCTCAAAACAAAAACAGACGTTTCCCCGACGGGGAGCCAAAAAAAAAAAAAAAAAAAACCAACAAACAGAAAGGGCTGGCAGTTCACTCAATGGCACAGCACCCCTGGGTTCAGTCCCCGATACCAAGCGGGTAAAAAAAAAGATGAAGATGAAAATACTGAGTCTAAGAACAAGTAACTTGTACAAGGTCGTATTTAGTCAGGTAAGGAAGTCGTAGATATATGTCTCATCCCAAAGTCCATGTTCTTTTTTCTTTTTTCCTTAATAAAGAACGAGAAGCTGGAGCAGTGGCTAAGTGAGTATGGCGCTTGCCTGGCATGCATTGAGGATGCGAGTTCAAACCCCAGCACAATGAACACTACGAAGTGTCAGAGCAATGAAAACCACATGAAAAACTAAAATTGATTCTCTCCCTCTCCCTATATTTTTATTTTTTAAAGAGAGGGACAGGGGCTGGCTCGGTGGCTCAGTGGTTACGGTGCTTGCCTGGCATGCACAAGTACACAGGTTCAAACCCTGGCACCCACATACACAACTAAGTGTCAGAGCAACTAAAGCCATGTGAAAAAACTCAATAAAAATTGATTCTCTCTCTCTCTCTCTCACTGTCCTCCCTTCTGAAAAAAAAAAAAAAGAGAGAGAGAGAGGGACAATGAGAAAGAGAGAAACAATTTTTTATTTAGTTTTTTACGTGGCTTTCGTTGCTCCGGCACTTTGTTGTGTACATGTTGCTAGAGTTCAAACCCATGTCCTCACGCATGCCAGGCAAGCTCCGTAACCGCAGAGCCACCACTCCACCCTCTTCTGGGTTCTTTTACAGAGAAAAAGTACTTAAAGTTTCATCTTAATATAGTCACCCACAGTTATTCAACTTATAATTTTATAAACAGGCTACACTGAAATCTTTCTGAAACCACAACTTATTTTATTGAGAAACCAACTTAATGCATTGGTCCCTTTGATGTTGCTGATAGTTTCCAAAAGATCTGAATGGTCATTGGACTACCAGCAAATGAGAAAAAGCTTCAGCAGACTGAAGCCTTTGGGCTACTGTGCAGGGTAAATCTGGTTAACAGGACACTAGTTCCTACTCATTCTAGAAGAACCCACCCATTGCATCACAGCATCAATTCATTTCTTCCTGGCTAGATGGCTTGAATCATACTGCAATTATTATGGAAAACACACTTTCCTAGACTTAAAAGCCACCTTGAACTTTTATTGTTAATTGCTGTCCAACTTCCCCAGCCCTGAATTCCAAAAGCCTTTGAAGAAGGATACTACCTATGTATGATATTGATAATGGGAGCCCCATTATAATCACTCAAAATCTAGCAGAGTGGCTGCAGATATATGTCAGTGGTAGAGCACTTGCCTAGCCTGCATGAGGCCCTGGGTTCAATTCCCAGTACTGAAAAAAACAACAACAAAACACCTTAGCAGAGGCAAGCAGAATTGGGCAAAATGGCTGGTAGCACTGCCCCGCTTTTTCCTTCTGGGGATTGAACCTAGAGTACTTTACCACTAAGCTACATTCCTGTCCCTTTTTATTTATTTATTTATTTATTATTTTGAGACAGGGTCATATTAAGTTGCTTAGAGCCCTGCTAAATTGCTGAGGCAGGCATTGAATTTGTGATCCTCCTGCCTCAGCCTCTCCAATCATCTTGCTTGTTTTTCTTGATGATACCATATAATGATCTCATCTTTTATTTTACAATTTCTTGGGGTTTTGGGGGGGGAGGTGGGTGGGTACCAGGGATTGAACTCAGGGGTGTTTTAACCACCGAGCCATATCCCCAGCCCATTTTTATTTTTTATTTGAGACAGGGTCTTGCTAAGTTGTTGAGGGCCTCACTGACTTGCTGAGGCTGGTTTTGAACTTGTGATCCTCCTGCCTCAGCCTCCTGAGCTGCTGGAATTACAGGTGTGCACCACCACGCCCAGCCCAACTATATTTTATTTTGAGACAGGGCTAAGTTGCTGAGGCTGACTTTGAACTTGCTATACTCTTGCCTCACCTTCAGTTGCTGGGATTACAGATGTGTGCCATCACACTTGGTTCATTTTACAATTTCTTGTGACTATTATTTACCTCTTCTGCTTCTTAGGATCCTGTACCCCAAATCAGGCTGTGGCCATTACAAAAGTGCTTCTTCCAGAAACTCTCATGCTATGCCACGTACAGTTCAGTAACACTTTGCTAGACGTTCCAGCAAGTAAAGTCTTCCATGTCCACTCCGACTTCAGCATGGAGAAAGGTAGGGTCCACCAGTTGAATATAGTTTCTCCCTCCTTTTTTCCTTGTGTACAATTGTCACTTTCTTATTGGATTGCATTTATACTTTCCAGTTTAATCTGAAATATTATTGTGGACTCTTTCTCAATCAACATTTTTTTTCAGTTGATTCAACAAACTTTTAACATATGCCTCCAAGAACACTGTGTTTTTCTATTACAATTTTTGTGTCTCCATTTTCTCTATGAGGGCTGGATTGTGCTTCATCTTTTATCCCCAGCATGTAGCACAATGTTTGAATGTTTTGTTTTCTTTTTCTTCAGAGAGAAGGACGTGGCTTTTGTTGCTCCGACATTTTGTTGCGTATGTGGTGCTGGGGTTTGAACCCATGTCTTCACACATGCCATGCAAGCACCGTAACCCAGCCACCGCTCCAGCAGCTGTCAGAGACTTTTTAAAGGATGAGTTAGCAAGTTTTGGAGAATGATAGGTTGGAGAAGTGGCTCAGTGGTATCACACTTGCTTGGCATGTGTCAGCATGCGGGTTCAAACCACAGCACCATGTACACAAGTAAGTGTTGAATAAACAAACAATGAAAAAATAGTTCTCTTAAAAAAAAATACCTTGGAGAATGATAAGATATAGGGATAGGAACTGGAGTGGTAGCTTAGCAGTTTGAACCCCAGTACCACATACACAACACAGTGTTGGAGAAACAAAGGCCAGATGGAAAAATAAATAAAATGATTTTCTGTTTCTCTTTCTCCCCCTCTCTAAAACAAAACAAAAAAAGATAAAGAAAGGACAGCAGGACAGCTGAAGAATGAGTATTCCTAAAAAAAAATCAATGCCATTGCTATCAATGAGGACATTGAGGCCTGGGGGATGTAGCTCAGTGGTAGAACACTGGCCTAGCTTGTGAGTCTGGAAGAGAAATGAATAAATCATTTTTGTTCAGCATCTTCAGTATCACCACTCTGTGACCTCAGTCCTCCATTGCCCTGCTTGTGCCATATTCAATACTTCCTGACATGTGGACTTACCAGTAAAGGTACTCTTAGGCAATCAGTTCAGCTGTGTGTTCCATGAGACTGATTTTTTTTTTCCCGTTGGTATCCTCCTCCAAGTGGCCAATACTCTGCTGACATTGAATACTCAGAGTTCACATTTTCTCTCACTGAATTTACATGTCAACAGCTTTCCCTATGAATTAACGTTTTGCTCAAGAGCTTCTGGACCTTCCTACTCAGTTTCTTCTCTTTTTTTCAGGGGTTTATGTCTGCCTAATCAAGGTTAGACCACAGTCACAAGAGTTGCTCCAGATCCTCAGCATGGCTGACACCTCGGTCTATGGGTGGGCCACACTGGTCAGTGAACGTAGCAAGAATGGAATGCAAAGAATCCTCATTCCCTTCCTCCCAGCCTTTTACATTAACCAGTCGGAATTGGCTCTTAGCCACAAAGGAGACACAGGGGAGATAAGAGTACTGGGAGTTGACAAAGTTCTTGAGAACCTAGAGGTACGTTCCTTAAAAGTCTCAACCAATATATTAAGGAAGACTAGGTATTTGAAAGATTTTTCATTCTCGGGAAACCTGACAAAAATCACCACATGAACTGGGTATGGTGGCCCTCACCTGTGATCCCAGCAGCTTGCAAGGCTGAGGCAGGAGATCACAAGTTCAAAGCCAGCATCAGCAATTTAGCGAGGCCCTCAGTAATTTAGCAAGACCCTGTCTCAAAATAAAGGGTTTGGGAGGGCTGGAGCAGTGATTCAGTGATTATGGTGCTTTGCCTCACATGTGCAAGGATGCAGGTTCGAACCCCAGCACCACATACACAGCAAAGCGTCAGAGCAATGAAGGCCACATGAAAAATTAAATAAAATTGATACTCTAAAAAAATTTTTTTTTCGTTTTTCATTTCACAGTTCATTTTATTCCTATCCTTCAGTACTTTTAAGAGGGGAAGAAAGTGACTTATCAGCTGGTGGGTTAGAAATCCAGATCTTGACAGTTCTTGTACTTTGTGTTTGAGATTGGAACATATTGATACAACTTTTTTTCTTCTTTCAAACAAATGCTGTTTTACCTTTTATTTTATCCAAGGTCTTCCCCAGCTCCCCAGTTCTAGCAATCTCTGGCCATAGGCACTCTCCGCTCACTCCTGGCCTGGCTATCTATCCCATAAGAATAGTCAACTTCACTGCCTTCCAGCAGATGGCATCACCTGTCTTCATTAATATTTCCTGTGTGCTCACCAGTCAAAACGAGGCCGTGTTAGTAAGAGCTATGGAGGTTAAATCTGGTGCAGGTAAGCACTGGGGATGCCGACTCTTTTTTTTTTTTTAAGAGATAGAATCGATTTTATTTAGCTTTTCATCTGGCCTTTGTTTTTCTGACACTGTTTCGTATTAGATGCTGGAGTTTGAACCTGGGTCCTCACACATGCCAGGCAAGCGGTCCAACTGCTTCGTTTGAACCACAGCTCCAGCCCCTCATTCCTATTTTTAATCTAGATGGGAAAAGCTGATAAAATGCATTCACAACTTCATTAGTGGGAAATATTCAGCCACTTGTCAAAGATCAAACTGGCTGAGACATGGATGTCTCCATTCCAAATCTACCGCTCCCCAAATTATTTTTTCCTTTTGGTACCGGGGATTGAACCCAGGGGCATCAACCATTGAGCAGCATCTCCAGTTCTCCCTCTTTAGTCAGGGTCTGGCTGAATTGCTTAGGGCATAAGTTGCCGAGGCTGGCTTTGAACTTGCAATCCTCCTGCCTCAGTCTCCAGAGCCATTGGGTTTATACACATGTGCCACTGCATGTAACTGGGTAACTTTATTTTTTAATTTTTTTGGTCTTTTTTTTTTCAGGGCTGAGGACCAAACTCCGGGCCTTGCATGTGCTAGGCAAGCACTTTGCCACTGAGCTAAATCCCCAACCCCCCTTTTAAAAATTTTTTAAAGAGATTGAGTCAACTTTATTTTTCATTTGGTTCTTTGTTTCTCCAACACTTAGTTGTGTATGTGGTGCTGGGGCTCCTCGCACAGGCCAAGCAAGTGCTCCAGCCGCTCCATAGCTTTCTTAACACTATCTAAATGTTATACTTAACCCATTACGTCCCAAATTTACAATTCTGAAAACATTCCAGTAAAATTGACACGTTAAAATATGGAAATCATAGTTCATATATTCTTTTTTTTTTTTTTAAGGGAGAGAAGGCCAGTTAAGAGAGAATCAATTTTATTTATTTTCATGTGACTTTCATTGCTTCCACACTTCATTGTGTACATGGTGCTGGGGTTGGAACCCATGTCCTCGCACGTACCACACAAGCACTGTAACAGCAGAGCCACAGCTCCAGCCCCATATATTCTTTAAGAGTGAAAATACATTGTCTTATAAATAAGACAATATAGTAACTTTTACATATATAAGCAGTCTTATAAATAGGACACTGGGCAAATATCATAGCTGGGACACTGGGACAAAATGGATTAAGTAAGGGGTTGGGATGGTGGCTTCCCTGGTATGCATGTGGACCTGGGCTCAAACTCCACCACCACATATACAACTAAGTGTTGGAGAAACAAAAACCAGGTGAAAAAATAAATAAAACTGAATGCTCTCACTGTATCCCTCTCTTTAAAAAAAAAAAAAAAAAAAAAGGATTAGGGGCTGGAGCAGTGCTCAGAAGTTAAGGCACTTGCCTGGTGAGAGTGTGAGAGTATGAGAGTAGGAGACCCAGCATCATATACACAACAAAGTCTCATCATATACACAACAAAGTCTCAGAGCAACAAAAGCTACTTGAAAAACTAAATAAAATTGATTCTCTCTCTGTCCTTCTCTCATGGATTAAATAATTATAAGCTGGGGGTAGTGGCACCTAATTCCAGCTACTTGGGAGACTAAGGTACAAAGTACCCAAGAACAAGTCTGGCCTGAACAACTTAGACCCTATCTCAAAATAAATTTAAAAAATAAATAAAACCAGAGGGTTGGGGTTGTATCTCAGTAGTAGATGACTTGCCCAGTGTGTGCAAGGCTGGGGTTCAATCCCTAGTTACTGCAAAAAAAGATATTTACGCCAGTTTAACATGACTTTCTCAGTTTTGGAAATATAATATTTACCTTGTTTTAAACTTCTGGCTAAATGTTTTCTTCACAAGTATTTAGATCTTTCCACATCAGGCAATAAGCAAGTATCAACCCTAGAACAAGACTTAAGATTCCCAAATCCTGATTCCAGGTATTACTCAGTTACATGACATCAAGTTAGGTTGGGATGGGAACAACTTATGGAAATAGGTGTTAGGAAAACCATCCTCTATACTGTTTCATCCCTCAAGTTTTGTTTTTTTCTTTTGGTGGTAATGGATGGGTGATTCTTTACCCCCTAACCCTGTTTTTTAGAAACAGGATCTTCATTTTTTTTTTTTTTTTTTTAAAGAGAGAGGGACAGAGAGAGAAAGAGAAATAACTTTATTTAGTTTTTGACATGGCCTTAGTTGCTCCAACACTCAGTTGTGTACGTGGTGCTGGGGTTTGAACCCAGGTCCTCATGCTTGCCAGGCAAGCACCGAAAAGGCTGAGCCACGGCTCCAGCCCCATTTTTATTTTTTTGGTACCAGGAATTGAACCCAGGGGCACTTAATCACTGAGCCACATCCCCAGCTCATTTTTGAAATTCTAGAGACAAGGTCTCACTAAATTGCTGAGGCTGGCTTTGAACTCATGATTCTCCTGTCTCTGCCTCCCAAGTCACTGAGATTACAGGTGTGGGCCACTGCACCCAGCACCAATCTTATTTTTTGTGTTTTGACTGTGCTTTGATGTAATTCCTATTTCATGTCACCTTGAGATGTTATCCATAGGTTTCACCAGACTGTCAAAACTGCCTGCGAGCCAAAAGGGAAGCTGGGTATGGAAGTATATGCCTATAATCCCAGAGATTTGGAAGGCCAGGCTAGGAGGATGGCAGTTTGAGACCAGCCTCAGCAATTTAAGACCCTGCCTCAAAATAAAAAATAAAAGGACTGAAGTACTGCTTAGTGGTAGAGATCTCCTGTACCACAAAAAACCGCAACGGAGTTGGGCATGATGGTGCATTACTCTAATCCCAGCAACTCGAGCTGAGGCAGAAAGATTGCCAAATTCAAGGCCAGCTTCAGCAACTTCTCCTGATTTAAAGTGGGAGGGAGGCTCAGTGGTAGAAGGCTTGCCTTGCCTTCACTTGAAACTCTAGATTTAATCCCCAGTACTAGAATTGGGGAGACAGGGCCAGGTTTGGGGAGATATGAATTAGCTCAATGTAATTAGAATATAATAGGTACAGATGATGCTATCCAAGTTTTATTTGGATTCTGATTCTATAGTTGCTGGAACACCAAAAGCTGTACAGTGAAACTGATCAGGGATTACCATGTATCTTGTGTGCCCTTTAAACAACCTCAAACTGTTCAGAAAGTTTGCAAATAGTGTGAATGAGATTTAAAATGGTTTGAAGCCAAAAAGAAGGGATTTACTAGGGATGCAGAACAGCAATTAGGTTCAAGAACCTAGTAATCAATTCATGTAAGAGACCTGAAATTCAGGCGGTTTGGTGGCTCATTTCTAAACACTGAAGAATTTGAAATAACCAAACAGATGCCAAGTTGGCTTCCAAAACACAAGTCTAAAGTTTTATTGAGGACAAAGTTAGATACAAATCAGAATGCTCCCTAGAAATGACATCCCAAGTAGGAAAAGGTAACTAGTGATCTGAAGAAATGTTTCAGGTTAGTGATTAAAATTATAAATTGTATCAGCACAGACCATCACAAGTTTGGTGAAAGGCATGTCACCTGGGTTTAAAGTGCACAGAAAAAGTTTAACAGGCATTTTAAGGTGGCAAGAGAACTTAAAGCACCCTTTGTAACCTGAGAAGACAGATTTAAAAATTATTTAAAGATTTTACTACTTTGGAGACATAAGAAGCCAAAAAGAGGTGAAGGAACCAAGTTCAGGCTCACACCTCAAGTTTCATGAAAGGGCTGGGTTGAGTACTTCTGCTGGATACTCTCACATTTTCAAATGCAGCATCTGCCCTGGATGTGTTATTACTATTATCTTGTTATGGTCAATGCATAGGTCAGTGTGAAGGTTCAGGAGTCTTCAAGCGGTTCATTGGTTCTTACCAGATCCTCCTCTTTACCCTCTTTGCGGTGTTGGCATCAACAGCTTTCATCTTTCTAGGTAAGGAGTCAGCACGGTGGACTTTGACTTGGAAACTGCCTTCATTTTATTTCACAAACTAAATGAGGATGAAAATTAGCTGTTTATCACATCTGATTTGTGACAAGCAGTTGACACTGAGTTAGCCTCTCTAGCCCAATCATTTAATGTATTAAATGTCTTCTTCCAACTTACTACTAGAAGTAAACTGGATGTGGCCAAGACTATAAAATAGCACTGAAGTGGCTAGGGCCAATTCAATAAAACACATCACTATTCACTACATCTGTGCTTTCCAACTTTTAGACAAGTTGAAAAATACAGAGATGGCTTAAATTAGAATAAAGAAAAATTTCTTATAATAGTGTATTAAGTTAGTGTCCCTCATTGATTGGGGGTGAGGTGGGTGTTAGTTCCGAGGACTCGCAAATCCAGATACCCCTGTACAAATGATAAGGTATTTCCATTTAACATACATTATCCCATTAATCATTTCTAGTTATAAAATTCAATACAATGTAATTACTATGTAAATGGTTTTTATATACTATTGCTCAGAAAATAAGGAAAAAAGTCTACATGTTCAGTATACATTATCTTTCCAAGTATTTCTGATCCTCAGTTGATTTAAAGGACACAGAGGGCAGACAAACATTTCTTACTATACCAATAATAAATCTCTTATTATGAGTGAGGGTTACTCTTTAAAGCCTTCTTCCAGTGAAAATCATGTATGTTTTCTTGTGACACCTCCCTTTTCCTTTTTCTAGCATACAGTGCCTTCCTAAACAAGATACAAACTGTTCCCGTTGTTTATGTACCGACTATAGGAACACCACAACCAGGTAAAGAATCACTGTCCTCACCTGAGTAACCCAGATATCCATGTTTAATTTACTCTAACCCTTCCCTTTTTACTTCTAGGTACTTATACATCCACAAGTTCTCCCCCTCCCTTCTTGAGTCCACAACCCCCACTGGCCCAGAGTCGGCTACAGCACTGGTTATGGAGTATAAGGCACTAACCTACACTTGGGCAAGTCCCCTTTAACTGAGAGAATGGAGATTTGTAGCCTTAGACAAGGAGACTAACAGCAACCTCAACAGTAAGCCTCCAAAACAAGGTTTCTGATAACTGCAAATAAAAGATCTTCAGCTATTTTTTATTCAATTGTGTTGGATTGTAAAGATTAACAGCCAATTCTTAAGAAAACATAAAGCAACACTCACATTTATATAGTATCCCAGTTCTTAAATCAAGCTCTGAAGATTTACCCAATAAGCCTAAGTGGATAAAATTGTCCCAAATGGGCATTTTTTTAATACTTGGCCACTTACTTGCCCCAAATGACTCTAGTATTCCACTCTTCTGGATGCCCCTGAATACTTGAGGCAGGAACTTCCTAGCAGTTAAACAAGACAATAAACAGGATATATCCAAAATGTGTTTATTGGGAGGTTTTCCCACTTATTTTGTTTCAGACTGCTTTTAGTGCTGCTTCCTCCTGAAGGAACATCCTGAAAGAAAAAGGTTCAAGGTTATGTAACAGCCTACCTACCCTGTCCACAGCCAAACTTCCCTCAAAAACTAGCAAATGCTTGTTGATTCACCCCTAGAATGCTACATTCCCCCCCCCAACTCCATTTTTCTAACTTTTTAGAGAGAAAGGGACAGTGAGAGCAATTGGCTTTCATTGCTGACACTTGTGTACATGGTGCTGGGGTTCTAACCTCACACTGGTGCATGTAAGTGCCCTAACTGCTGAACCACCGCTCCAGCCCCATTAGCTACATCTTATTTATATCACTTTAGTCACTTCACATCATCCTGAGCCTATAAAAACTTATCAGAACCCACCCACCCCAGCTTTCCACAGCAGTGTTTTAAGCCAAATGCCTGGTTTCTAGTTAACACCTACTTAAGAAGCAAAATACTGGAAACTAACCCTCTTTACAGTCAGTGGTAAGATGACATACGTGAACCCTTTCACTGTTAAGCTTCAAAGCCAAAAAACACAACACCCATTCTGAATCATTTACCTTCTGTAAGCCTTGCTTTTCCTCCTGTAGGCTGGCAGAGAACAGTGGAGCAGCCAACACACAAAACTACTGTTTGTGCATGGCTAAAAACTGTGGTGATTTTATAGCATCCTGCGGGGGTGAGGGGTGTGGAAATCAGGCAGAGTTAACGTTTTTTACATTATTCCCGAAGCCGCCCTTCACTTAACCCCAACTCAATATCCCATTAGAATTTCCTAAATCAAAAAAGTACAGTGTGTGTGTGTATATACGTACGTACACGTGTTTGTCTATCTATATACGTACAGATATACATCTTTTGAGGGCAGAGCACTGAATTCTTTCGCTCCTAAGATGCAAAGTTCTAGGAGTTACATATATTCTAATTTTAGAAAATCAGGGACAGCTTTAGAGTTAGAAACAGAGGCTGCTAAGCTGCTTCAAGGATGTGGCACGACTCGTACTGTACCCTTCCCTAATCGCTGGGGCCCACTGCTTTTCCCGCTCCAGCAAGCCAGCTCCTCACCTGGGCATTTCACATCCATGAAGTAGGAATTGGGACTCTGCACCAGGCGCTTCTTCTTGTGTTTCCTCTTCTCCTCTTCCGGAGAGGGATGAAGGAGATCTTTTGCGAGCTAAGAGGGGCAGAAATGCAGAGATTTAGAAACCAACGGCGAGAAGGGGGTGATCGGAAACAGCCCCCGCTGTCACACACCGGGGAGAACTCGCCCCTCGCCGCCCCTGGTGTCTGCGTAGCTGGGCCGCCATCTTATCTCCTCTCCGCTCCCGTCTATGCGGGTGGCCCGTGGGCCGCTGCGGTCCCTGGAGTTAAGGTCCTAAGAAGTGCAGAGGGTAAATGAGGACCCTCTACGATCCGTAATCAGCGTGAGGGGAGCGTGCGGACAGAAGAGCAAGATCTCCGCCGAAACCTGGACCAAGGAACTCACAGGCATGTTCTCGTGGGGAGGTCGTCACCGCCGGAAAGGAGCGAAAGCGGAAATCCTGCTCCTTATATCCGGCATCCTGCCGGAAGTGACGCTAGAGTCTTGTGTCGCCATGTTGGGAAGGTCCTGCTCTCTGTTGGTCGGCCGCGGGGCAAAAAAAAAAATTGAACTGCCATTTTCAGAAGGTCATTAAGTGATAGTCGTGTCGCAAGTTTGTCGCCATGTTGGGAGAACTATTTTTGAATTCCGCATTTAATTACTGTCCTGGAATAAATGAAACTTTAAATTTCCTGCTGCGCGTAGACAGCTGGAGCATTGTAAGTGGCTACCACTGCGGAAAACACGAGCAATACCGAGCCATATCTGGGACTTATTTTTCAATTATCTATATTCTGTACTATTCTTAAGTTGGCTTAATTTACCCATATTTAACGATTCTGGTTGTAAGTATATATATAAAAAAGAAAGCCCTCCTTATGTTTCTCCGTAACCGTAGGTTTTACAATTGTGTGATTTTTTTTTGTGTTATTGTTGTTTGGTTTTTTTTTTTTTATTTGTTTATTTTTTGCTGTGCTGGGGATGGGACCCAAACTCTCCAGCACTGACCAACATCCTCAGCCCCTCTGCCTCCATTGTTAAAATTCATTTTTTCTTTTTCTAACCCCTCTGAAAAACAAGAAACTTATATAGTACTTCACATGTACATTGTTTTTATTGCTTTACCCATGTTAACCTACACAACTCTGAGAGTGATACCATTATTATTCCATTTTGCATATTTTGATATTGATGACCAGAGAAGTTGAATAAATTGTCCAAGTTAACAGAATGTGTGTCTAGGATGCTGTGTATATCTTTACATATGTATGTGCAGGTTGAGTATCTTGTATCCAACCAGAAGTATATTGGATTAAGATTTTGGTATAACTACACATACATAATGAAGGTGTCTTGGGGTATGGGACCAAAAACTAAACATGAAATTCATTTGTTTTCTGTATACACTATAGCTTGAAGATAATTTTTTTCTTTCTTACTTTTTTTTTTCTGCTTTGTTTTTGATATTGGGATTGAATCCAAAAGTACTTTACCACTGAGCTACATATTCTGACTTTTAGCCCTTTTTATTTCTTACTTTGAGGGTTCTCTATCAATTGCCCAGTCTGGCCAGGCACAGTTGCACATGCCTGTAATCCTAGTGGCTCCAGAGGCTGAGACAGGAGGATTGCAAATTCAAAGCCAGCCTCATCAACTTAGGGAAGCCCTACACAACTTTTGACACCCTGTCTCAAAAAAAGAAATAGAGAAACATGGGGCTCAGTGGTTAAGTGCCCCTGGTTAAATCTCTGCCCCACCCCATCCCACCCCCACTGCAAAAAAAAAAAAAAAAAAAAAAAGTTGACCAGGTTGCCTCAAGCTTGTGATCCTCTTGCCTAATTGCTGGGATTACAGGTCTGCGTCACTTTGCCTGGCAATAATTTTGTACAATAGTTTTAGCGCAGCTGTGGTTTGACTATTACCTATCATGAGAGATCAGGAGTGGTATTTTCCACTAATGTGTCATGTCAACAATTAAAAAGTTTCAGATTTTGGGGCATTTCAGATTTTCAAATTAGGGATGCCCAATCTATCTAAGTATAAGGAAATCAATGTAGATAAAGACATAAATGTTTGTGTGTGTGTGTGTGTGTGTGTGTGTGTTTCCACACATAACGCATAAAGATATAATGATGATACAACCTGGCATTCATAGAGATGTACTGGGAAGGAGGGGGTGGGGGGAGGTACAATCGTGGATAATTAGGCAGGGCTCTAGGGGGTAAATCTAATTTTCAGAAAATAAATATATTGTTTCATTGGAAAAAAAAAGATATAATGATGAATGGCTGCAATGGTGGCTCAGCGGTTACGGTGCTTGCCTAGCATGCGCAAGTACTCGTGTTCAAACCCCAGCACCACGTACACAACAAAGTCTTGGAGTAATGAAAGCCACGTGAAAAACTAAATAAAATTGTTCCTCTCTCTCTCTCACTGTCCCTCTCTTTTTAAAAAAAAAAAAAAGATGAGGGCTGGAGCGGTGGCTCTGCAGTTACGGCTCTTGCCTGGCATGCGCAAGTACCCGGGTTCAAACCCCAGCACCCAGGTACACAACTAAGTGTTGGAGCAAGGAGAGCCACGTGAAAAACTCAATAAAAATTGATTCTGCCTCTCTCTCTCTCACTGTCCTTCTCTCTTTAAAATAAATAAATAAATAAAAAGATGATAATGTGAAGATAGATATAAACACATATAAATATCTTTTTTTGTACCTATGAGACTATATTTGCGGGAAAATCCCTAAAAACAGAATTATTGGATCAATGGTATGTACACTGAGGAACTACTGAACTATCTTCCAAAATATTCTTCCAACTTATATTACTACATTCTCCCCACCACCCCCCCCCCCCCCGGCGAAAACAGACTTTTATTTCTTCATATGCTCAGTGAGCTGCTGATTCTTGCTGCAAAATAACAAACATAAAATTATGCAAGGACATAATTATAAAAGCATGGCGTTTAACTTGTACTAATTCAGTCTCCAGTTTTTCCTCTTCCCCTCCCTTCTTCCCACCCTGTTTTTATTTACATATACATGACAATAGGATGTACCTCGACATAATTATAAAAGCTCAGAACGTACCTTGTTTTAACTGAGATCCCAGTATTTGCCTTCGTCCTTTCTTTCTCCCACCTCCTCATTACTGCGTTCTTTCCCCCGCATTTTCACCAGCACTGCCTCCACATAATTTGTAGTCTTGCAGCATTGACAACCTTGCCAGTGAATGAGAAGAACAGAAAGATGAAGATCAAAGTGTCATCCTCTACAATAAAGGCTAAAGGCTTAGAATGCCCACTTGTGGGGCTGGAGCGGTGGCTCAGTGGTTATGACAGTTGCCTGGCACGCGCGACGACTGGAGTTCAAACCCTAGCACCACATACACAACCAGTGTCCGAGCAACGAAGGCCACATGAAAAACTAAACAAAGTTCATTCTCTCTCTCTCTCACTGTCCCTCTGTCTTTTTAAATAAAAATAAAAAGCGTTGGGAATGCAGTTCAGTGGTTGAGCCCCCTTGGGTTCAATCACTGGTACCAAGACAACAACAACAACAACAAAAAAGCCAGCTTCAGCAACTTAGCGAGACCCTGGCTCAAAATAAAAAATAAAAAACACAGGGCTGGAGCAGTGGCTCAGTGGTTTCGGTGCCTGCCTGGCAAGCACAAGGACCCGGGTTCAAACCCCAGCACCACGTACACAACTGAGTGTTGGAGCAACTAAGGCCATGTGAAAAACTAAATAAAGCTGTTTCTCTCTTTCTCTGTCTCTCTCACTGTCCCTCTCTCTTTAAAAAAAATAAAAATAAAAAAAAATAAAAAACACAGCTGGGGATATGGCTCAGTGGTTAAGTAAATGCTCACGGGTTCAATCCCCCGTACCACTTCCGCCCCCCCTCCCCGAATAAAAAGTTTTTAAAAAAAAAGGGGGAGGAATAAAGATGATCCAAATGGCACCTGGAGGCCTGGTTGATTCCAAAGAAAAGAGATGAGGCACGGCTTGTGAATTCCAGCAGGGGTGTGCTGGTAAAAGTTTAACAACCAGCTCCCTGAAGAAAAGATCTATGATTGATTTTGTAGTCTGTATTAATCTCAGTGATATAAATACTCCCACCACAGCCAATTTCAAACTATCAAAGTGGCATCGTTGAGGATGGAGATGGAAAGAATTATGCTCAGTGAAGTATCCCAATCTGAGAGACTCAAGGGCCGAATGGTTTCTCTCATCTGTGGAAGCTAGAATACATGGGGAAGCAGTATGTTGGACGGCTAAGCTAATAATAACTTCAAATTGTATGATTCTTATCGCAACAGGGGATGATTGCCTAGGATGATTGCCTAGGATACCTGGCTGGGGGACAGGGTGGGGGAGGGATTAGGAAGAACTCCTAGGAGACTGGAGGGTGGGAATATGGGGGAATTATCTCAGAAGGAGATCTCTGTCCTCCATGAGATATCCATTTAACTCAGGGGTTCTTCTGGGGAAACAGCAACATGGGGACCCACGATGGGCATCCATGACATGGCATTAGCACTGGATAACTAAGTATATATACATTGGTTCTTGAATGTTTGATAATGTGTCCCCCTCAATTGTGTCTCTATATCCATCTAATAAAAAAAAAGTGGCATCGTTGAACTTAGTTGCTAATAGATGTGAAAAGTCTATTCTTATGAATAGATTCTGCTTCCAACACAGAACATCTTCTGAAGAAGTGACACTAAGACTGAAATCTGAAAGACAAGGATTCTCTGGCCATGGTGACACAAGCCTGTGATCCCACCAACTCAGGAGGCTGAGGCAGAGAATTGCAAGCCATACCCTGTCTCAAAAAAATAAAAAGGACTGGAGATGTAGCTCAGTAGTAAAGCACTCCTAAGTTAATTCCCCAATTACCTGTCTCCAAGAGGAGAAGAAAAAAAAAAAAGAAAAAGATGGTGCATGGTGGTGCACACCAGTAATCCCACCGATTTGAGAGGCTGAGGTAGGAGGCTCACACCAGTCTCAGCCATTAGGGAGACCCCAATTCGCAATTAGGGAGAACTGGGGATGTAGCTCAGTGATAAAGTGCCCTGGGTTCAACCCCCGGAACCAAAAGAAAAAAGAGAAAGAAAAAAAACACAGAAAAGAAAAAAGGAATCATAATTGAGGGGATAAATGACCTTGTTGCCAAGACTTTGAGGGCTCAGGGAAGAGTACTAGGAAATTATGTTCCGGTGAAAGCAGGTGTACACGAGCTTAAGTTCCAGAGAGGTGAGCAAAAGTAATACATTACTAGAGATTGGAAGTCCAGGTCCAAGCAAAATAAGATGAAAAGATAAAGAAATGATGGATTCGCATTGAAACATTCCATGAGAATTGAAGAGTAATTTATCAAAGCAGAGAGACTGGAGCACTTGCCCAGCATGTTCGAGTACACGGGTTCAAACCCCAGGACCCATGTACACAACTGAGTGTCAGAGCAACGAAAGCCATGTGAAAAACTCAATACAAATTCATTCTGTCTCTCTCACTGTCCTTCTCTCTCTCTCTCTTTTTTTTAAAGAGAGAGGGACAGTGAGAGAGACAGAGAAAGAGAGAAACAACTTTATTTAGTTTTTCACATGGCCTTTGTTGCTCCAACACTCAGTTGTGTACGTGGTGCTGGGATTTGAACCCAGGTTCATATGCTTGCCAGGCAAGCGCTGAAACTGCTGAGCCACTGCTCCAGCCCAACTTTTTATTTAATGTTTCATGTGGCATTCGTTGCTCTGACACTTCATTGTGTACATGGTGCTGAGGTGAACCTGCATAGCTGCTCAGTAGTAAAGTGCTTCTGGGGTTAACTTCCCAGTATATATGTATATATATAAAAGATACAATGAGAGATGGAAAAATGAATAAAAGGGAATTGAATAATTGTGTTTGAGAAGGGACAAACACATACATAGAAGGTGACAAAGATAAGTGAAGTGACGAAAGATGCTTTCTCACAATTACTACATAAACAAATATACACACACCTGTTTTTTGTTGTTTTTTTTTTTTTTTGGCAGTACTGGGGATTGAACTCAGAGAAATTTTTACCTCTGAGCTATATCCCCAGCCCTTTTTCTTTTCTTTTTTAATTTTGAGGCAAAGTCTCTCTAAATTGCAGAGGCTGCCCTTGAACTTTCAATCCTCCTGCCTCAACCTCCTGAGTAACTGGGATTACAGGTGTGCACAACCATGCCTGGCTCTGATACACATCTTTACGCAAGGACAATTCTAATGGTTCACTATTAGAAAAGCAGATTTTAAAAAAGATCTTTACAAAGGAAAAGATCTATTTGCTTTTGTTTTGTTTTGTTTTGTACCTATGCTCTTTGTACTCCAGGTTCCTGGTGGCCAAGGCTACACATTCGTAGTCCAAGAGGATTGCCCCATCGCATGGTCCTGTTAAAAAAATCTGCACACAAAATGTTTCGGCTTGGTGTGGTGGTGCACACCTGTAATCCCAGCAACTATGGGATTCCAGTATGAGGCAGGAGAATCACAAGTTGGGAGCCAGTCTCAGCAACTTAGGAAGTCACTGTCTCCAAAAAAGGCCTGGGGGTTGGGGTGGGGGCCCTGGAGCGGTGGCTCAGCGCTGTGAGCCACTGTGCTTGCCTGGCAGGCGCCAGCACCCGGGTTCAAACCCCAGCGCCACGTATACAACTAAGTGTCACAGCAACAAGGACCAGATGAAAAACTAAATAAAATTGATTCTGTCTCTCTCACTGTCCTTCTCTCTTAAGAAAAGAAAAGAAAAAGAGAAAAAGCCTGGGGATGCAGCTCAGTGGTAAAAAGTCCCTTTGGATTCCTTCTCCAGTGTGGGAAAAAAAGTGCTTTTAGTTCCGGTCTCTGTATTCCTGAGTTATCTGGTCTGAGAAAGCGCACAAGGGGTCCGAGAAGAAAGACAGCAGCAGCAGCTGAAGTCGCAGAAGGAGGCCAGGCGGGCTGGTTGGGGTCTGCGCACGGTAACCTGCACTTCCACCGTGCTCCAGCAGGGGGCAGCCTGACTCAACAAAACCCTCAACCTCTGGGAATCCCGCTTTTTTCAAAGGCAACTGGGATTCGCAGAACGAAGGGTCGGAATCACTAGCCCTAGAATGCCAGGACTGCCTAATTTAGCTCAACTTCCCACGGGGCTTCTCACTTCCTTGCCTAACGCCTCCAAAAAGTCAGCCTCCAATTTTTGTCAGTTCCCAGTGCCATCCCCGCCTCCATCCTTAATGACAAAATCTGTCCCCTTGTCTTTGGTGCAGCCTCTACTTCCCGTCAGTCCAGCCTCTCTGACCTCGGAATAAAAGCGTGAGGTCGAGAAAGAGAGGAGCGATACTTGGAGAGCGGCCCGCCTGCGCTGGGAAGGGAAGGCGGGGAGCGCTGGAGGCTGCCCCGGCCTCCTCCTCCGGCCGCAAGGGGTGGGCGGGCGGGCGGGAGGTGGAGCCCTGAGGAGGGCCGCCTTTCCACTTTCCCGGAGCTTGGGCGGAGAGGGAGGAAAACTTCCTGGCCAGGGCTCGGGGACGCTGGGTCTGCCAGCCCCACAATCCTGCCTACCAGTGCCGGGCGCTTCCCCACCCGCCCCCGGCTCCCCCGGTGTCCGCCATGGCCAAAGCCTACGACCACCTCTTCAAGTTGCTTCTGATCGGGGACTCGGGGGTGGGCAAGACGTGTCTGATCATTCGCTTTGCAGAAGACAACTTCAACAGCACTTACATCTCCACCATCGGTGAGCGCGCTGGCCGAGTCCCACTCCCCGGAGCCCCTGCGCCCTCCTTCTCGGGAGCCTGGATTACGAGTGACCCTACGTTTTGGTCCCCTTAGGGCAAGGCTCCTAAACTCCAGTCTCTCCACCCCAGTCTCAGACCCATCCCCCATCCAGTTTGCATGGTACTCAAACCTCTAGGCTCTCGAGGCCTTCAGGTAACTTCAGGCCATCCTCTCATTTCCTTGATCTGTCTTTCCAGCTTCCCCAAATCCACTTGAGCCCTTCTTTTCTTCTTTTTCTCTAGCTCCTCTTCCCCAACGCCCATCCACCTATAACTCTTCTTGATTTACTCTCCACAATTCCTATCCCTAACATCTGCCTCCCAATTCTGCTGGCCTCTTTCTGCCCCACTGAACTTCAGGCTCTCCCATGGCATCGCCCACCTTACCCTCTCTCTCCCAGTCTCCCTCCCCTCAACAGGGGATTGGACAGAGTGCAACAGGAAAATGCAATTGCCTGGCGAGGAAGGTGGGAATGAGGGGACTTTTGGGGTCTCTGAATCAGCCTGTTGACTCATCTTCTCCCTGGGGGCCCCAGCAGGCCAGGGGGAGGTGCCCAAGGCTCTGCTAAGAACAACATTGCCTCCTTTCCTCTCCTTATCTTTCTTCGTGCCCTCAGGCCTGGGAAATAAGACAGTCTCAAGACAGTTCTGATTACAAAGGGGGAAAGAAAAATGCCCTTCTGTCCTGTCTCAGTCTCAGGAGGAATCCTGTGTAAGTCCCAGACTGTCTTAGCTCCAAGCTTGGCCCCCAGCTGATCCCTGTGGACTGACATCAGCTACCTTTCCCCTCACTCTTTACCCTAGAGTGCCAGGAGCGGAATGGAATCCTGATGGCAAAAGGGTCTAAGGACATGGAAAGAGGAATGTGAAAGTAATATTTGGGAGGAGACAGAGACTAAAATGAAAGAGTTTTCAGCTGGCATGGCCTTAAGCCCTCTGAAGAATTTTCAATATCTTCTCCTCCATAAAATCTTTTTTTTATTCAGAAATTTATCTGTTG
Organism: Aplodontia rufa; assembly: GCA_004027875.1. Lineage (NCBI taxonomy): Eukaryota > Metazoa > Chordata > Mammalia > Rodentia > Aplodontiidae > Aplodontia > Aplodontia rufa. The sequence goes on along the minus strand of PVKS010000224.1, from coordinate 47,073 downwards.
AACAATCAAACAAGCTTGTAATGAAATAATATATATATAAATTCTGAAAATTAGATTTACCCCCAAGAAATCCTCCCCCAATTACCCATCCTTATCCCTCCCTTCCTCCATAAAATCTTAAGTAAAAACAGTATGTTTGCTATACAAGCACAGCTTTGGGGAAATTCTTCTAGTTCTAAACTTCCAGCCCAAGCACCCGCCCTGCAGCCTCGCCATCCTAGCCTCTTCCCCTCCTCTCTCCTACCACATGCCTTCATATGCATGCATGCACATACACATCTTGACATCTGTGTGCATCTTCCACCTGTAGGAATTGATTTCAAGATCCGCACTGTGGAAATAGAGGGGAAGAAGATCAAGCTGCAAGTCTGGTGAGTGAAACCCCCAGGACACTTAACTATATTCCTCATTTATCTCCAGCAACCTTTTTCTTATGTTTGCTTCATTTCTCTCCCTTTCCGTGTTTCTTCCAGCACTTCTCCGAATTTGTTTATCTTGCTTATTCAGCTGCCCTTCCATCTCTCTTCCTGTTCTACCAACCATTTTTCAGCCTGTAACTCTTGTTTCCCCCAAGTTCAGAGCATTCTCCGCCTGCTGCTTTGTTTCTTTGTTGTCTATTTGTTCTTTCAGTGCTGGAGACTAAACCCAGGGGCAATTTACCCCAGCCCTTTTTATTTTTAAATTCTAGACAGGCTCTCACTAAGTTGCTGAAACTCACCTCCAACTTGTGATCCTCCTGCCTCAATTGAAGAATTTTTTTTTTAAATTAAAAAAAATAGATCAAGGGCTGGGATGTAACTCAGTGGTAAAGTGCTTACCTGGTATGTAGGAACCCTGTGCTCAATCCACAGCTAAAAGCAAAACAAAAACAAATAAATAACAATAACGGGGCTGGAGCGGTGGCTCAGCGGTTACAGCGCTTGCCTGACATGCACAAGGACCCGGGTTCAAACCCCAGCACCACGCACACAGGGAAGTTTCGGAGCCACAAAGACCATGAAAAACTAAATAAAATTGATTCCATCTTTCTCTCTCTCTCTCTCTCTGTCCCTCTCTCTTTAAAAAAAAAAATAAAATAAACAACAATAACAACAAAACAAAACAAAAACTGGATCAGGAAACAGTGAAGAGGGAAGGATGGTAGACAGTTGGGCCGGCTGCTGTTAAGAGAGGGTAGGGGCCCAAGAAACAAAATGTCTCTAGTTCACTCACTGAATGCTGCCTTTATGCTAAGCACTATGTATCATTTTTTGTGCGTGTGTATCATTTTCTCTAATATTCATTCTTTGCGAGACAAATTTTATTTGCCTCATTTTACAAATGAGGAAACAGATTTGGAGAGGCTGGATAACTAATGAAGGTCAACCAGAAGGTGAGTAACAGAGAGGCAGTGACCCATAAACAGGATTTTGATAAGTTGGTGAGCTGGCCTTGAACTTGGGGATCCTCCTGCCTCAGCCTCCTGAGTAGCGGGATTGATGCCGTGCCTAGCTGAGTTATTCTCTTTAGCCCTATCATGTGGTAAAAACTAAATTCTTTTGGTGGGGAACATTCTCCCCTTGGAGGCTCCTTCCATCCCATCCCATGAAATCTTCTCCTTCTTCAGGGACACAGCTGGCCAAGAGCGATTCAAGACTATAACTACTGCCTATTACCGTGGGGCCATGGTATGACATGTGGGTCTGGATGAGGGCTGAGGGCTTGAGACACTAGAATATAGGTGTCTGAATACAGAGGGTCAGGGATTGGGGCTGGGAAAAGTGGGGGGTGCGGTGTGGGCTGCAGAAAGCCCCACATGGCCTCGTGTTTAGACATGTGGATGGGACTGGCAGGGTCATGTAGCAGGCAGTAGGAGACCTACACAGGAATATGGTCTAAGGTGAACTTTGTCATTCCCCAGGGCATTATCCTAGTGTACGACATCACAGATGAGAAATCCTTTGAAAACATTCAGAACTGGATGAAAAGCATCAAAGAAGTAAGAACTCTCCAGAAGAGATGGGGGAACTGGGTAGATCATGGAGGATGAAGGGGACTGTGAGGTTGGACAAGACCCAACTTTTGGTTGTCATACACCTCTGCCCCCCAGAATGCCTCAGCTGGGGTGGAGCGTCTCTTGCTGGGGAATAAGTGTGACATGGAGACCAAGAGAAAAGTGCAGAAGGAGCAGGCCGATAAGGTGAGGGCCAAGCTGAGCAATGTTCTGCAGTGGGCCGGGAGCGTATCATGAGATGAGACTGCGGAAGACCCGGCTGCTGCGCTTTATCCAACTCTCTCCTTCTCACTTCACCCCGACAGCTGGCTCGAGAGCATGGAATTCGATTTTTTGAGACAAGTGCCAAGTCCAGTATGAATGTGGATGAGGTGAGACCTGTCTCCCTGCCCCGCCCCAACCCATCATGAGATGAAAAAAAATTTTTAATAATAGAAAGGGAGAGAATATCTTTTTTTTTTTTTTTTTAAGAGAGAGGGACAATGACATAGAGAGAGAGAATCAATTTTATTTAGTTTTTCATGTGACTTTTGTTGCTCTGACACTTTGTTGTATACGTGATGGTGGGGTTTGAACCCAGGTCCTCATGCATGCTAGGCAAGCACCGTAACCGCTGAGCCAATCAATCTTATTTATTCATCTGGTTTTCGTTGCTCTGACACTTAGTTGTGTATGTGGTGCTGGGGTTTGAACCTGGGTCCTTGTGCATGCCACACAAGCGCTCCAAGTGCTGAGCCACCGCTCCAGCCCCAAGAGATGGGAATTTTGAAAGAAAGATATTTTTCCTCCCCTCCAGTCTTTTCTGACCAATCTCCCCTTTAGGCTTTCAGTTCCCTGGCTCGGGACATCTTACTCAAGTCAGGAGGCCGGAGATCGGTGAGTTGGTTCTGCTGGGCTGGGTCCCACCGTGTTGTGTGCTGAAGGGGAGCAGTGTTTAGATTTCCCATGAGGGTGGGTGGATTTCAGTTTATCCTTTCATAGGCCTGCCAGCCCTTCACACCTGACCTCCGTGGCCTTCTCCCTCTAGGGAAACAACAACAAGCCCCCCAGCTCTGACTTGAAAACCTGCGACAAGAAGAACACCAGCAAGTGCTCCCTGGGCTGAGGACCCTTTCCTGTCTCCCCACCCTAAGCCTGGGGGTGCAACCTGAGGGAGGCAGGGCTGGGGGACTGCACAGGGGAGAAGTAGCGGTAGGACCTGGAGACCTGGAGGGACGGATGGGTCGGTGATAAGGAGAATGAAGAGAAGATGGAGAAGGAAAAAAGGAAAGCAGGGGCAGGGAGAAAGTGGGGGAAGAATAAAGGAAGTGAAAGAAGGTGAGGAGGCAGGATGAGAGGGAGGAGGAAAGATGGGCTAGATGGCCTCAGGCCTTGGGTTTTCTCTGGGTTTTTAGGTCACGCAGATGTGTAAATATAATGATTTATTTTGATACTGGATCAGGTTTTCAAGTCCTGCGAGAGGCTGGCTCAGCACCACTCTGTGAAGGTTTGTCCCTCTGCATGGTCTTTCTCGGTATTAAAGGCCATTGTGTGCACAAATGTCACCCTGTTCGGGTAACTTTCATTTTGGTCAGAATTGCTCTCCAGTCAAACCGAGTTCTCACCTCTCCGAAGTGGCTGGTCTGGCTGAGTTTGCTGGGTACTTCTTTCCCTTTCCCAGATGTTTAATTGGCAAGAAAAACAGCAAGGAGCGGGAGGCAGAGTGAACTGAGTGTCTGAACAACCGCCTTCCACTGTGGGGGCTCTCGAGGACCAAGGATCCCCCTGGGTGGGACCTTGTGCTCTGCCCCTGAGCTAAATCCCCAACCTCCATACTTCTTTGGTTTTGCTGGCAATGTGTTTAGGTATTTGGTGGGCATCGTTAGATGCTTTTATAGGGGAGGAAGATGAGGCGCAGGAGAGGTTCATTTATCCATGAGTATTTATTGAGCATCTATGTGTCAGGCGCGAAGAGTCCGTTAACACAGCTCTTGGGTGTTTTTGTTGTTGTTGTTTTTTGGTACTAGGGATTGAACCCAGGGATGCTTAAACCACTGAGCCACATTCCCAACCTTTTTACTTTTTGTTATCCTGAGATGAGCCGAGGTCTCACTAAATTGCTGAGGCTGGCTTTGAAACTTGGAATTCTCCTGCCTCAACCTTCCCAGTCCCTGGGATTATAGGTGTGTGCCATCGTGTCCAGCCCTGGGGTGGTTCTTACAAGCAGAATAAGAAGCAAATATTAATCAAAACATCTAACTCCTGGGAGTGGGGGTAATATGCCAAAACTATTGGCATGGAAAAGAACAAAAGTCAGAAAATTCAGGTTTGGGGCTGGAGTGGTGGCTCAGTGGTTACGGCGCTTGCCCGGCATGCGCAAGTACACGGGTTCAAACCCCAGCACCCACATACACAACTAAGTGTCAGAGCAACGAAAGCCACGTGAAAAACTCAATAAAAATCGATTCTCTCTGTCTCTCTCTCTCTCTCTCACTCACTGTCCTTCTTTCTTTGAAAAAAAATTTAAAAAAAATTCAAGCTTGATATACAGCCCCCTTTCACTCTTTTGTGTGTGTGTGATACTAGGGGTTGAATCAAGGGGCATGCAACCCCTAAGCTATATCTTGAGTCCTATTTATTTATTTATTTATTTATTTATTTATTTTTGGGGGCGAATCAGTTTTATTTAGTTTTTCATGTAGGTTTTTGTTGCTCCGATGCTTCGTTGTGTATGTGATGCTGGGTTTTGAACCCTCGTCCTTGTGCATGCCAGGCAAGCACTGTAATCGCTGAGCCAGAGCTCCAGCCCAGCCCTTTTTATTTTTGATTTTGAAACAGGGTTTTGGTAAGTTGTCCAGGCTGATCTTGAACTTCCCAAGTTGAAGTATGGCTACTTCAACCTCCAAGTAGCTGGAGTTAAACGTGCACCCCCATGCCCAGCTCAATATTTTTAAAACTGTAGAATTATCTCATCAAGGGGCTGGAGCGGTGGCACATTGGTTATGGTGCTTGCCAGGCATGCGCAAGTACACGGGTTCAAACCCCAGCACCCACATACACAACAAAGTGTCAGAGCAACAAAAGCCATGTGAAATACTAAAGATTAATTCTCTCTCTCTCTCTCTCACTGTCCTCTCTCTTTAAAAAAAAAAAAAAAAGAATTATCTCATCAAATTGGTATTTTCCCTTTCCTTTCCTTTCCTCCTCCTCCTTCTTTTTTTTTTTCCTGTGCTAACCATGGAATCCAGGGCCTTGTATGTGCTAGGAAAGTGTTCTAACACTGTGCTATATCTCTAGCTCCAGACTTGATCTTTTATTAGGATCAATGAAAATGTCAGATTTGCTGTAAACAAAATAAATGTACCGGGGCTGGAGCAGTGGCTCAGCAGTTGGAGCACTTGCCTGGTACGCACGAGGACCCAGGTTCAAACCCCAGCACCACACACACAATGAAGTGTCAGAGAAACAAAGGCCAGATTAAAAAAATATAAAATTTGTTCCCTCTCTCTCTCTCTCTCTCTCTCTCTATATATATATATATGTATAAAAATAATAATAAAAATAAATGTGCCATTTGAAGTTTCATTCAAGGAGGGCTGGCTGACATCTTCATCATACCTCACAACAGGTTTTTAAAAATTAAGTTTCAGAGCAGACACCCCAGTTGGTTTCTAAGTTTATTGGAAGTGAAATCTTGCAAGATCGCAGAGTTTACCTCAACTCAGTAGCACACTCCTGTACTCCTAGTGACTCTGAAGGCCAAGGCAGGAGGATTGCAAGTTCAAGGCCAGCTTCAGCAAGTTAGCAAGACCCTGTCTCAAAATTAAAAATAAAGAGGACTGGGGATGTAGCTCAGGGATAAAGCACCTCTGGGTTCAATTTCCAGTACAAAACAAACAAAAACGAAAAAAAAAGTCTGTCATACCTAACTAAAAACCGGGAACAAAAACACAACCTATTTTCTGTGACATATAACTGTTCATGCATATACACACAAATGTAACTTAAAGGAATAAATAAATAAGTCAAAATTAAAGCTCAGTCCCCATCAGTTCCCCGCCCCATCTTCTACTCAATGCCTTTCGATGATGGAATAGGTCCTGTTCTTGAGATGCCAGCTTTAAGTCTTTTTTTTTTTTTTTTTTTAAAGAGAGAGGGACAGTGAGAGATACAGAGAAAGAGAGAAACAACTTTATTTAGTTTTTCACATGGCCTTAGTTGCTCCAACACTTAGTTGTGTACGTGGTGCTGGGGTTTGAACCCAGGTCCTCGTGCTTGCCAGGCAAGCGCCGAAACCGCTGAGCCACTGCTCCAGCCCCAGCTTTAAGTCTTAGGTGAAGATGAACATAATTTATGAGACACACAGAGCATGGCAGAGTTACAAAGCAAGGGGCCACGGTGGAGCCACGGTAGCCACTGCAGTCCTCAGTTAACAGTTCTTGCGATGACACTAGAAAGATTTCAGACGTGTTGCTAAGAGCAGCAGACATGAGATGGGACAGGGAAAGGGAGCAAGAATTGCCTCAGCAATTGTCCTTTCTCGTCAAGAAAGACGAGAAGGACAGTGCTGTCCTGCTCTCCAGTTTTATTGGGGATCCCAGGGAAATTTTCAGAGAGTTCTGCCTAGTCCACCTCTACTTTTTAACTGACAGTAATATTGCATCAGACTTCCAAGTCCTGCCTCTCATGCTGAAGATATTTTTTCTTTTTCTTTTTTAGAGAATCAATTTTACTTAGTTTTTCATGTGGCTTTCATTGCTGCAACACTTCGTTGTGTATGTGGTGCTGGGGTTCGAACCCACAACCTCGCACATGCCAGGCAAGCGCCGTAACCGCCAAGCCACTGCTCCAGCCCTCATGGTAAAGATAACTGGGTCACGTGGGCCTACACCAGTGGGTTCTAAGTGCAACTTGTTATTGTGGTTAAGGACCAGGTGCCGTAGCGCATGCCTATAATCCCTGCAGCTCAGGAAGCTGAGGCAGGAGGATCCAAATGCAAAGTCACACTCAGCAATTTATTGAGACACTGTCTCAAAATAAAAAATAAGAAAGGGCTGGGGATGTGGCTCAGTAGTTAAGTACCTCTGGGCTCAATCTCTGGTACAAAAAAATAAAAAATAAAAAGATTTTATGGTTAAGGGGCTTGCTTCTAACTATCTTCCTACCTCTCAGATCTGGTCTGTGTAAAGGTCACAAAAATCCCCCCTCTCCTTCACGATAATTTGTGTTCTTATCCAAAAGGAGGAACCTTTTGGACCTATGTTTCATCTATAAATAACAGGTTGTTTGCTGAGAAATATAGCATACCTGTTAACTTAAGCCAGGCAGGGATGTGGGTAAATTGCTTTTTAAAAGAAAGAATGTGGGGAGCTGGAGCAGTGGCTCAGTGGTTAAGGTGCTTGCCTTGCATGCACCAGGACACAGGTTCAAATCCCAGCAACATGTACACAACAAAGTGCCAGAGTAGCAAAGGCCAAATGAAAAATCTCTCATTGTTCCTCTCTCTTTAAAAAAATAATAAGGAGGAGCTGGAGCGGTGGCTCAGTGGTTTCGGTGCTTGCCTGGCAAGCACAAGGACCCGGGTTCAAACCCCAGCATCATGTACACAACTGAGTGTTGGAGCAACTAAGGCCATGTGAAAAACTAAATAAACTTGTTTCTCTCTTTGTCTCTCTCACTGTCCCTCTCTCTTTAAAAAAAAAAAAAAAAAAAAAAATAAGGAAAGAAAGAACACTGTATAGCCCCACTCTGAGGTAACTAACATCCTTAAAAAAGAAAAAAAGAGAGAACATGGGGGCTGGAGCAGTGGCTCAGCAGTTGGAGCTTTTGTCTGGTGAGCACAAGGACCTGGGTTCAAACCCCGGCACCACGTACACAACTAAGCGTCAGAGAAACAAAGCCCAGATGTAAAAATAAATAGATTCTTTCTCTCTCACTCTCTGTCTTAAAAAGAAATATATATATATTTCTTTTTAAAAATGAAAGGGCTGGAGCCATGACTCAGCATTTGGAGCGCTTGCCTGGCATGGGCAAGGACCATGGTCCAACCCCAGCACCACACACACAGCTGAGTGTCAGAGAAACAAAGACCAAATGGAAGAATAAATAAAATTGATTATCTCTCTTTCTCTCTCATTCTCAAAAAAAAAAAAAAAAAAAAAGAAAATGAAAGAATGCGGAGGTTAATATAGTGGGCCCAGTTTGTATGATTATCCCCTTAATCTCAGATTCCCACTGCTTGTGGGTTTTTTTTTTTTTAAGAGAAAGAGGGACAGGGAGAGAGAAAGAATTAGTTTTATTTAGTTTTTCATGTGGCTTTCATTGCTCCAACGCTTAGCTGTGTTCGTGGTGCTGGGGTTTGAACCCACATTCTCATGCATGCCAGGCAAGCGCTGTAACCACTGAACCACTACTCCATGTCCCTCGCACCCTCCACTCCCCACATTTGTATTTGTATGCTTCCTATCATTGGCTCAAGTCTGGAAACTCAGACACTTAAGAGGCTGAGGCAGGAAGATCTCAAGTTCAAGGCCAGCCTCAGCAATTTAGCAAGAACTTGTCTCAAAATAAATAAGAACTAGGAATGTACCTCAGTGGTAAAGCACCCCTGGGTTCAATCCATAGTCAAAAAAAAAAAAAATTATGGGACATGTCACCTAATATACTATTAATCTAAAAATAAAATGCTATAGCCCTTGAGGCTGTTGGGAAGGGTAGGATCACTGGTCTTGAGGCTAGAAAGACATTTTGAGGGAAGAAAGTGTGGAGCTGAGTTAACAAGAAAAAAATATGGAGATGAACTCTTTGATCTTGTGGTGTCCAAATTATTTTATTAGCCTATTAGTGTTCCCCAACTACAAGAGGACCGCCTGGGGGCAGGAGGAAGGTTAGGCTACAACATTTGCTGCTTCAGAAATATTAGGAGTCACATTTGCAGGAAAAGCCAAGTGTGGCGATGTACACCTGTGATCTCAGTGACTCCAGGGTCTCCTGAACTGCTGTGGCTGGTCTCAAACTTGTGATCCTCTGGCCTCAACATCCCAAATTTTTGGGATTACAGGCATGTGCCACCACACCTGGCCTCCACTTCTTGATTTTTGAGTTACAGCAACATGCCATCAGACTTTCAAGTCCCCGCTGTCATGACAACTCTAGGTCACTTTGGCCCATGCTGACTGGTTTTCATTGAATCCTTTTTTTTTTTTTTTTTTTAACAGAGAGGGTCAGTGAGAGAGAGAGAGAGAGAGAATCAATTTAGTTTTTCATGTGACTTTCATTGCTGCAACACTTCATTGTGTACATGGTGCTGGGGTTCAAACTAATGTCCTCACAAATTCCAGGCAAGTGCTGTAACCTCTGAGCCACTGCTCCAGCCCCACTAATTGGATTCTTTTTTTTTTTTTCCCCAGGGCCAAGGACTGAACTCATGGCCTTGAGCAAGCTAGGCAAGCGCTCTGCCACTGAGCTAAATCCCCAACCTCTCACTAATTGGATTCTTAACCATAAATCCTTACAGATTAATTGGATTCTTAACCATAAATTCTTACAGATTATATGGTGAGAAGGAATTATCCTTATCTCCCTGAGTTTCAGAATCTGTTCTGTGAAAAGGGTGACAAAAGTCTTCCCTTCAGGGTAACTTGTGTTCCTCTTATGGACATTATTTCTGTCAGGCCTGCATTTCTTCTACAGATAACAGGTAGTTTGTTGGAGAATGTGACATATCGGGCTCACTTAGGCCAGGCAGGGCTGTAGGTAAATTGCTTCTTGGAAAAGAAAGCACCATGGGGGTCAGCACATTGGGACCCCCTTTATATACTTATTCCCCTTATCTTGTGCTCCCTTCATGCACATGTGTCTGTTCCCCTGCGAAGTCACTTCAACTCTGCACTTACTCATAAAATAGGGAGAATACTGACTCCTCAGGATTACTGAGGGTCAAGAGACGCTAGATCTTGAATTCAAAAAGTATGACAGAGGGGGCTGGAGCGGTGGCTTGGTGGTTACGGCATGCGGAAGTACACAGGTTCAAACCCCAGCACCCACGTACACAACTAAGCTCAGAGCAAGGAAAGCCATGTGAAAACCTCAATAAAAATTGATTCTCTCTCTTTTTTTTTTTTTTTTAAGAGAAAGGGACAGTGAGAGAAAGAAACAACTTTTTAGTTTTTCACATGGCCTTCGTTGCTCCAACACCTAGTTGTGTACGTGGAGCTGGGGTTTGAACCCGGGTCCCCGTGCTTGCTGAGCCACCGCTCCAGCCCCTATCCTTCTCTCTTAAAAAAAAAAAAAAAAAAAAAGTATGACAGAAATGACATAGGGGTAGCTTAGTGGTGGCTAGCAAGAAAGAGACCCTGGGTTCCATCCCAGGCATCCAGAAGTGGAAAAAGTGAGGCAACACTATTGGGAGAGAATGTTTTCACGCACATTTTATTTGCATCTAGCAAAACAACAATAATGCACATTAGCACTTCTGTTTTACACAGAACACTGAGAGTTACTGTCCTAAGGTCATGTAGTTAACAAGCTCCTGAACCTAATCTCAGCACTTTTTAATTGGTTCTTTTTTAAACATTAGAATATGCCGTGATATAACTAGAACAGCATGGAGTACAGCTTTTTCATATTCAGTCCTCAGAATTTCCCCCTTCCTCCCCCTAGTCTCAGCGCTCCTTGGAAATCTCATTCTCACACTTTCCCGCTGCGCTAGTGATTATTCCCTACGAGCGAGCATGGAAGAATGCAGAACGTATGGGGAAGTTATCCAAAGGAAAAGCTCTGCGAAGTAGTTCAGCAATGAACACGAGGGGAGAGGTGACACCGTCGTTCCATGCAGAGCGGAACGGCAGCCCAGAACAGTAAGAAGTTTCACGGTCACCGTGCGGGGAGGAGAAAACGCGGTTGCGCCTCCATCCCTACTTCGCCAACGCGGCTTCCCCACTGGAGGGTCGGGGACTGGCAGGGTGTGGCGGGGAAGGTGTCAGGTTAGAGCCTAAGGGTAAAATCCAGGGTTTTAAGGAAGATCCAGTCCTGGTCTCCCAGAATGGCAGAAAGGCTACAAGCCAGAGAGCGGAGAACTGGGACACCGCATGAACCCGGACGCCGCCATTTTTTCCCGTTCCCTCAAGCACTACCGGGACCACAATGCCACGCGGCGCCAAGCCAATCGGCTGCGCCTTACTGCGCAAGCGCAGTGGAACGCAGTTCCTCCTGCGCCTGGAGCGCGCACCCGCGGTCCAAGACTACAAGTCCCAGCGGGCCGCACCGCCCCAGGATCCTCCGCGGGCGGGATGGCCGCGTCGGGGGCGGAGGCGGAGGTGAGCGGGCGCTGGGCCCCGGCACCGCAGCGGGCCTTCCCTACGCCCCCGCACAAGAACTGGCGTCCCTAGCAGACAAATGCGTATGGGCTTTTTGCACGGCGAATATGGAGTCGTCCCGATAGAAGCTTTGACCTCATGGACAAACCGGGTCTTTTCACCCCCCTGAGCTGGAACGAGCTGCAGGGGTAAGCGTCGCCTCTGCGCTCTGACCGAGGCACGCGGCCAGACTAGCAGATCCTTCTGTTCCAACAGGTGCGACACTGACCGCTCCATGCCCGCGGGCACCGGGAGGCGTGGCCTCCCTCAGGGCCTCCACCTCTTCTGGTTGCTGTGCGCTTTCTCCTTAAAGCTCTGGTAAGGAAGCAGGAGCCGAGGGGAGGGAAGAGCGGGGCTCGGGAGGATGGGATCGCCCTCACCCTTGGATCTGGGGGAGACCTTGTTCATGGACAGCGGAGGAAGGGGAGCCTGTTTTCTGGATTTAATTTTTTGCCCCTTTAATTACCCTCTACAGCCAAGGAGAAGCTTCCGTGCGGGAGGAGAAGCAGTCAGGTGGGTGATTGTCTGGGAACCCAACGCCCGCATAGTTTTTAAAATCTTTAGGAACCAAAAGCACAGATGGAAAAGGGCGGCACTACACGGAACGAGGGCTTGGCCGGTTCTGGGAAATTGGACACGTAGAACCTTTGGGTGAAACGTTTTTGAATAGTCTGGACCTGGCATTTCTCTCCCCTTGTAGTGAGCACTTCGGCTTTGCCGTGCTGGCTGGTGGAAGAGTTTGTGGTGGCGGAAGAGTGCACTCCGTGTTCTGGTTTCCAGGCTGTGAGTATCTCTTTTTTTTTTTTTTTTTTTTAAAGAAAGAGGGACAGTGAGAGAGACAGAGAAAGAGAGAAACAACTTTATTGAGTTTTTCACATGGCCTTAGTTGCTCCAACACTTAGTTGTGTACGTGGTGCTGGGGTTTGAACCCGGGTCCTCGTGCTTGCCAGGCAAGCGCCGAAACCGCTGAGCCACCGCTCCAGCCCCCTGAGTATCTCTTTTCTCTCCCTCACCCCTGTTTTTTTTCTTTTCACATCCAGGTCGTCCCCAAGTCTCATTAAGCATGCCTTTGCATCGTTCTGTCTTCTTTCTCCTTGCAGCATCAGCGTATGTCCAAATTTGAACTTGTCTTCCCCTTGAAAACATGCCCATTTCTTTCAGTCAGTATTCAACTGATAACCAGGATCTGTTCTGGTTTTGTATTTGTTTTGTTGTGGGAATTGGACACTGGACCCTCTGCCACTTTGAGCCTCATTCCCAGACCTTTTTATTATTTCGAGAAAGGGATCTCAGTTGGACAGGTTGGCCTCTACTTTTTTTTTTTTTTTTTTTTGGTACTGGGGATTGAACTCAGGGGTGTTTAACCACTGAGCCACATCCCCAGCCCTTTTTATATTTTATTTTGAGACAGGGACTGGCTAAGTTGCTTAGAGCCTTGCTAAGTTGCTGAGGCTGACTTTGAACTCACAGTACTCCTGTCTTAGCTTCCCTTCCCAAGTGGCTGGGATTATAGGCATGTAACACCACACCCTGCAATTTTGTTCTTTTTTTTTTTTCTCTTTAAAAGACAGCGAGAGAGAGGAGAGAATCAATTTTTTTTTTCAGGGCTGAGGATTGCACTCAGGACCTTGCGCATGCTAGGCAAGCGCTCTGCCACTGAGCTAAATCCCCAACCCCTTAGAATCAATTTTTAATTGAGTTTTTCCCATGACTTTCATTGTTTTGACACTCTTGTGTACATGGGTGCTGGGGTTTGAACCCATGTACCTACACATGCTGGGCAAGTGCCATAACTGCTGAGCCGCCCTTCCAGCCCCAATTTTGTTCATTTTTAATGTAGTATGCTCTGGAATCTGTCCGTATCTCTTCTAGACTCTCACCTTGAAGTGTTCTTTCCAATACACTTTCCTTATCATGCCTCCACCACCTTCACCATCCACATCCACATTTGAGCTTTTTTTTTTTTTTTAAGAGAGAAGGACAGTGAGAGAGAGAATCAATTTTTATTGAGTTTTTCACATGGCTTTCGTTGCTTTGACACTTAGTTGTGCATGTGGGTGCTGGGGTTTGAGCCTGTGTACTTGCGCATGCCAGGAGGCAAGCACTGTAACTGCAGAGCCACCACTCCAGCCTTTTTTTTTTTTGTACTAAGGATTGAACCCAGGGACACTTTACTGCTAAACCACACCCCCAGCCCTTTTTCTTTCTTTCTTTATTTTTATTTTGAGACAGGGCTTCACGTAGGGCCTTGCTAAGTTGCTGAGGCTGGTTTGAACTTGCTATCCTCCTGCCTTAGTCTCCTGAGCCACTGGGGTTACAGGCATGTGCCACCACACCCCGCTACATCAGAGCTCTTCATTAGCTTTCTGTTGTCTGCCAGCTCTGGCTGGAGCAGCTGGGCACCTGCTCCGCTGAATGGCAGCCTTTCTGCTCCTGGTGCCTCTTCCTAACACATGTTTTGGTCCTTTTCTCCTGGTAGAAAACCATCCCTGAGTGTGGCTCCACAGGTTATGTAGAGAAAATCACATGCAGCTCCTCTAAGAGAAATGAGTTCAAAAGGTAAGAATTATTTTATTTTCTTGGACACTAATTCCCTCCTGTGCACCTGTGACTTCCTTCTGGTCTGGGGCAGCATGACATATTGGAAAGAGGAGGGAATTTGGAGCCATTTACTTAAACCTAAGTCCTCGTTTTACTCCTCAGCCATTATTGGCTGTATTTTCTCCTCAATAAAATCAATTAATGCTCTCTCTGCTTATCTCACATTTTACAGGGCTCCTCTTTCCTTTTGGATAATACTTCCTTGGTGGAAGTAGAGGGGAGATGGGAAGGAGAAGCTGCGTAGTGTTCCCAGGAATAACTGTTTCTTCCTGCCCTTAGCTGTCGCTCAGCTCTGATGGAACAACACTTGTTCTGGAAATTTGAAGGGGCTGTGGTGGGTGTGGCTTTGATCTTCGCTTGCCTTGTCATCGTTCGTCAGCGACAACTGGACAGAAAGGCTCTGGAAAAGGTCCGGAAGCAAATTGAGTCCATATAGCCACATTCCACCTTTTTATCCTGGGTCTTACGGACCATATCTCAGAGAAAGTGAAATGGATTGATTTGTACCCTTGGTTCTTTGGTACCTTGTGGTGGTATCGCTTTCCTCATCTTCCTTTTGAGATCATTAATGAGCACAATAAAAAGAGTGAAACAGTTACCTTCTTCCTACAGTGATTTGGTTTGCAGCAGGAAGTCATGGGAGCAGAGAGGAAAAGGGATGGCAGTCTCCAAATTTCCCAATCTTCTTCTCTTTTCCCTTTTACTACTTATTTAAAACTTCTGGGATACAATTTTAATTAGAAAGTTTTATTTCTTAGTCAAAACTTTTGTTTCCCTCAACCCTATCCCCAAAGAAGAAATAAAATCACAAGATATATAACAAAAGCATTTGAGGTGCTCTTTCACATAGATTAACTGGGCCTTAGGATACAGACATCTCCAAAGTTGTCCTGAAGTGATTTAGACCCTTAAGGGCAAAGAAACCTGAGTGGGAATGGGGGAAGCAAAGCCATAGGGGAGCCCTGGTTTCTTTGTTGTGATGGAGAAGTGGGCCAGGAAGGTTCCAGCTCACATCTCATCCGCATGCAGCATGATTCTGGTATGCCGACTAGACCCAGGCTTCATTCCCATCTTCTCTAGCAGTGTTCTTGACTTATTTGCTCTCTGGGCTCCAGGAGGTGCTGCCATTTCTAACTCTTCCATTGGAGTCTCTAGACTTTCTGTCATATCCATGTGAGTCAAGATATTTCTGGAAATCACTGTGGGGTGAAGGAACAAGCACACAGTAGAGTGTTTCTCTTGGGTGGGGGGGACCCTAGACAGAACAGGCAGGACCTCTCTCCCACTTGACTGCTGTGAACAAAGCGCCCTTGCCCATCAGGGAGCACCTCACCTCCATGAGGCTGGTAGTCCTCAGGCCCAGTTTCTGGTAGACCTCGAAAGGGGCTGAAGCTGGGCAGGATGATGAGAGCCAAGGAAAAAAGAAGAATCTGGATGAAAGCAAGAAGACACTTGAGCTGTGGGTATAGTCAAGGAAGGGAGCAGAAGGCTGTTGGGGTTATCAGGGGTGGGAGAGTAGATGTAGCTAGGTAGTGGGGGGTATAGGATGGAAGTGTGGTGGAAGATGGCGGGGGTTAGGAGAGACGGGAAGGAGACAAATGGATGGTACCAGAACACAAGTGCTGGTCTGGGCTGCTTTGTTTGAGGTTTGTGCAATGAGCGCCTGCAGCTGTCGGAGCTGAGCCACCAAGGAGCTGGGAAAGGAGGAATGAAGAGGTAGTATCTGCTGAGAATCAAGGTCCAGGAATGGGTCCCCTGTGCCCCCTCGACACCCTAGCACGTACGAGGTGCTTTCACTCACATGTTATGCGTCTCCAGCTCCTGGACTTTTTTCTGCAGCTCTTGGTTCTGTGCAGAACAGGCTGCCACCCTAGGGAATATGGAGAGCCACAAGGGTCGGCGATCTGGTTCCCTCATACTGCCTATCTTGGTGAGGAAGGGGACCCAGACGTGGCCCCCTTCAGAAACGTGATCCCGAATATACCTGCTCTCCAGCCCATCAATGTATTCTTTCTTCCGCCGCCGACTGTCCTGAGCTGACTGCTTGTTACGGATTTTCCTCCTGACCTTCTTGAGGACCCTTTCCTCTGCCTGGTGGCCCAGGGTGTGTCAATCCTTGGCCCTTAACCTCCCTCAACTGCCCAACTTTCCCCTGGGACCCTGGCTCCTCAGAGGCCGTAATGGTAATGGCCCCCCGGATTGGGACACCCTTTCCAAAAGGGAAAGGTGTTACCTTAGTGAGAGGCAGGTGAGAGGGCAGAGAAACCCCTTCCTGCCCCAGCAGACGCTTCTCTTCATCTGTCAGGAACAGAGTTTGACAGGGCACCTAGAGGGGTAGGAGGAGAAGAGATGGGGATGGGGAGAGGGTCAGCCCCCTCCGCCACACCTTCTGGAAAGTGCTTCCTATTTACACAAAGCAATAATTCTAACCTAGAAGTGAACCCAGGGGCACAGAGTTGAAACACTCTCCAGATAAAGCCAAAGGGAGCTCCTGAGACTGGTAAGGGAGAGGATGTGGTTTCATTACATGTCCAGAGACTCTGGAACCTTGGCATTCTGAGCAAGCTTAGGGAGTGCCTAACCTGGTCTCTGACTTAGGTGCATCTGAAGAGGACTTGGAAGACTCACAGTGGAGTTTGCTTAGTTTCTTCACAGCAGCAAAAGAAAGAAAAGAAAAAGAAGAAAGAAGAAAAAAAATCCTTACAGCAGGTAAAAGATCCAGCCATTAATTTCCACTTGGCAGAATACTTCAACCACAGGAACAGGTAGTCGGTTCTCCCCTATGGTGTGTGCTCCGCTTTTCAGACTGAAGCTATCCCCTCTTAGACAAGGAAGTCCCCATAGGCAGTCACACCGTGAGACTTCTCACAGCAAGGTATGTGGTTAAACTGACCCCAGCAATAGAGTGATGTGCCTTCTCGCTAGTATTCCTTCTTGAAAGATCTATGCTTCACTTTGTGACTTAAGAATTTGCTTTGGGGGCTGGAGCGGTGGCTCAGCGGTTTCGGCGCTTGCCTGGCAAGCACAAGGACCTGGGTTCAAACCCCAGCACCACGTACACAACTGAGTGTTGGAGCAACCAAGGCCATGTGAAAAACTAAATAAAGTTGTTTCTCTCTTTCTCTGACTCTCTCACTGTCCCTCTCTCTTTAAAAAAAAAAAAAAAAAAAAAAGAATTTGCTTTGGGTTACAGAGCTTGTCCGGCAAGCGTGAGGATGCAAGTTCAAACCCCAGCACCACGTACACAGCAAGATCTCGGAGCAATGAAAGCCACATGAGAAACTAAAAATAAAAAATGTTTCTCTCTCTCTCTCTCACTGTCACTTTCTCTTTAAAAAAATTTTTTTTGCTTTTAAGTAAGTCATGCCATTTTTCTTTTTCTTTTTGCAGTACTAGGGATAGCACCTGGAGTGCTTTTTTTTTTTTTTAAGAGAATGAGAGAGAGAGAGAATCAATTTTTATTGAGTTTTTCACATGGCTTTCGTTGCTCTGACACTTAGTTGTGTACGTGGGTGCTGGGGTTTGAACCCCTGTACTTGCATATGCCGGGCAAGTGCCATAACCACTGAGCCACCGTTCCAGCCCCCCCCAGGGTGCTTTTTATTTTGAGATGGGGGTCTCATTAAGTTGCCCAGGCTGACCTCAAACTTGAAATCCTCCTGTTTCATTCAGCCTCCTGGGAGCTGGGATTACGGTTGTGGAATATCGCACCCAGCTTGGCCTGGCTTGGCTTCTAGTTCCAGCTTCACTCACAAGTTTAGACAGAAGGTAGTGCCTGTTCCTTGCCTTTTGGGCTTCAGAAGTACTTCTCAGGATAAAGGGAACAACCGTGATCTGAATGTAGCCCCCTTTCCAGCCCAACTCCAGCATCTCCAGCCACACTTCAGAAGGCATCTGAGAGGTTCTCTGCACCTATCTCTGCACCCTAGCACTAGCCAGTGTGTGTCTGCTACAGCGCAATGGTTCCAGTGGGAACATTGTTGCAGTTTTTTCTCCATCACCCTGTCCTCCAGAGTTGGATTCTCAGGCCACCTGCCCTAATTCTGTGTCCTTATCCAAGGCGGAGATAATGGCTCTGGCTGAGCATAGAATGCACACAAGGTATGGGCTTTTTCTAGAACTCTGTCCCCAGATTCCCTCATCCCATCTTCTCCTTAACTGAATCATCACTACTCAAAAGGGCTCTCAACCCCCTCGTCCTTTCCTGCTGTTTCTCACATTGCCTTGAACTTCAGGCTCAGTGCCATGAAAAGGAGGGCAAAGACACAGTTCATCATGTTTCCCCCTCCCTTACCCGCTCCGCCACTGTCTGTGTGAGGCTGTATGTATGTATACGGAGCACTGGCCTGGCTGTCCCCAAGACTTACAAGTGTTGCAGGAGGCACCGGGGCTACAGGGCCCACCCTGGGTAGAATGTGTGCATGGGCTTCAAAGGGCAGCTGGCTGACCATACAGGCTTCTGGCACCATAAACTGTGGACTCCATTGATCTGAGGGAGACACAAGTGGCTTGGAAAAAAGAGAGGTATGCCCTGTGGCAGCAGGGGCTGGCACTGGTTGGGACAACCCCACAACTAGGGCTGGGCCTCCTCCCACAAAAAGCACTGACCTAGCTGAATGGAGATGAGTCCTAAAGTCGGCCTTGCTTCCCCCTGCATCCTCTGCAGGGCCTCAGCCTCATAGACAACCTCAAAGAGGGCAGGAGAACTGGGTGCCTGCATGGCAGGGGGACTGTCTGAAGGGCCAGGATCCTCCGAGTTGCCACTGTCACTGCCAGGAGATGCTTCTGAGCAGTACACCTCATTGGGATCAATGAAAAGCTTCAGGAAATCTTCCGACTCACTATCTTGAAGGCCCTATAGTAGCAGAAGGGTATATGAGTGTGCCATGAAGAATTTTGGAAGTCCTACCTGACATCAGACTTGGATTCTTCTTGTTTCAGTTATGGTCTTTTGTCTTCTTGGGCATGGGGGTAGTAAAACTCATATGTACTCTGGGTCACTGTTTTCAGATCTCTTTCCAAGTGGGGGCTGAAGACTCTTGGGTCTTCTTAGCCCAGAGTTGTGTCTCAAGCCTACTTCCACTCCCATTCATCACACTTACACAGCCATGGCCCCCACTAGACTCCCAGCCTTGTAGCCCCTGTTCTTGTAGCCTGGCCATTGGAACTTCTGGAGGGGAACAGTTGAATCCTGGCTCCTGGAAGGATCCTGTTGAGAAGATATCTTCTGGGGGCTCCAATAACACATCCAGCAGGTCAGGGGATCCGAGATCCATGCTTCTGGAGGAAGGTGTGTGGGACAGTAACAGAAGGGAGGGGGCTGATAGCTGTTCCCTGTCCCCACATCTTCTGGGCTAGTTTGCACCCTCCTCCATTATCCCCCTTCCTTACCTGCCGCAGTCTCCACACTGGCCAACGGGATAGTTCGCCTCTGGGCTTATTATCTCTTAGGTATTACCTGATCCGAAGAGCCTAGCCCGGCCGAGCCAGTCTAGTTCGATGACCGCCCCAAACACTAACACCTTGTCTTTCCACCAGGATCTCATATCCTGGTCCTGCCCAACCAAACCCCGCCCCTCAGCCCCCCCCATGGTGTACTCCCGGAAAGGGGTTGCAGCTTGCCCGGAGCCACGGTAGAGGCGCTGTGTCTGGGAACCGGGGATTACGACTGAACATGCGCTCACTTAATTTAAGGAAAACAGGTAGCCACGTCTTTTCTTTTGTGCCTCAGTTTCCCCTACCAATAGATCTTTCCGAGAGTTTGATGTGTCCTCAGGGAAGAACTGCGATGGCTGTGAATGCAGCATAAGATCAATTTTATTTAGTTTTTCATGGACTTTCGTTGTTCGGACACTTCATTGTGTCCGTGGTGCTGGGGTTTGAACCCGCATACTCGCGCGTGCAAGGCTAGCGCCTTAACCGCTGAGCCAGCGCTGCAGACCCAGCATAAGATCCTTGAGTGCCTATTCTCCAGTCATCGCTTCTTACAAGAGGAAGACCGCGGCAGGACTGCAAACAAAGGTGGTTCAAGAGTCCACCCCGAAATTTAGAGGCAGGCTCTGCCCCACCGCGCGGCGCTCTCCCCACACTTGAGTCCTAGTTGGAAGCCACAGACTTAGGACTCTTGAAAGGCATGGAATGGAGCCAATGGAATTGCGGCTCAAGACCAACTCCTTCCTAATTGGTCAGCACAGGTTTGTGAGTGAGTCAGGCCAATGGGATCGCAGTATTTATCTATTGGGCGGGGATTTGGTTCCGCGGGACTACAGGGCCTGGGAGAAATTGAGAAACCGGAAAATAAGTTGTTGGGAAGTGAGGAACCGTTTGGGAGAAGTGAGTCAGAGCGGCTTGGTTTGAGATTTGCCACGTGACTCTGAAGCCCGGGAGTAAATAATCCGCTGACCCAAATTAAGCCGCAGGGCTTTGCCCGGGCGGGCGAAAAATTGCGCAATCGCGGGTTGTCCGGATCCGTAATCCGCGCACCGTGCTACAGTGAGGACTGTCGCTGCCTCTTAACCCACAGGACGGGAGCGACAGGAGTACGGGAAAGTGCAACAAGTTAACAAACGCTTGCGTTTGCCCTGCGAATGTGTCTTACTGTTTGCATATAATAGTTACCAGCGATATATAGAGAGAGATGGGGAGGCAGTGCTTACTTTTTTGCGTGGCTTTAGTTGCAGTACTGGGGATTGAACCCAGGGGGCTTTACCATTGAGCTACATTCCCAGTCACCCCACCCACCCCGCCCCCAAAGGTTTTTTGTTTGTTTTGTTTTTGGTACTGGGGAGTGAACCCGGGGCGGGGGGCGCTTTACTACTGAGCTACACACCCAGCTTTTTTTTTTTTTTTTAAGAGTAGGTGGTGCTGCGGTTTGAACCCGCGTACTCCTGCATGCCAGGCAAGCGCCCTAACCGCTAGAGCCACCGCTCCAGTGCCCCTTTATACTTTTTGAGTACGGGCCTCGCTAAATTGCTGAGGCCTGGAATTTGCAATCCTTCTGCCTGTCTCCTGGAGAGTAGATGGGATTACAGGCACAGGCGTGTGCAAACATGATCGACTTGTTTTTGTTTTTTGAGATAGGGTCTTCCTTTGTTGCCTGGGCTAGACTTGAACTCCCTAATAACTGGCAGAACAGGCACCACCGTTCCTGGCTGCATTCGTATAGTTTATAAAGTGTTTTCATAAACACCATTCTCTCATTTAATCTACAACAGCTCAGAGGTTCATAGAATAGGTGATATTTTCTCAGTTGTTACCCATGAGGAGACAGATGACTAGAAAATAGTCCAGGACTAAATAAACAGTAATAGTAAAATTCAGGAAATTCAGGATTTTTTTGTTTTGATTTTGTTCTGGGAATTGAACTCAGGGGCTCTTAACAACCGAGCCACATACTCAGCCACTTTTATATTTTAGTTTGAGACAGGGTCTCACTAAATTGCTTACGGCCTGGCTAAGTTTCTGAGGCTGGCTTTGAACTTGAGATCCTCTTGCCTCAACCTACTGAGCCACTGGGATTACAGGCATGCTCCACAGTGCCCAGCAAAATTCAGGATTTAAAATTTTTTTTTCTTGTTCTAGTGTCTGATGGCCCAGGAAATCACTTCAAGTAAAATGATACTATTATACTGACATCTGCCTGCTCCCAATGGGAGAGGTAGCTAGGTGAATAAGGCAGGAAAGTTTGGGATGTGGCTCCAGAATTCAAACTGGTGTTGATTCTCGCTGTGAAGATTTAAACAGGCTCAGGGTAAAAATAGGAAGAGGATCTAATAGTTACTGAGCAACTATTATATGGTCACATTTCATATTACTGACATGAGTTTCACAGCAACACACAGCAGACAGAGAAGTTACTAATTTCCTCTAGGTTACTTTGTAAGTACTTGGACCAATATTTGGATGCCTGATCCACATTCTTTATACTACAATAAGCTGTCTTGCTGGGCTTTCTCCAGTTTCCCAACTATGTCTCTCCTGCTCATTTCTTTCCATTCTGCTCAGACAGTGAAATGACAAAGCAGGCTTCCTAGGTTGATGCATAGCTCTAAGGAAAGCAGAGATGTTCTTTAGATCTTTCAGAGAGCAAGGAAGATGGTTAAATGCATTTTGAGGGGCTTCCTGCAGCTTTCATGTGCTTAGATGATTAAGTGGAAAATACAGTCAGTTTTTGTTTATGTTAGAACTGGAAGGAAACTGCCATCATCTGCTAGTTTAACTTCCCTCTTTCCCCTGATTTATCAAGCTCTGTAGAGGGAAAATAACTTGCCTTAAATCACACATCAAATTAAGGTAAAGCTCCAGAGATCTGCTGAAACAACATGGTGACTTTGTTCATAACGATGTATTATACACTTGAAAATTGCTAAGAGTCGATTTTAAGTGTTTTCATCACAAATATGTAAAGTAATGGATATATTAATTAGCTTGAATTAGCCATTTCAAATGTGTGCGCGCACACATTTCAAAACATGCTGTATAGCATAAATATATACAAAAAAAATTTTGGGCGCTGGGAATTGAATCCTAGGCTGCTCTACCACTGAGCTATATTCCCAGCCCTCTTTATTTTTTATTTTTTTATTTTGAAGCAGGGTCTCACTCAGTTGCTTAGTGCCTTGCTAAGTTGCTAAGGCTGGCCTCAGACTTATGATCCTCTTGCCTTAGCCTCCCAACCTGCTAGGATTATAGGCATGTGCCATTGCATCTGGCTCATTTTTATTTGTCATTTTGAGACAGGGTCTAACTAAATTGTGGAGGCTAGCCTCAAATTTGTGATCTTCCTTCAGCCTCCCCAGTGGCTGGTATTACAGGAGTATCCCAGCACACCTAGCTATATCTACATTAAAAAAAAAGAGAGAGAGAGAGGGACAGCGAGAGAGAAAGAGAGAGACAGAATCAACTTTATTTACTTTTTCATGTGGATTTCGTTGCTCAGACACTTTGTTGTGGATGTGGTGCTGGGGTTTGAACCTGCATACATGCACATGCCTAGAAAGCACTGTAATTGCTGAGCCACTGCTCCAAACCCCATTTTTTTTTTTTAAGAGAGAGGGACAGTGAGAGAGAAAGAGAAAATCAATTTTACTTAGCTTTTAATGTAGCTTTCATTGCTCGGACACTTGGTTGTGTACATGGTACTGGGGTTTGAACCCAGGTCCTCATGCTTGCTGCTCAAGTACTCCAACTGCTGAGCCACCACTCCAGCCCACCAATAATCTTAAAAGCATAATTTCCCACAAAACATAGCATGTATAATATTCCCTTGAACAGGGGCTGGAGTGGTGGTTCAGAGGTTTAGGCACTTTCCTTGCATGCACAGGGCCATGGGTTCAAATCCCAGTACCACATACACAACAAAGTGTCAGAGCAACGTAAGGCCACATGAAAAACTAAATAAAGCTGATTCTCTCTCTCTCACTGTCCCTTTAAAAATATTTAAAGTATTAAATATTCCCTTGAACAATTTGGAGTTGCCTGTGATAGTAATTTTTACTTTTTAATTAAGAGCTTGGAACAGATCAGATACAGTGGTACATACCTGTAATCCCAGGGACTCTGGAGGCTGAAGCAGGAGGATCGCAAGTTTGAGACTATCCTTGGCAACTTGGTGAGGCCCTGTCTCAAAATAAAAATAAAAAGGGCTGGGAGTGTAGCTCTGTAGTAAAGCACCCCACGATTCCAAGTACCACACCCCCAAGTCCTAAAACAACCACTTTGGAACAATAATGATTATTGTTAAATGATGGCCCTATTTCACTTATATCTTACCTTTGGAGGCCTATACCTTCCTTTCTTTGTCCTAGACTGCTTTCCTTTATAAGTTCTTTCATTCCCACTTAGACAAGTTGCTGGCCTTCATTCTACAGCGTTCTCTGACGCATCACTCTGTCCCTTAAGGTAAAGAGGCCTTAACAAAAAAAAATAAAAGAGTAAGCCGAGTCCCCCTTTTTTATTTTCCTCCTTCGTACCCACTGAGGCTAGCAGAGGCTACTCATAGCCTAGGATTTGGGCCAGAAGTATCCAGGCTGAGGAAACAGTGAAGGTCCTATGTTGAAAATACAGAAAATAGAAAGGAGGCCAGAGGGCTGGAAGGAGAGGAGTTGGAGAGGGAGAAGAGGTTGGAGAGAATCTTTGCACTGTGCCTTGAGGCATGGTACGTGAATTGGCGAAAGGCAGTAAACTGGAGTGTGCGGAGAAGGGCTGTTCACTGGACGGGGGGGGGGGGGGGGGGGGTTCAGCAACCCCTGAACTGGGTCCTACCACTCTCTACTCTTGGGAGAAGGCAGGAGGCTGCTCAGAAGTCAGCTGGGCCAGTGGTAGTCTAGATGGGATGATTTTCAAGACGTGTCCTCTTTTTACTTTTCTGCTTTTTCATCCCCCCGCCCCCCTCTTGTGGGTGCCCGTGAGGTTAAGAAAGTTTGTTCCAAGAAGGGAATGATTTCCCTGCGGCGCCAGTGTGCACTGATAGGGTCTTGAAATCTTCTACCAGATAAGATAAGGAGACTTTCAGCCATCCAGACAGCCTCAGAGATGAGGGATGGAAGATTTTGGAATGCGGGGGCAAGGATGGGTCCCAAGCCCAGCTCGCAGGGTTTCCATCTCCCTCTTTTTAAAATCTCCATGTGCTCAAGGCCTTCGTTGCGCCGCCAACTCCGGCCACCGTGCCGACCTCCCTAATTACGCTCCAGGGCCTGCAGCCCTAAAGTCTTCCCCCTAGTCCCCTCCCTAGCTCGCACTCACTCTCCGCTCCTCGCAGGCTCCGCTCGCTCCAGACCCCGGCCTCTGATTGCTCCTAACCCCTGTCATTCTCTTCCGAGTCCCGCCCATCCGGCGCTGTCATTGGCGGCCAGGCGCGGCGCGGGGCGGCGCGGGGGCGGGGGGAGCCGTGGGGAGGGGGCGGGAATTCCCGACGCGAGGCCGGAACCGAGCGCGGACCATGTAGCGAGACCCTAGCGAGGTGAGTGCGGGCTCCCGGGAGTGGGGCGGAGATCTGCCGCCCGGGCCTCCCGGGGCCTAGGGGCCGGGGTCCCAGCTTCCACACTCTTTCTGTGCTTCCCGCGACGCTGGCCACCTCCGACCCCGCCTCCCGGAGCCGGGACTTCCAGACACCGCCCTCGGTGGCGACGAGCCCGTCCCGCGACCCCCAGGCTCCTCTCCTTTGGCCCACTGCCTGCGGGTGGCTCGCTCTTTGCTTTTCGGGGAATGGCGCTGGGGAGAGGGGAGCGAGGGAGTGATCCAGCAACCAGTCTCACCCAGTTCGGGTGGCCCACGAAACTACCCAGACTTCCCTCCCCAGCTCAAGCCCCCTTCGCTTCATCCGCTTCTTCCTGGAAGCGGGGATGGGAAGGGGGCTGGCATATACCTTCTTTATGGGACCCCAGCTGTAGGTCCTGTTAGGATTCTCCGGGGGCTTCAGATGAAAAGGTAATGAGACAGCCACACTGGCATTCTTGTGCCTCAGTTTCCCTGTTGTTGGCTTCCTGAACAAGTCACTTGGGAGAGATGAAGTTCTGGAGAGGGGAAAAAAGGAATGTTCCTGGTTCAGGAGTGGATGAGTCACCCCCCCAGTTGGGGAAGGCCAGAAAGTGGCTGGGGTGAGGGAATGCACTCTGCTGACCAGTCTTCCCCTTTTCTTGGCCCTATATTTCCTGAGTGACAATTCTCCACCCACTCTGGTTTTATCTTCGTAGGTCTAAGAGTCATTGGAGCTATCACAACCACCATGGGGCCCTGGGGAGAGCCAGAGCTCCTGGTGTGGCGCCCAGAGGCGGTGGCTTCAGAGTCCCCTGTGCTTGTGGGACTGGAGGTGAAGCTGGGGGCCCTGGTGCTGCTGCTGGTGCTTACCCTCCTCTGCAGTCTGGTACCTATCTGTGTGCTGCGCCGTCCTGGAGCTAACCATGAAACCTCAGGTGAGCTTCTCCTTTCCCTGCATATGTGGATGGTTGGGGTAAGTAATACTTGGGCCAGGGAGGTGACCTAAGGAGGAAGGGAAGGCAGAAGTAGCCATTACTTGGGTTTGGTAGTGGGGCCTGCAAGTGGTTCATTTTCTCATTCCCCTTTGTGTTCCACTCCTGCCCAGCTTCACGCCAGAAAGCCCTGAGTCTAGTAAGCTGCTTCGCAGGAGGTGTCTTTTTGGCCACCTGTCTCCTAGACCTGCTGCCTGACTACCTGGCTGCCATAGATGAGGCACTGGCGGCACTGCATGTGACGGTGAGCACTGGCCCCAGCATGTGACCCTGTGTGCCGGGGCAGGTCCAATCCCATACATGGTTTATGTAGATCAGTTCATGTGTCATTCCATGACTGTGTGCAAGACTCTTGGCATGTGATCTTATGAACTGTGATATTATTACAGGGCATAGCTTTTTCTGTATGTTCCTTACCTTCTACCAGACCCTCTGTGACCTCTCTGTACCCCTGTGTGTGACTTGCTCTGTGAGTTTCTCAGTTCCAGTTGCCAAGAAGTTAATAGTAGTGCAGGAATCATCTTTATTCTTGCCACTTTTGTGAAGGGCTGGAGATAGAGGTCACTTCAGAACTGTTGGAGGGAAGTGTAGGAGGCAATTTATTAGGGCCTGGTATTGCTGACCAAAAAGGTCTTATCCTGAGGAAGTGGCAGGTGGGAAGTAATCAAATCCAAGATACAGTAAAGCTCATTATAGGAAGGACTAAACGCTGTTGGGTAGTGGTGCAGGGAAGTCATCCCGAACTCCTCTTTATCCTTTTCCCTCCATAAGACTAAGGCGGTAACATTGGATATAACTCCCTGTATTTCTGTGGCTGAATGACTTGTGCCTCCATATGACTGTATGTGCCTGAATGTTCCTGGGACACACATGTGAAGGTGGTCCAATGTGTGACCTTTTGAATGTCTACATTTTGTACGCTTTGTGCACGTCTACATCAGTGACTCCACTGGGGTGGTTTTGCCCCTAGGAAACATTTGGTAATGTCTGAAGACATCTTTGGTTGTCACAGCTGGGTTGGGGAAGGGGCCTTTTGCCTGCTAATGGAATCTGGTGGGTGGGTAGAGGTCACTAAACAATCTGCAATGAACCTGACAGCTCCATTACAAAGAATTTTCTGGCCCAATTTTTATTAGTTCCAAAGTTAAGATCCTTTGGCCTACATGTAACACTGTGTGTGACACCATAATCTGTGATTGTGTGTTATTTTGTATCTGTGTCACAAGATTGTGTGTGACCAAGAATGGCCCTGTGTCTTGTGCGGTACTTTGAGTCTGTATAAATGGGTCACCACCAGACTCTGCATCCGACCTCACCTCTCTATTCTTGTTCTGTCTCCTGAATTTCTGCCTCTTCTGTCCACAGCTCCAATTCCCCCTGCAAGAGTTCATCCTGGCCATGGGTTTCTTCCTAGTTCTGGTGATGGAACAGATCACGCTGGCTTACAAGGAGCAGTCGGGGCCACCGCATCGGGAGGAGACAAGGGCTCTGCTGGGAACAGTGAATGGTGGGCCGCAGCACTGGCATGATGGTCCAGGGATCCCACAGGCTAGTGGAGCCCTGGCAGCCCCCTCAGCCCTGCGTGCCTGTGTACTGGTTTTCTCCCTAGCACTGCACTCGGTGTTTGAGGGGCTGGCAGTGGGGCTACAGAGAGACCGGGCTCGGGCCATGGAGCTGTGCCTAGCTTTGCTGCTCCACAAGGGTATCCTGGCAGTCAGTCTGTCCCTGCGGCTGCTGCAGAGCCACCTACGAGTGCAGGTGGTGGTTGGCTGTGGAATCCTCTTCTCATGCATGACACCTCTGGGCATTGGGCTGGGTGCAGCTCTGGCAGAGTCGGCTGGGCCTCTACATCAGCTGGCCCAGTCTGTGCTGGAGGGCATGGCGGCTGGCACCTTCCTCTATATCACCTTCCTGGAAATCCTGCCCCAGGAGTTGGCCACTTCTGAGCAGCGAATCCTCAAGGTCATTCTGCTCCTAGCAGGCTTTGCCCTGCTTACGGGTCTGCTCTTTGTCCAAATCTAGGGGACTTCGAGAGAAGGGCAGGGGAGGTTAACTACCAGTTGCCTCTGTCCTCCGTCCCCTCCCCTATTGTGGGGAATAGGAAGGAATGGGGATAGGAGGTACTGAGGACCAAAGAGTTCTCTGGGAGGTAGGGATGACTAATGAGAGGGAAGTGGGCAGAGAAGAGGCTGGCCCCAGGCCTAAGGAACAAGGTATGGCCAAGTCACTAGAGACATGATCAGGGGACATTCATATTGGGACAGACCATGTCAGCTAGGATCAGAAGTCAGACACTACATATATGGACAAGCTGACACTGGGAAGGCTGGAGGTGGGCACCCAGCTGTTGTGACATAAAGGCAGGGAGAGGGTATAGGCCCAGGGTTAGTGTCTTGTTGGTTCTAACCCATTTCAGCACTCTGCCGCTAAGAGTGGACCCCTCCTACTTTTCTTACCTCTTTTCATATATATCTCCCTTTCCCTTCTTCCAGTGGACTAGTGCCAAATGGATTCTCCCTGCCAGTTTTGATATCTGGCCTTTCCAGTCCTTCTCACCCCTCTATTTTTAAAGTGCCAAACAAGTCCTTTCCCTCTTTCTCAAAGCACAGTGGATGTGGCACAGGGACCTACCCCAGTACCTCAGTGGAGGAGACCTATTTGGTTTTAATTTTGGCCCCAGCATCTGGGGTGGGGCAGAAATGTTGGCTGGTCTGGTCTGGGGTGAGGGGAGAGCTGTGGCCACCTACCTGTCCGTTTCATCCTAAGGATACAAAACATGATCATGGTGCCTCATGCCCACATGATAAACACTGAGTTGCCAAAACATTTTTTATACCTGAGGAGTCCAAGGGAGAAGGGTTATTTTGGGGGAGGGAGGGCTGTGCATAGGGCCATATTCTGTAGAATCTATTTTACTAACTGACCTGTTTTGGGACATGTTACCCAAATAAAACACATTTCTATACATCTATGGTATCAGACTCATTTGTCTTGGGAAAGGGGTGGGCATGTGGCCAGACTGTTGGAAGACGGGAGTCCCAGATGTTTACAGCTGTTTTAAGATCCCTAGTCTCACTCTTTTCACTCAGTCCCAACAGTTCCCTTTCCTGAAGATGACCAAAAATCTTCTCTTTTGTCTCTTCCTTCTTCCCTCCCTGTCTCCACCTCTTCCTTTCCTCTGCGAATCCCTCTCCCCTTCGCGTTCGTAGGCTGCGGGATGATGAAGAACTACTGTTCCCGGTGTGCTCCGCGCAGGGGGTAGACGAAAGGTGGAGAGAGCCCTGGGTTCCCGGAGCCGATAGGGCTGCTGGGAAGTGTAGTCCGCTTCCTCTGCGTGGTGCGTGGCTGCGGGCGTGAGGGGGTCACGTAAACAAACTACGAGTCCCGGCGGGCTGCGCGGCGCAGGTCAGGGTTAGGCTGGGGCCGGGCGGCGGGGCTCGCGGCGGCGGCGGCGGCTGGAGGAGCCCGTCGAGGGCCCGCGGCGGAGGCCGTGGCTAGTACTGGAAAGGTGGCGGGGAGGGACGCGGGAGGAAGATGGCGACGTCGGGGGCGAATGGGCCCGGCTCCGCCACGGCCTCAGCTTCCAATCCGCGCAAGTTTAGTGAAAAGATCGCGCTGCAGAAGCAGCGTCAGGCCGAGGAGACGGCGGCCTTCGAGGAGGTGATGATGGACATCGGCTCCACCCGGGTGAGGGGCCGCGCCGGGGAACGGGAGCTGGAGCGGGAGCGAAGCGGTGCAGTTACGGAGCAGAGAGCGGAGAGGCGGGGCGGGGGCGGGAGCCGCAGCTCAGGAGGCGGAACGGAGTTGGGGCTCCGGCGGGCGCCGCCGTCTGGGAGGCGCGGGTTGAGGCCCGAGGGGGCAGGAAGACAATTTTGCCCGGGAGATGGAAACTCGGAAGAGGTGGGGGATGTGGGAACGACTGGGGGCCGACTAGGTGAAGAGGGAGCGGGCCGAGAGGGGAGATGGGTCCCTGAAGGCCAGTGGAGGTTTGTAGCTCTTGTGCATGCCTGGAGAAGTCCCCTCGGGGACTGCACCGAAGCATCCCAGACCTTGGGATATGGGTGGTAGGATGCTTGTTCCCAATCTGGTTCCTCTGAGGTTGTGATCTCTAGACTGGTCCTTCTGCCCTGTTGTGCCACTCTCAGCACTTTGGTACCTTCGGGAAAGGGCCCCTTGAGTGGTTTGAACGAGCTGAGCTGGGTATAGTGGGGCAGGAAGTCCCCTCCTGCGTCCCGTCCCTTTGCTTCCTTTTTCAAATACTTCTTGTGGTTTCCTGACGTGAATGAAGGTGAGGTCCACTGTTCACAGGCTGGTGCTTGGTGTTTTGCCTTGGCCGCCTGGAAGGCAAAGTAGAGCTTTGAATCCCCAAACTGGGTAACCGATATTCTTTAGGTTGAATGCAACCCGGTGATTTGTTGAACTTTTTAGGGAGATGGCTGCTCTGTGAGTTGATTTCTGGATTACTTTGTAGGGTGCACTAGGAAATTCTTAGAACTTTCAGGTCTCTGACAGGCTGGCTCTGAAGCCTTGTTGGCCTTGACTTCTTGGTGCCCAAGGGCTGGATGTCAGAGGAGCCAGGGTAGGGAGTTTGCCCAGCTGGTAGGCAGTCCCAATTTAGGGACTCATTATTCTCAAGTAATAGGTGAGGATTTTGCAGTGATCCCTCGCGGCAAAGAGCTGGAAGGAATTTAAGGAGAGATGGTGGAACATAAATGCCACATTTCAATGCTTTTTATGTTGGCCAGTGAATGCATCTATCAGTAATTGTGACTGTACTTCTGTGTGCATCTTCTTTGACACGGTTTGTCTTTTTTTGTGTGTCTTTTCTCTTTTGAGTCTCTAGGGACCATGTGCCCTAGTTTGTGGTAGTCAGAAGAGTGAAAGATAGGTGAGGAGGCAAATTGTATGTGTGTGTGATGTGTGTGCATGCACATTACCCGCTCTAACTACTATGAGGATTGTCATCAGTTCATTGGTCCCCTTAGGAGCTTTTGATTATGGTGGGTACAGAGAGAAGAAGATTGGAGAGCAGTTCATTTCCAGCTCACAGCTTGAGGCCCTGCCCTCTGGACCGTGATTCTAGCAGGGGCATGGAGCGATTTTAGGGTTTGTATGTACAAACAAGGCTGTGAGAAACCTGAAACTGGGGCTTCTATTTGTAGTGCTTTGGTTTATTAAAAGGACCCTTCTAGGGCTGGAGCGGTGGCTCAGCAGTTAAGTTATGGTGCTTGCTTCGCATGTGCAAGGATGCAGGTTCTAACCCTAGCACCATGAATACAATGAAGTGTTGGAGCAACAAAAGCTGTATGAAAAACTAAATGAAATTGATTTTTTTCCCCTCACTGTCCCTCTCTCTTAAAAGAAAACAAAACAAAACCTTCTACTTGATTCTTTTCTCCTGGTTAACTTTTCTGCTGTATAGAAAAGTCTAGTGGACATACATGGCAAGGGCCTGGGGATCTAAAAATCTTGAGCTGGTGATGAGAGATCTGGGTATCAGCTTGTTACCTGGCAAGCTGGGAGAGCTCATTTGAATCAGATATAGCATGGGGCCCTGTTCCATTGAGAAGTTGGGGTTGCCATATTAACAATGTTTTCTTTTGGTGGGGGATTGAACTAGAGGCAAGGTCTCAATGATTTGCTTAGGACCTTGGTGAGTTGCTAAGGCTGGCTTTGAACTCACTTACCTCCTGTCTCTTGTCTCCCAAGTCACTGGGATTACAAGCGTAGGCCACCACACCTGGCTTTAACAGTGGTCTTGAAGTGACCCAGAGGTCAGCATAGTGCCCACCAAACTCACAGGATTGATATTCTGGAACAGGAAGTCAGGTTTGATGTAGGCTTACATGCAACAGTGTGGCCCCACAAGTTCTTAGAACTTAGCATCCTTAGTTGCCCTTCTCCCCATGGCCTTGCTCTGGGTCTGTTTGTTTGATAGTAATGACTGAGCCTTGGCAGTAGCTGTTGACTTCTTATAGAAAGACAAGAGATCTGTAGGCAGACTTAATCCATGTCCAGGATATGGTGTATCACTTCTGTGCTAGACATATCTCCCTGAAATGGGGATAAGTCTGGGAAAATGGCTCTGGCCCAGGTTGGAGTAGGCTCCTGAGCTCTCTCCCCATGTCCATTTGCTAGGATTCCTTGCCAATTAAGGGGGCTTAGTGGAAGTATGCCCCTTGGTTTTAGCACTGCTTTTCTAGCAAGGAAAGCCATCATTTCTTGGATCTTTTCGTTTGGGAGGTACAGGTTGTGTGTGGCCTTCCTAAGGCTGAGCAAGTAGCAAAACCTAGAAGCCTGTGTTCTCCTGAGTGTGAAGTAGGGAGTATGGAAATAATGGATCGATGACATCCACCTGTATCCTTGTGCGTCTGATTAGTCCTGGATGCATCTGGAAATGAACTAGAGGTGCCTAACAGGCACCTGTCCCTGTGACTAATCCCTGGTAACCCCATAGGGACTCTGCTTAAACTGATGCTGAGACAGGCCCTGAGCAGAGTGTCAGGCCCTGCCTGGCAGGGAGCTATAGGCAGTAGTGATCTCATTGGTGAAGGAGGTCTGCAGAAGGACTGGAGTGAATTGTTTGCACCACGTCTCTGTGGACTTTTCTCCTAGCACTGTTTTTGTTGTTGTTTTCCCTAGCAGATACCTTAAAAGCTGCAACAGCATGTCCTGGTGACAGGCATGGCAAGGATGGCCAAAGGGAACAGTGCTCAGGACCCTCCCTGACATTCCCATTTGTCCTTCATGTCTCAGTTACAGGCCCAAAAACTGCGACTGGCGTACACAAGGAGCTCCCATTATGGTGGTTCTCTGCCCAATGTTAACCAGATTGGCTGTGGCCTGGCTGAGTTCCAGGTGAGTGGACATCAGTCAGAGAGGAGCCGAGGTTCTTAAGCTTCTTCCTCTGCTCATTCACCTGTCCCTTTTGGCAGAGCCCCCTCCACTCACCTTTGGATTCATCTCGGAGCACTCGACACCATGGGCTGGTGGAACGGGTGCAGCGAGATCCCCGCAGAATGGTGTCCCCACTCCGCAGATACCCCCGCCACATATCCTTCACAGAGGACTGGGAAATTGGGGGGGTGGTAGACCACATCCCTAGCCCTTTTTATTTTTCATTTTGAGATAGGGTCTTGCTAATTACCTAGGCTGTTGACCTTTTCTCTGGCTGGCTCCAGCAGTCCTCACTTTGACTCAGTCTGCTGCATGGGTGGGGGCCCTCTATGCTTCCTTCTAAGGGCGGTTTGATCCCTCATTTCTGTTGCGTACTTTCAGTCTCAGAGACCTATATACTAGTGTCCCTTAAACCCTGCCCAGACATTCTGCTAGATTGTTCCAACTCTATTATGTTTGATTCTTTTTTTTTTTTTTAATGATACGAAACACTGAACCTATCACATTCCAGCAAGCAATTTGCTGCTGAGCTAAATACCCAGCCCCAAGCTCTGCTCCTTCTCCACCCCTCCCAGTGTAGGAGATTAAACTCAGGGCCTTGTGCTTTACCACTGAACCGCATCCCCAGTCCCTTCTCTTTCATTCTTTGATCCTGTTGTTACCACTTGGAGAGAAACAGAAAGGTATGTGTCTCTTGAAATAACTATCTGCTGTCCCCATTAGTCTTCTTTTTTGAGACAGGGTTTGCTAAGTTGCTGAGGCTGGCCTTGAACTTGTGATCCTCCTGCCTCAGTCTCCCATTCATTAGTCATCATCTTTCATTTTGTCTTTATTTCATCTGCCCAGTCTCCATTTTTTTTTTTTTTCTTAACTGGTGCTGTTCACATTGACAGTTCTCCCTACAGTCCTGCCTACTTATCTCCTCCTCCAGAGTCCAACTGGCGAAGGTGAGTTCAGGTCAGGCAGTCTCCTATCCACTGTCCTTCACTTTGTAGAGGGACTTGGGCTGGGGCTGGGATACTGGACTAAGGTTTCATTAGTACCTCCTCCCATACAAAAGGGTGGGGGCAGCAGGTGTAGGTGGTCAGAGTCCAGTCTTGGCCATGTTGACATGTGTGGCCAATAGAACCTCCCTATCTAGCCAGAATAGGACCAATAGAACTGTAGCCAAGCTGGGGTGTGTGTGTGTAAGGGGGAGGGGAGAGTGGCTGGCTTCTGTCAAGAGTGGGTGCCAGATACAGTGCTGTGACACTATTAGATCTCTGAACCCCTCGTCTGTCCATCTCAGCCCCAGTACTCATATCCAAAAGAGTCACTGAGCTCCAGATTTCCCATTTGGCTTGTCCTGACAGAGAGGAATTGAGAAGCTTCCAGATCTCTTGGATTGACTAGGGGAGGGGATTTATGGGTCACAGACATCAGAAGAATCAGAAAGGAATGATCCTGGTGCCCAGCCCTCTCCATTTCCATCTTGGCTACCTCCTGTTCTTTAACCTCCATGCCTGCTTTCTTATCCATTCCTTCTCATGAATTTGTTTTTCTACCCCAGGACGATGCCCTGGGGCAATTTCCCTGCAGAGAAGGGGCAGTTGTTTCGACTACCATCTGCTCTTAACAGGTGATGGCCCTTGCCTTCTTTAGGTCATCTCTCCTCTTTATCTGTACTTTTTGGGGCTCTGCTCCTTCATCCCTACCCTGTGCCAGCCCAACTAGTGTTCCCTCTGCTGGGTAGGGTTGGGCTACTGTTAAAACTATTATTGCTGTTAGCT
Source organism: Aplodontia rufa (assembly GCA_004027875.1). Lineage (NCBI taxonomy): Eukaryota > Metazoa > Chordata > Mammalia > Rodentia > Aplodontiidae > Aplodontia > Aplodontia rufa. The sequence goes on along the minus strand of PVKS010000224.1, from coordinate 12,509 downwards.
CAACTTTATTCTCCCAACAGGACAAGCTCTGACTCTGCCCTTCACACAAGTGTGATGAACCCCAACCCCCAGGACACTTATCCAGGACCCACACCTCCCAGTGTCCTACCCAGCCGCCGTGGGGGTAAGTGGCTGAATCCCAGGGTGGGGAGTAGCTGTGAGCTTTCTATTGAATCAGATAGGCAAGTGGGAGCTGTGGCCAACTCCGCTGCATCCCTTACAGGTTTTCTGGATGGTGAAATAGACTCCAAAGGTATGTGTTCAACACTTGTGAGTACCAAATACCAAAAGAATTTCTGGGCTGGTGTGGGGGACTTTGTGTAGGGTTAGGACACAGGACTCCTTTCTGCCTGTCCCTGCTTCCTGTACTGCCTCACTGGCTCCTTCTTTGGACTCCCCATCACCAGTCTTTTCTCTTTCAAGTCCCTGCTATTGAGGAGAACTTGCTAGATGACAAACATTTGCTGAAACCATGGGATACTAAGAAGGTAGGTGTGGGCCACTGTGTTCCCCACTTCCCTCTGCTCTCCCCTTCCCATGGGGCAGGCTTCCAGAGTTCCCTACTGAGCCCTGTCCTCATTTTCCACATTCTTCCTTTGTTCCTTAGCTGTCCTCATCCTCCTCCCGACCACGGTCCTGTGAAGTTCCTGGAATTAAGTAAGTTCCCCTGGAAGACTGGCTGAAGAGCGGAAGTGAGGGAGTGACATCCAGGGAGATGTGGAAGACTGATCTCTGCTCTTCCCTGATTCCCCTTCCCTCCATTTACACGTTTCTTTTTCTGTCCCTCTCCCAGCATCTTTCCATCTCCTGACCAGCCTGCCAATGTGCCTGTTCTCCCACCTGCCATGAACACGGGAGGCTCTCTGCCTGACCTCACCAACCTGCACTTTCCCCCACCTCTGCCCACTCCCCTGGACCCTGAAGAGTCAGCCTATCCCAACCTGAGTGGGGGCAACAGTACCTCTAATTTGACCCATACCATGACCCACCTGGGCATCAGTGGAGGTCTGGGACTGGGCCCAGGCTATGAGGCACCAGGTGAGTGGCTTTCCTGGCCATGTACGTGCCCTCTGGGTGCTGCCTGGCTAGAGGGGTGAAAGGGACGGAGGTTTAAGCTGGGTCCTGTGACTGCTTACCAGCCCACCAGCCCTGCACCCCAGAGCTCCTTCCCTGCAATTCTCAGCCTGTGAGAATTGGTAGTTGTGACTTTTCCTAGAAAGAAGATGTAGAGCAAAGCCAATCTCACTGTCAGGGACAGTGCAGGGAGGACATTGTGTTGCCACTTCCATAGTCTGGTCACTGCAACCCATTCTGGGAGGAAAGGGGCCCAGTTCCCATCAGTAATGTTGTCATCTCTGGTTTTTTGTCTGTGCCTGCAGGACTTCATTCACCTCTCAGCCACCCATCCCTGCAGTCCTCCCTAAGCAATCCCAACCTCCAGGCCTCCCTGAGCAGTCCTCAGCCACAGCTCCAGGGTTCCCACAGTCACCCCTCACTGCCTGCCTCCTCATTGGCCCGCCATGCACTGCCCACCACCTCCCTGGGCCATCCATCGCTCAGTGCCCCAGCCCTCTCTTCTGCCTCTTCCTCTTCCTCCACTTCATCTCCCATCCTGGGTGCTCCCCCTTACCCAGCTTCTACCCCTGGGGCCTCTCCCCGCCACCGCCGTGTCCCCCTCAGTCCCCTGAGTTTGCCCGTGGGCCCAGCCGACGCCAGAAGGTCCCAACAGCAGCAGCTGCCCAAACAGTTTTCGCCAACAATGTCACCCACCTTGTCTTCCATCACTCAGGTATGCATGGCTGCTTTCCCTACATGTTTGTCTCCCTTCCCCTTCTCTTCTCCTGCTGAGTTCTCTCTCTCTCTAGTCCTCCTTTCCTCAAATACCATTTCCCCTTACTTCCTGTACCCCTAGTCTAATTCATCCCCTCCCATCCCTCTGTCGTCCTCCACCTGCCCTATCTTTTATTCATCTTGTCTCCTCTGCTTAGGAGTACAAAACCAGGAGTTAAGTTTTTTGGTTTCAAATCCTGGCTCTGCTTCTTCCTAGGAGTCACCTTTTTTTTTTTTTTTTTTTTTTTTTTTTTTTAAAGAGAGAGGGACAGTGAGAGAGACAGAGAAAGAGAGAAACAACTTTATTTCGTTTTTCACATGGCCTTAGTTGCTCCAACACTCAGTTATGTACATGGTGCTGGGGTTTGAACCCAGGTCCTCGTGCTTGCCATGCAAGCACCAAAACTGCTGAGCCACCGCTCCAGCCCCCCTAGGAGTCACTTTTGACAATTTCTATGAGTCTCAGAAGCCTCCTTTATAAAACAAGAATGGTGGGCTGGAACAGTGGCTCGGTGGTGGGAGCGCTTGCCTGGCATGTGTGAGGACCTGGGTTCAAACCCCAGCACCACATATTCAACTAAGTGTCCAAGAAACGGAGACTAGATGAAAAATTAGATAAAATTTATTCTCTTTTTCTCTCTCCCTCTCCCCTCTTTTAAATAATTTTAATTTTTTTTTTATTTTTAAAGAGAGAAGGACAGTGAGCGAGAGAGAGACAGAAACAATTTTTATTGAGTTTTTCACATGGCTTTCGTTGCTCTGACACTTAGTTGTGTACATGGGTGCTGGGATTTGAACCCTTGTACTCACACATGCTATGCAAGTGCTGTAACCGCCGAGCCACCACTCCAGCCCCTCCAGAATGGTTTTGAAAGCATCAAATGCAGTAATGTACATGAAATACTCATGTACATTATTATCTGCCCAGGCACATGCTTGACAGTTGGTAGCTTATCCTCTCCCCTTTCTCCTTTCTTTGTTCCTGTCCTTTTCTTGTCTCTTTTTCCCCCCATGCTTCTGTCCTTCCTATCTCCTCTCCCATTCACCCTTATTCATTCATAAAATTCATAGAATCAGAGAATCTCACACCAGGGACCTCTATCCCTTTGCACTTTACATAAAAGGAAACAGGGGCCTAGAGGGATAGTAACTTTCCCAGGTTTATACAGCAAGTTAGGAGGAGTTAGAAGTAGAACTCTAGACTTAATTTAGGGATTTTTTTCCCTCAGTGCTAAAATTCCCTCCTTCCCCATCCTTTTCTTATCCTTCCTTCCTTCCTTCCTTTCTTCCTTCCTTCCTTCCTTCCTTCCTTTTTTGTCATGTCCGCTCCCCATTTCCTTCGCCCTGTGCTTCCCTTTGCCCTCTCCCGCACCACTTTCTCCTCGTCCATCACTGCCCCTGGAATGTGTGTTGTGTGTTCCATCTTGACCTGCGCCTGTAAGGCTGAGGCCGGGCCAGTGTGTGCTCAGTTCTCTCAGTGGGTGGAGTGAAGGGACCTTCACGCTCTCCTTTTCTGCTTTCCCTTCCTTCCTCTCCAACCCCCTCTGGCCTCTTCAGGCTTCAGAACAATACCTCTCAACTGCACTGTGGTGTTACCGGGTACTTGTGATGTGTGTCACAAGTGCTTGATTGCGGACAACCATTAAATGTAGCAGTGTTCAGGAATGATTCACTTCTGGGGTAGATTCAGAATCACTCTGCTGTTATCCTCACTTAGCACTTCTATTCTAATATGTATTTTTTAGTTACTACCACCAAGCCCAGGGATGCCCATGGGAACCTGGAGCGTTTTGTTTGTATTGAGGATGGCTGCAGCTTATAGGGTGGGAAGCTCTAAGGGTTTTTCTTGGAGGCATACTGATGGGTAAGTTTCCCTTATTTTCTTGTTTCTTTTTAGGGCGTCCCCCTGGACACCAGTAAACTGCCTACTGACCAGCGGCTGCCCCCCTACCCGTACAGTCCCCCAAGTCTGGTTCTGCCCACTCAGCAACCCATCCCAAAGCCTCTGCAGCAGCCAGGGCTGCCCACTCAGGCCTGTTTAGTGCAGCCCTCTGGTGGGCAACCTCCAGGCAGGCAGCCACGTTATGGGATACTGTGTCCACCTGGGTCCAGTGGGCATGGGCAACAGTCTCACCACCGGCCAGTGAGTGACTTCAGCCTGGGAAACGTGAGTACTCAGGCTCCTAGCTCAGAAACAGGGGAAGGGGGCTAAGGATGGGTCCAGGGGGCCTGAGTGGTATTTCTGGTGCACTCTGAATTGGGAGATCCAGAGGAAGGAATCTTCCTTCGCCCTAGGTAACAGCACTGCCAGCTTGGGGCTCTTGTCTTCCTGTGTTTGACCCTTCCTCCTACCCCTCTGTTTCTGCTCAGCTTGCTCTTTGATGACTCCTGCCTTGACCCGTTCTCTTCCTGGCATGCACATGCTCTGGCCCAGCAGGTACGGTGCCCATGCCTACTTCGGGCCCCGTGCTCGCTTCTGTTGCTCTGCTTGCTGCCAACTTCCTCTGTCTTTGCCTTTGTTCTTGGGGTGGATGAAGATTTCTGGGTGATGGGGACATGTTAGCATGGCTGGGCAGGGCAGGCAGAGGTACTCTGTTCTGAATCCTACTTCCTCAAGGTCTGTCTTTGTGTCCTTAGCTGGAGCAGTTTAGCATGGAGAGCCCATCAACCAGTCTGGTGCTGGATCCCCCTGGTTTTTCTGAAGGGCCTGGATTTTTGGGGGAGGAGGGGCCAGGACCCCAGGACCCTCATACCCTCAACCACCAGAACTTGACCCACTGTTCCCACCATGGCTCAGGACCTAATATTGTCCTCACAGGTGAGGGTACACGGGTGGTAATGGGTGATGGGAGGGATACCTTCACTGACAGGAGGAGATTGAGAGGTCTTGGGAGAGCTGATTGAGCATGCAGTCCTCACCTATCTCTTACCCACAGGAGACTCTTCCCCAGGTTTCTCCAAGGAGATTGCAGCAGCCCTGGCTGGAGTACCTGGCTTTGAGGTGTCAGCAACTGGGTTAGAGCTGGGGCTGGGGTTGGAAGATGAGCTGCGCATGGAGCCATTGGGCCTGGAAGGGCTGAACATGCTGAGTGACCCCTGTGCCCTGCTGCCCGATCCTGCTGTGGAGGATTCATTCCGCAGTGACCGGTTACAATGAGGGAAACTTACCATCATTCTTCTTGGCCCCGCCCCCATCACTGTTCCTTCCTCCCTTTCCCTGGCCAGTAAGGACTCCACTCTCTGCCCCCAGATTCTCTTTCTAACATGAACAAAGGATCCTAAGAATGAGAAAAAGCTTGTCCAGGTGGCTTGTCCAGGTGGCCCCTGAATTCTGCACAATGGGTGGGCCTGGGGGGGGCTCAAGGGAGGGCCCGAAGCACTTGTAACTTTGAAAAATGTCTGTCTGGAGGTCAGAGCCTGTTGGAAGCAGGGGGTAGGGGGGAGCCCAAGAGGCTGGGCAGTGCCAGCCCCTCCTCACTACTCTTCTCCTTGCAATGGAGGAAAAGAGCCAGAGTGAATATTATTTTTTATTAAATATATTATATGTTAATAAAAAAATCCTGTTAAACCCTTGGTGTGGTTGGCTACTGTTTGGGGTGTGACAGATATGGGGAGATCTTGGGCCATAGGCCCTTCCATCTGCTAAACACATTGCATCTTTAAAAAAAAAAAAAAACCAAAAAAACCTAAATGGAACCAGGGGAGTTTTTCTTTTAAAGAAAGAAGGGACAGTAAGAGAGAAGCAATTTTAATTAGTTTATCATGTGACTTACATTCTTCTGAGACTTTGTTGTGTACGTGGTGTTGGGGTTCAAACTCACGGACTTGCTCGTGCAAGGCAAGTGCTTATAATCGTAGAGCCACTGCTGCAGCCCAACACATTGCATCTTTTCAGCACTGTTGTGTCTTGTGGAAGGGTCCCAACCTCTTAATTTGTATCCCAGGTTGACCGTGAGGGCCAAGAATGGATGTAGGCTTCCATGGTGGCAGGAAGTCATCTCCTGTGCCCTCATGTTTGTCTAGGGCTCTACTGCAACATTAGGGGACTGGGACTGACTGGCCAGAGAGGTTACTCCTCTTCCTCAACCTGAGGCCTGGAAGTGAATTGGGGTTGAGGAGGTAGCTGCTGGCTGAGCTTTTCTGGTGGAATAACCCCAGCTTTTTTGGGGGTGGGGGTTGGTGGGTAGCTGACTTCAGTACTAAGGCTTCAGAAAAGAGTGAATTTAAGGAGTATAAACTCCAGGTAGGTCTTAGCTGGTTCCCTTGTTAGGATCATTAATGTCTCCAGGACCTAGACAAACCTCTGACCCTACATGTCTGGCAAACTCTCCATTCCCAGTCCCTTCCTATGCATGAATTTACTTCCCCTCCCTGTACCTCCGCTTATTTGAGTTTGGGGTTTGTTTGGTTTTTTTTTTTTTTTAAAGACAAAGGAAAGAGAATCAACTTTATCTTTTCATCTGGCCTGTTTCTCCCACACTTAGTTGCGTATGTGGTGCCTGGCCTTCGAACCTGTGTGGTCGCACATGCCAAGTAAGCGCTCCAAACGCTGAGCCACTTCTCCAGTCCCTATTTATTTGAGTTGTAATTCAACAGATCATTGCCTGCCAACCACGTTCTGAAGAGGTTTCCCCTTTCTGCATGTTTGCCAGTGCTTTGACAGTCTGGGCCTCTGCTCTTTTCCCACCCAGAATAGAGAGAAGAGTGATGCTCCTCCTCAGTTACCCCACCTCCGCTGCTCTACACTACAGTCCTGGCCTCTCCTCTTCCTCTTTCCAAAGCTCATGTCATTTCCAGAAAAGAGAACTGAGAGTTTCTGACTGGCCTGAAAGGAATGCACTGTGCCCTAAACCTGGGAATGCGGGGAGCCACCTGGGTCCCTCAAGTCTATGACTACATCACTTCTGACTGTAGGACCCAAGGCAGGACTCAAGAACGACTCTGACTTCAGGACTTCTGGGGTCAGCGTCCCGAGTATGGGCAAGGTGGTGGGAAGAGGACTGGGTGCAGGGGGCCCTCCCAGCCGCCAGGGGTCGCGCTGCAGGCGGCAGGGCGTGGGCCGGCACTTGCTAGGGTCAAGGCCGCCGGCCGAGGAGGGGGGTGGGGGTAGCGGCGGCGCCCGCGGCCCCGGAGGGGGGTGGGGGGAGTGGAGAAAGCGGGGAGCGCGAAGGAGCGCTGGGCCCCCAGCGGCGCGGGAGCTGGGAGGACCGCGCGGCCCGGCCAGCGGCGCGGCTGCACAGTCCCAGCGTGGCGCAGCGCGGCGGGGACGCTACGCTGGGACCGCCCATATCTCCCTGCTCGGCGCCCCGCGCCCTGGTGCCCTCGGCTGCCTCTTCCTTCACTCGCTGCCCAGGCGGGAGCGGCACCGAAGTCCGGTGCGCCATGTCCGGGGCCGGGTAGACCCTCCGCCCGCCGGCCCGCCAGCCCGCCCTCCCAGCCACCCGCCAGCGGGCCGGCCGGCCGGGGCGTCGCTGGGCAGGCAGGTAGGGGCCGGGCCGGGCGGGGCGGCGGGCGGGGAAGGAAGGGAGGGAGCGCCGGCCGGGCGGGGGACAGCCCCCAGCTGTTTTCTAGCGCTGCACATCTGGTTCCGCTTCCTCTCTCCTGGGGAAGTGAAAGTGGAGGGGAAGGCGCAGCTGGGAGTTCGCTAGCTGTGTCGGGCACCCTGCACCCCTCCTGCTCCCGCGGATGCGGGAGCTGAAGCACCCCTCCCTCCTGCTCGGGTCACGCGGCGGCCGGCGCTGCTGCCGTCACGTCCTCGGCCCCCGGCGCGCCGACTTTCTCTGCCCTCCAGCTCCTTGCTCAGCCTCCTCTCGCTCCGCGCGCCCTCTGTCCCAACCCCAACTTCCCGTCGCCCGGCATGTGGGCGTTGGGAACCAGAGTGGCCCCTGTGCCCGTTGCTTTCCTCAGGGACAAAGGGCTACCCTCTGTAGGATTCTCCCTAGGCTGGGTGACGGGGGATCCCTGCACAGGTCCGGCGCAGAGGGGCCACTCACTAGCCTCAGATGGTCCCACCTAACTGCCTCTGCCTGTGCCCTGGGCATTGGGCTCCCATTCGCCTGCAGTAGATGAGGAAGGGGCTGTGCCCTGGAGTTAAATCAGGAGGCTGACGCCAACTCCTGGCTTCACCTCACAGACGTGGAGGCTAAATTTAGCTGGGGTTGGGGCATGTGTGTCCAGAAGCCGGGTCAAGGAGAGAGCCAGCCTGGCCCCCGGAGATTCCCTTGCTCCTAGTACTCTAGGGGAAAGAGTTGCAGATTAAGTAGGACTGGCTATCCTGGAGCCATTCGGAACCTCCTTTGCCTTGCTCAGGGCCTTTTGGTCTGAGGTTCGGACTTGGCATGATGCTGCGCTGGCACCTTCAGCAGTAACACCCCCCTCCCTTCCCGCCCCACGCGGTCGCCTCACACACCCATAGGCTGACTTCTGCTGAGCTGCAGCTTCCCCTCCACTGTTTCAGGAAGTAACCTCCCTTCCCCTCTGAAGCACTCCCCCACGCCTCCTGGCCCCTGATACCAGGCACCCACCAGTCTCTTTCCCAGCTTCTGCACCCTGGGGCGCCTCAGGACCCTTGGGGCTCCTACTCCTTGGGGCGGGCCATGGAGGCAGGTGAGGAAACAGTTACTAAAAGACTGTTGTGGGCCTAATTCTCACTTGGGGCTCCTCGGCAGAGGGCGTGGGGTGGCTGGAACTGTCCCACAGCCACCTGGGACCTAACTGGAAATACCTAAGGATCCTGGAGGTGGGAGGGCACTAGTAGTTGGGCCAGGCTGGCGGAGTTAAGGCAGGAAATAGGACCCTTGAATCTGGTGAAAAGACACTAAAATTTGAGTTTTGTGATACTTCCCAGAAACCTATGGTGTCTTAGTGGGCTCTTTAGGAGTATTGGCTGGATCCGGAGGTTCTTAGGATGTCATAACTAGATCAGGAAGGCCAAAAACCTTTAAAAAAGACTAAGTTTGTTATGATGTTGTGGCTAAAATGAATGATATCATTGCAGGCCATTACAGAAATTATTGTGATCTGTGATGTTATAACTATGTCAAGAGTGAGGAGGGGTGGTGCCTTCAAAAGGAATACATTAGCAATATGATGTCAGAACCCAGGCTAGCCGTGTGTGGTGCTGTTTGGGTTCTTTGGGGAAAGATCTGGTACTGCCAAGTGGGAGGGAGCTGGTCTCTTTAAGGAGCTGCGGTGGGCTGTGAGAGGCAGGAGAATTCCGGACTGATTGATCACTTATCCCACCTTTCTTTGGAAGGACTAGAAAGGGGAGGGGGAAGCACTCTGGTTGCCATGGCAACACCAACCTCCCTTGCTCCATCTCTCCCCCACTTGCCCATTCCAGATGCAGTGAGTGAGGGGGGGGCCATGGCGGAGGAGCGGCCCCCCCGGCTGGTGGATTACTTCGTGGTAGCTGGGCTTGCAGGGAACGGAGCCCCTATCCCTGAGGACACATGGGTTCCTGAACCCAGTGGGCCCCTGCGCCCTCCCCGGCCAGCTGAGCCCATCACAGATGTAGCAGTCATCGCCAGGGCACTGGGCGAGGAGGTGCCCCAGGGTTACACATGCATCCAGACTTCTGCTGGGGGCCACCCCTTGGAACTCAGTGCTGGGCTCCTGGGTGGAACTCAACCTGTCATCTGCTACCGCAGGGGCCGTGACAAGCCTCCCCTCGTTGAGTTGGGGTGTGTGCCCACTACCCATTCTGGCCCCAGGGGAGGCTGGGAGGGACTGTGGGTTAGATCAGGAGAGGCAGAGGTAGGGGTTTGGGCTGAGAGGAGGGGAGCTGAGGAGTGGGAGCCGTGTGGCCCAGAGACCATGGAGGAGGGGCTGAAGTTGTGTGTACTTGGTCTTCTCAGATTTAGGTTAGGGTGCCAGTACTGCTGTCAGCTAGCCCTCTGATCTTGGGCAGGTTACGAAGCCCCTCTGAGGGTCTGTTTCCTCATCTGCAAAATGAGGATAATAGTCCCTTCTAGGATGATTGAGAAGATTAAGTGGAATATCCCACCTGAGGGGCTTAGCACAGTGAATCAAGTCTTAGCATTTATTCTCGTGAGGAGAGCTGTGGAAGGCATATGGTGGTGTTGCTGGCTGAGAAGTAGAGCCCAGGGGAAGGGGGCAGTGGGATTCTGGAGGAAGAGTTCAGCAAGAAGACGTAGGCCCTGGTATGACAAGGCTGAGTGTGCAGGTCAGGTTTGAGGGAATAGGTAGGCAGATCGAGTAGGATTGGGGTCTTTTTCCTCTATCCTGAACTCTTGACGTGCCTCTCTGCTCTGTCCAAGGGTGTTGTATGAGGGAAAGGAACGTCCCAAGCCTGGCTTCCAAGTGCTTGATACTACACCGTACAGCCACTCAGCCAACCTGGCCCCTCCAGGCCCTGGGCATCCCCGTACCTACCTCACTTACAGGCGGGCAGCAGAGGGGGCAGGACTGCATGCCCTGGGCATCACTGACCTCTGCCTGGTGCTGCCCAGCAAGGGCGAGGGCACTCCTCATACTTACTGCCGGTTGCCCCGCAACCTCAACCCTGGCATGGTGAGTGGCGCTGTGGGGCCGAGAGCTGAGACCTGGGCCGTTGGTGTGAGGGTGTGGAACTGGGCATGGTGGGCATAAAGGAGCCAGGTCAGGGGCGACTGGGTTTGAAGGATTGAGATTAGTGGGAACTTTGAAGACAAAAACCACTTAGGGTGGTAGAGAGAAATGGACCCTAGAAACCTTTGGTAGCTGTGTGTCTGTTTGTCTCTTGCCATCTGGGACAGTGGGGCCCAGCAGTGTACCTGTGCTACAAGGTAGGCCTGGCCAAAGCCAACACACTGGTGTATGAGGCAGGTGAGTGGCCCCTTTGTTCCTGCACCTTTTGACTCTCCATGTCCCTCTGCCCTGGTGCCTCTTGGCTGGTACCTTCAAGTGTCCCCAGGATTTATTTCCCCTTTGCCACTTGTTTCTTCTCTGGGATCCCATGGCTCCTTTCCCTGGAGTCTGATGGACACCCCTCCTTTTGGGTACTCCTCACTCTGCTGGGGTGCAGAGCTGCTGGGCCGCTACCCAGAGGAGGACAATGAGGCGTTCCCGCTGCCCGAGTCAGTGCCCGTCTTCTGCCTGCCCATGGGGGCCACTATCGAGTGCTGGCCTGCCCAGACCAAGTACCCTGTGCCCGTCTTCTCCACCTTTGTGCTCACGGGTGCCGCTGGTGATAAGGTGGGTGTGTGGTGTGTGGTAAGGGACCTGGGCTAGGTAGGGCCTACCTGATCATCCCTCTGTTCCCTGCCAGGTGTATGGTGCCGCCCTGCAGTTCTATGAGGCATTCCCAAGAGCCAGGCTGTCAGAGCGGCAGGCACGGGCACTGGGCCTCCTGAGTGCTGTGGAACGGGGCCGGGCGCTGGGAGGCCGCGCTGTGCGCAGCCGACGTGCCATTGCTGTGCTGTCCCACTGGCCTGCCTTTCCAGCCTTCAGAGCCTTCCTCACCTTCCTTTACCGCTACTCTGTCTCAGGCCCCCACCGCCTGCCCTTGGAAGCGTGAGCATGGCTATCTACCCTGACATTGGGAAGGAGTGAGGGAGGGATGGGGAGACCAGGAGAGATTAGGATGGAGATTGGGGTGGGCTGGGCATGGTAGGGCACAGGGCTGCAGTGTGTGGTTGTGCAGTTTGCTCATTAGAAAAAAATGTCATTGGCTGAGTGGGGTGAGTGGAGCCGAAAATCAGTCTACACGTGGGTCCTGACAAGGGCTGCACGTGATTTGTACAAATCCTATGTATAATAGAGGCTCTGGTAACTGATACAGGTCTTAAAGTGAGGTTCAGGAAGGAATAAGGTTTTTTAAGAGATAGTGAGAGAAAGAATCGATTTTTTTTTTTTTTAAAGAGAGAGGGACAGTGAGAGAGACAGAGGAAGAGAGAAACAACTTTATTTAGTTTTTCACATGGCCTTTGTTGCTCCAACACTCAGTTGTGTACGTGGTGCTGGGGTTTGAACCCGGGTCCTTGTGCTTGCCAGGCAAGCGCCGAAACCACTGAGCCACCGCTCCAGCCCCCGATTTTTTTTTTTTAATTAAGAGAGGGACAGGGGCTGGAACAGTGACTTAGCGGTTACAGCGCTTGCCTGGCGCACAAGTACATGGGTTCAAACCTCAGCACCACATTCACAAGAAGTGTCAGAGCAATGAAAGCCACATGAAAAACTAAAAAAAAAAAATCGATTCTCTCTCTCTCACTGTTCCTCTCTCAAAAAAAAAGAGAGAGATTGAGGAGTCTGCCTCATCTGTTTCCTTCTCTCTCCAGGCACATCTCCCACTTCATTCACAACGTCCCTTTCCCTTCCCCACAGAGACCCCGCATCCTTGTGCAGGTAAGAGCTGGGGCTGGGCTGGGTGGAAGGATGGGAGCAGGTAGGGCTAGCGGTCAACATTCTGACCTGTGGCTCTTCTGCTCCTCAGATGTCTCCCTATGACAACCTGCTCCTCTGTCAACCTGTATCCTCACCCCTGCCCCTCAGGTATGTGCCCAGGTCTTGGGGGAGGGGATCTTTGATGACTGAGGACCTGGTAGGTGCTGGGGGCAGTTGTTGAGGTCTTTGCAAGCTGGGGCTGGGGTTGTCTGTGCCTGGTGACTGGGGAAGTCTCCAGGGTCTCCTGGTGACCCATTCGCCACCCCTGCATTGCCTGCAGTGGTGCCAGCTTCCTG